>CM034156.1:621259951-621768577 GCA_019776745.2 Taxus chinensis
ACACAGCCCTGAAAACAACTCCAAAAATGACAGACTAGGGTAGATCTCTCATTACCGAAGAATGCCCTGCTAGCTAGGGACAAGTTTCTCACCACCGAAGCTAAGGTCCCTGTGGGATTTGACTCCACAAGATGTAGATGCGCAACAACAACAACTGCATGTGAAGGAGGCTAAAAATGTATATGACCGAAAAGTTCCTCTCCTTTCTCTCCCATCTCCTTATATACATTCCAAAGCAAAAAGAGCCCCAATAGACCTAGATGCTTTTCATTCCATTGAGGGGCAAATAAAACAAAAGTAACTAAAGTTACTGTTAACCAAAATAAGCTCCCTCTTATTTTGGGTTAACTAGCTTCCTTTGTGCCTCAGTCAATTTTTTTCACATTTCAGGCACTCAAATTTTTTTGGGTATGATTCCATCAGATAGAGAATTTTCTTACCTTTCCAGAAAGGTAAAAAACTCCTCCTAACTCCTTGTATTTTGCAAGTTATGGCTCGACAGAGTTTGGAGGGGAAATTTTCCCTAGGCAGGCCCGCAACCAATGAAATGATGCCACGTGTCCCAGATTGGTGGAAGCGGAGGAAGAAATTAAGACTTAGCACCTTTTGGCTAAAAAGTGCAAAAATCACAAAGTGGCCCGCAGGGGGAGGGGAAGGAAGTGCGTCGGCGGAGGCAGGGAGAAATTTGGGCACTTAGCCCTTTTGCGGAAAAGGGGCGCAAGGACAAATTTTGGCCTGCAGGCCCACGGAAGGAACAAAGTGGACTCGCAGGGCCGGGGAGAAATATTTGACACTTAGCTTTTGGGGTGAAAGGCTCAAAGTCCAAAATTCAAGCCCGCAAGGAAGAAAATGGAGGAAAATGGTCAAGGCCCCGCTACCAATCAGAAGCTCGCCACGTGTCATGCGGAGCGGCAGGGATGCAGAGACTTTTTGGAAATTTTTCCAAAAGTGCAAAAAGTAAAATTTGGGCTCGTGGACCCATTTTCAAATCTGATTCACCGCCATTTTTGACCTAATTCGTGCCTCAAAATTTGTGCCCGAATTTATGCCCTGATTTTGCCCTAAATCTTCAGATGGGCATATCTTTCGATCCAGAGATTAGATTTGGGAAAAATCAGACTCGTTGGAAAGATCTCGATCTCCTCTATGCATTGGAGGCATAAAAACATCATTTTTTGCAGGTTTCAATGGAGAAAATGTTAAAAATGTCTTTCACGCCTTCAATGCATATCAAATTGCTTAGAACAAGTCATTTTCTACTCGATCCGCCATGGTTACCTTCTTCCACATGCCAAGGATGGAGAATCAGCTCTATTTGATGGGGGAAAACCCTAAAATGTCTTCTCATGCCATAAATGTGAGATCAGATTGCTTCAAAGACAATGTTTTATTCTATTTACTATTTTTGTTTCTCCAGCATGCAAGGCAGAAATAAAGCTCGATTTGATGGGTTTGCAGGGCGATTTGAAGGGATTAATGGTGGGTGGTTGAGCCTAGAGATCTGATTTGCTTCATCCTCTATTTTCTCTTTCTTTATTTCAGCTATAAATGCAAAGGATTCGATCCTTTGTTTTGTTGGACGTTTTTGCTCTGTAAGCTCTTCTTTTCTCCTTAGCAGGCGGATTTGAAGGAGTTTCAGACCTCTCCATACAGATTGTGGCACATATTTTTTTGCCTCTCTGCCATTGTAATGCATTGTATTAAAAAATGGAAATGATAATGCATGTTCTATGAATGATTTTTCCAATCCTTTCATGCATGTTATTATTGTCTTCTAATCCTTCATTATATCTCTGGCAATCTGTGCATGCTTCTGGTGTTACATCTCTATGATCTGTGTTTACTTTGTAAAAGCAAGAAATTCATCACTCCTTTGGTGTATCACGACTCTGTTTTAGCTTAGTTTTGTTTCCCCTTTCCATGTTTTCTCTCAACTCTGTCTCCTTGGTAGTTTTAGAGTAGGATTTAGCATTGAACCTCTGCAAATTGCATGCATACACCTAAACAGAGGGGTAAGAACCAACTTTCAATCTGGAGAGTTTTCCCACAATTGCAAAGGTCCCACACCTTGAAGAAAACTCAATGTTGTGCATTCACACTAAATGAGCCAATTCTTTACAACAGATATGAAGGTCATTTAGGGGGTGTTGTAGAATTTGTACTAATAGTTTTGGCACGCCCGGTGGGACCAAGAGGTCTTCCCACTTCATTTTTTGCAAGTTGATGTGTTCCTGTTTAAAATTTCAGCCTTTAGAGGCACTTGCAAACACATCTGGTGACTCCATCTGGTAAATAACTCATTCTCTAAGTTACAGACTTGTTTCCATCCATTTTCATTCTCTTCTTTCCATATCTTTCATTCTTTTCCATCATTCCATGAAGTTGTGCAATCATGACTTCATTTCCATCATGGAATTCACATTTACAACAACAATATATTCCACCTCCAACATGTTTTACAACTCCTTCAAATCAGCATTTTGAACAAATTCAAAATTAGCATGCCTACCCCTATGAGCAGCAAGTTTCAAAATTAGTTTGGCTATGGAGCTTTCCAAGAGTAGGGGTATTGCAAACAATGAAGGCAGTCAAATGCAAGATGCTGGTCTGTTGGAGAAAATCTAAAAAATGGAGATTTGCATGGTGCAATCAAGAGCAACAACTTAAATGAAGGCTTTTAGAATTGGTTGCAGGGCACCTTGTCCATGGGTTGGCCCTTTTCCAAGACACTTCAGCCCTCAGGAGAAGCTGGACTTCATGGTGGAGATGCTGCCCCAACTTGCACAATGGACTGAAGAGATAGAGGCCTATGAACTTGGTGCCAATCAGCCTTGTCAATGGGTAAATCCTACACCATTATCTGGTAATTTTCTCTTCCTACTCCTCAAGCAACACCATCTCAATTTGGGCTTCAATTTTCAAGATTCCCATTGAATGCTGCCCCAAGTGTTGATTTCATTTCTCCATTCCCTAGTCTTCCACCTCATCTCAGTTCTTCTGTCCTTTTCCCTTCTAAATCCAAATCCCCTCCACAAGAGCAAAAAATAGACACCTTCCCCTCAAAAGAAACAAGAAGTTTCTACCTCCTCCACCACCACAAAAAATTGCAAAATAAATTGAGTTACAACCCACCCCTCCTCTTGCATTCCCAAATCCATGTTGGGAAGATAAAAATCATAATGCCAATCAAGGAAAACAACAGAAAGAAGAAGAGCCAAACAAAGAAGAAAAAGATTAGAAGTTTGGTGAAGCTTGGCTCTTAAATTCAGGATTACAAAAATCCCCTTGATGGTGAAGCCTAAAGAGGAGGTTAAAGATGAAGAGTCAAATGGTGGACAAGGACTGATTTTGTTAACAGCAGTTGAGAAAGGAAAAAGAAGCTCAAAGAGATCTTGCAATCCCAATTAGTCCTCTAGAATAACATATTGAAGAGTTTGATGTTGTCAAACTTCATGCTAGAGGAAGGATGGTGATTCAATAGCAAGATTGTCTTCACCAGTCAACAAGGAGGAAGAAGAAGCTACTCCAAATCCAAAAGAAGAGGAGCACATTCCAGCTGTGGAGGAGAAAAATGCAGGTCCAAGAGCTTTGAACACAAAATAGGCTATAGAAGAACCTTCAGTTCTTCCTTCTACTTCATCTCTCTTCAAGCTCCAATGTTAAAGAAGAGTTTGATCTTTCAAACTTCATGTTTGAGGATGAGGGATAACCATGGTGAACAAGTTTCTGATCAATAGAACACCATGGAGGAAGTTGAACATTTGCAGCAGGACAACAAGTGAGGTAATGTATTTATCAGATTTAGAGGACTGTTTTGATGGAGAGGAACTAGTTGAAATCACATTGTTTTCTCCTTCATCATCCACCTTCCAAACACAAGAACCTGTTGCCATGAAGGAGAACTTTCAATTGTAGCAGCCTGTATCTTTATAGCAGCTCTTTGGAATCAAGGTTGGAAGATATTAATCTTCCATGTTCTTCATTGGAGGAAGAAGGGAAAGAGCAGAAAGAGTTCCACCACTTCCTTCCACGCCATTCATCCAAGAAGGTCTACAAGAGGACTCCATTTTTGGAGTTAAATTTCAAAGCTATGGGCATACTCAAATGGACCAGACCTTGCCCAATAAGGTATTTGGCTTCATTGGAGCCAAAGGAGGAGTTTCCAATGGTCATGCTTACTTCTGAGCATGGGTATGAGCTTCAAAGTACCAAGGATCAGCTGCAATACCTCTACAATCCAAATGTAGAGCAACTAAAAGAGGTATCTAATTTATTTTCAGTTGACACCTTGCTAATTTGGGTAGAAGAACAGCTTATTGTTGATTTTCCACTCATCCAACCAACCATGATCAGCTCCAAATCAATTGCATGGTTGCCCATTTTGAAGAAAAGGAAGCTACTTTGCACAACCAGTTGCAGGGTTTGTTTAGCCCACCTTTGTTTCCAGTTAGAGTAGAGTAGGTAGGTTTGCTTTCAGCAGAAGAAGTGCTTATGCACACTCTACATATCCCACTTGGGGTATGTATGATTTCCAATTTTGGACATAGTTGTTTGGTGCTGTTTTGGTTGCTCTTGCACAGTGCATTCAATGTTTTTTGGGTGAGGATCAACTCCAAGTTTCAGTGGGTTTCTAAGTAGACTCAGAGGTCAGATTTTCATAGTTCAGATCAGAATTGGTTATCAGGCTTGACTCCATGCCCAATGTATGCTTCAAAGGCCACTGATCTTTCATCTAGCAGGCAGATGACCCTTGAGAGTCGCCAAATTGTTAACCAAAATAAGCTCCCTTTTATTTTGGGTTAACTAGCTTCCTTTGTGCCTCGGTCAATTTTTTTCACATTTCAGGCACTCAAATTTTTTTTGGGTATGATTCCATTAGATAGAGAATTTTCTTACCTTTCCATAAAGGTAAAAAACTCCTAACTCCTTGTATTTTGCAAGTTATGGCTCGACAGAGTTTGGAGGGGAAAATTTCCCTAGGTAGGCCCGCAACCAATGAAATGATGCCATGTGTCCCAGATTGGTGGAGCTGGAGGAAAAAATGAAGACTTAGCACCTTTTGGCTAAAAAGTGCACAAAAATCACAAAGTGGCCCGTGGGCCCACAAAGGGGAAGGAAGCGCGTCGGCGGAGGCAGGGAGAAATTTTGACTCTTAGCACTTTTATAGAAAAGGGGCACAAGGACAAATTTTTGGCCCATGCAGGCCCGCTAAAGGAACAAAGTAGATTTGTGGGGCTGGGGAAAAATATTTGGCACTTAGCTTTTGGGGTGAAAGGTTCAAAGTCCAAAATCGGTCCGTAAGCCCGCAAGGAAGAAAATGGAGAAAAATGGTCAAGGCCCGCAGACCATTTAATCAAAAGCCAACACATGTGTCATGTGGGAGCGGTGGGGATGTGGAGACTTGTTTGGGAAATTTTTCCAAAATCTAAAAAAGGGAAAAAGGAAAGAAATGAGCCGTTATCCCATTAGCGAATCAAAGAGTGCCACGTGTCCACATCAGCGGCAAACTAGTGGACCCGCGGAGATTTGTGGGAAATTTTTCCAAAAGTGCTAATAGTCAAATTTCAACTTGTGGACCCATTTTCGAAATCTGATTTTTCCGCCAAGTGTGCCCTAATTTTTTCCTCGAAATTTGTGCTTGAATTTACACCCTAATTTTTTCCTAAATCTTCAAATGGGCATATCTTTCGATCCAGAGATCAGATTTGGGAAAAATAAGACTTGTTGGAAAGATCACGATCTCCTCTATGCATTGGAGGCATAAAAACATCATTTTTTATAGGTTTCAATGGCGATAAAATGTTAAAAATGTCTTTCACACCTTCAATGCGTATTATATTGCTTAGAACAGGTTATTTTCTGCTTGATCCACCATGGTTACCTTCTTCCACATGCCAAGGATAGAGAATCAACTCAATTCGATTGAGGGAAAACCCTAAAATGTCTTCTCATGCCATAAATATGAGATCAGATTGTTTCAAAGACAACGTTTTATTCTATTTACTATTTTTGTTCCTCTAGCACGTAAGGTAGAAATAGAGCTCAATTTGATAGGTTTGTAGGCCGATTTGAAAGGGATTAATGGTAGAGTTGTTGAGCCTAAATGATATGATTTTCTTCCTCCTCTATTTTCTCTTTCTTTATTTCAGCTATAAATGTAAAGGATTCGATCCTTTGTTTTGTTGGACGTTTTGCTTCTGCAAGCTCTCTTTTCTTCCTTAGCAGGTGGATTTGAGGAGTTTCACACCTCCCATGGAGATTGCAGTTCATTTTTTGCCTCTTTGCTATTGCAATGTATTGTATCAAATCTTGGAAATGATAATGTATGTTTTGTGATCAATTTTTAATCCTCTCATGCATTTTTTATTATCTTCTGATCTTTCACTGTATTTTGGCAATCTGTGCATGTTTTGGTGCTGCAATCTTCATGATATGTGTCTAATTTGTAAAGCAAGGAGTTCAACACTCCTTTGGTGTATCACTGTTCTGTTTTGCTTAGTTTTGTCTTCCATTTCCATGTTTTCTCTTAACCCTGTCTCCTTGGTAGTTTTAGAGTAGGATTTTCAATCAGAACCTTTGCAAAAATCACATGCATACACCTAAACAGAGGAGTAGGAACTAGCCTCAATCTGGATATTTTTCCCCAATTGCAAAGGTCCCACACTTTGGGAAAACTCAATGTTGTGCATTCACACCGAATTGGCCATTTATCTACATCAGATCTTAAGGTCATTTTGGGGGTGCTGTGAATTTGCACTAACAATTACTTTTTCCTATTGAAGTCGCCAAGGTCCAAAGCTACCCCCAAATGCCAAACATGGATATTAGTACCATGCGGCCCCTTCTCAAAAGCCCCCAACGTCCACAACCCCTTGGGTATGACCACGACTCAGACTTGATTTGACCCTTAGGTATTTAGTGTATAAAAAGGGGACATTACAGTCCTCCCTTCTCGAGAAATGCTTGACCCCAAGCATTATCCTGTCATGTTGCAGAGGCTGAATACCACGCCGTAAGTTTCTCCACCTCACCTTGCAGTCAATTGATGATCGGTGTGATGCGAAGTAACCAAGACACCCCATTTAGTGATCATGCTCTCCATGTCGTGTAGAGAACAATGTTGCTCCTAAAGTAGTATGATGCCCATGCTGAAAGTGCCAATCTGTCCAATCCCTGTCGATGCAACACTATTATCATGTGATCACTCATTGCCTCTCTAATCGACTCCTGGGTATGAAAGTTCAGTCTAGATCCCGTAGAGTCCCCTGAATCCACTTATAAAACAACCTGTATACGCACAAATGGTGCTAACTCTCCCACATGACCTACACTCATGTGAGAGCAAGGCTCCTCATAATGTATCTCAATGTGTCACGTGTAGGAAAAGTCCCAAGACTCCAGTAGACAGTCAACCGACAATATTGGCTCCACATAGTCCACCTCCTTGAATGTGAACCTACTGAATAACCACGAGTCAATTTCATCTCTCCACTAACTAACACGTGGGTGAAGTGCTCACCGGGCATAGAAGCAGTAAAATACATAGGATTGTTATCCAATGTCGATTCAAAAAATGAACAACCCGTAGGCTTTGACTTGTTACAGTGACAAACCATACATGCCTGTATAAAGTTGGGGATATCCTCCCTTAACCTGTGCCATATGAACCTCTTTGACATGAAACTATAGGTATCATCACAACTCAAATTCCAAGTCATGGAAGGACAATGCACATGTCGCAATATCTCCATCCTCAACCATGAATCTGACATAAGGCTCAATCTTCCCTGATAGAAGATAATCTCATCCTCAACTCTGTAGCTGTCATCCTGTATGTGACCATCCATAATCTCACCAGTGTGTCGGTTCTTTGAGTACTCAACAAACAAATGAGGTCTCAAGTCTACCGAAACTTCAGATAACCAGCATAATGATAAGCTCAGATGATCTGAACATGTAATCCCAATCTCAGTAATAGTCTCATGTGCAAAATTGTTGGCCACTCCTACATCCATTATAGTCCACATCAATCCGCAATAATAAAACTCCTCACCATGCCCGATCATCCTCTCCATCCCCTTAGCTGTAGCCATCCTTGGTGCTCCTGCAGATACTCCCCTCAAAATCACATTCCTGCCCTCGAACTTAAACTTCAGCTCTATCATTTGAAATTTAGTTTGAAACTCACCAAGAGAGTGAAGCCACTACACTCCTAGCACTATGTTGGTCACTCCCATTCCAACAATGTGAAAATCATTGGTAATTGTATAGTTACTCATCGTGATGCTCACTTGGGGAACCCGCCGTGTGCACATCAAAGACTCTCCATTGGCTACAACCCCGTTAAAGCCCTCAAAATCCTCTGTCTGTAATCCTCTCCTAACAACCAATGAGGCATCAATACAGTTGTGGGTTGCCCCATTATCAATGAGTACCCCAACTCGTTGACCTTGCATAACTCCTCTAATCCTAAATGCCTTGTATATCAAAGTACTAGACAATGTGGCTATAATCTCCCGAGGAAAAGTCTCCTCCTCCTGCCCCGCATTAACACTATCCAACGCAACCCCATCTCCATCATCCATCTCATGAGTCTCTAACTCCTCACCTCTGTTACCCCTGATCTCATCGAAGACTTCAATGAATTGAGCCTTCCCTCTACCTCTGCAATCATGCCCTGGGATCCAAGGTGTGCGGCAATCGAAACATAGTTTTTTTTGCCTCAACTCAAAACTGTGTCCTATCGAGAAATGATTGGATTTTTAACCACCTCCTACCTCGGTGGAGGCTCCCTTTGCTGACATTCGTCTGATCCAGATGGAGGTTCCCTTTGCTGAATGCGAGGTGGAGCCCTCAGACTTTGGAGTGGATAACTCCAAGTCCCGAGCTTTCCTAACAACCTCGTGTAAAGAAGAAGGTTCAAATGCCTTCATAAATCCAGGGAAAGCATCAGTCAAACTTGCTACGAATAGTGAAATCAACCTCCTCTTCGTGACATCAGGTACCATGACTGGTAATCTCTAAAAATTTGTAATGTACTGATCTATGGGATTGGTTTGTCTCAAATGAGTCCACTCCCTGAAATACTTGTCAGGGTCCCTCTTATCAAATCTGCTCACCAACCTCTTGTGCAAACTCTGCATGAGTCAGTAATGTGTATGTGTGCCTGTGTAATCAACCCATGATGCTACCAATCATGAGCGTCTCCCTCAAGATGTAAGATCTTGTAAACTTAATTACATCTTCCTCACTCATAGGACTCAAGTCAGAGTATGTCTTCAACTTTTGGACCTAAGACAGTGCATTACACTTCTTAGAACTATCGACGTGTGGAATGGAGATCTGTCCCAATCTCCTCTGTAACTCTGGTTCCTGTTTCTAATGATCTCTCTTGGGTCTACTACCAATCTTCATTTTACAATATTCCTAGAATGACATGTTGTTATGAAAGCCCTCACTCAAGGTCTGGTTCCTCTCCCCACAAGACTCCTCATCCAAAATATCTACTGGTTGCTATACCTATGAAACTTCCAGATCCTTCAAGAAAGAAGGTTTGTGAAGCCCCAAAGGTCTGACAAAAGAATGGGGAGGCCGCTGGCCTGAATGTCCACTATCACCTCTTTGACCTTGTTGTCCCATATTGCTATTTTCTCTTCTCATTATGACCGTTGTTATACACAGTCCAGCAGGCTGAAGATGATTAAAAAATATTCTCTTACCCTTTTTAGCAATCATAGAACCAACGCTAGTACCTTGAGAGGTACTCTCCCTTCTTGCACCGGAGTCTCCATTGAAGAAATCATGCTTGCCAACACTTGTAATCCCAAAAGACACATTTGAATTCCTTCTTTGGCTTATGAAATTAGTCACAAAGTTTTCAACATCAGAATTGATAGTTTTGGATAACTACCACATATTACCAGGATCCCATAGCTTATAATGCCCTTGAGCCCTTGTATTTGTTAAGTGAGCTAAAACTTGCCACCATATATCATCCACTAGATGCTCATATACACATAGTTGGAGCAATGGTCCAACAAACTCCATGATGAAGACTTCGTCATCTACCATACCATGCATCTCATGATGGAAGTAAATTGGAATAGGTGACGATAAATAAGACACATTAGTGTGCTCCTCATACCCTTCAAGGCTATCAATGTCGTCTGTGTGTTCAAGATAGACATATGTTGAGCTGCCCCCAACATTGTTTCCTGAGTGCCTGTTGAAAGTATCTGAAAGCTAATCAACAGTTGCTGGTTTGGAAATTACAGCAGGCTATAATTTTACACAAGTGTTCATGTGAGGCTCCTCCTCATGTGCCAGCTGCTCCATATAGTCTTCTTTCGTGGGTGTAGAATTACTTGCACCACTTGCCCTCATCGTTTCCTTGAACTCTTGTATGTGTTGTTTTGCTTGAGTCACTATCAACCTAGTAGCTCTAGCTCTGCTATTCCCTTCCTCACACTTTTAAAGAGTTTCCATTACATCCTCCTTGCTTGCACAAACAAGTTTCTTCTCTTGAGCTATAATAATTTCTCTAACAAGCAAAGTTTCACTAATGTAATTATTTTTCTCAATGGAAATCATACCCTTTTGTCTAGAAGCTTCTTCTACAAATGAGTTCCTTTGTAATTCAGGTACCGGTATATGATGATCTCGCTTGGGTTTGTTACCAATCTTCATCATGCAATAATCTGGAAATGACATATTATCACTGAAACCCTTACTCAAAGATTGGTATTTCCTCCAACAAGAATCCTCATCAATCACCTCTATTGGTCCGCCATCTATCACTATTCTCACCATGTTCCTTATTGTCCCTAGATCTGCTTTGATTCACATTTTGAGTGAGCTGGCTCAAATAAAGGTTAGTGGCTTCATGTTGTTTCACCATGTTGGTGAACATTTCCTTCATAAAACCCCCTTTGAGATCTTTCCAAACTACCATATTTAACCCACACAGTCTGGATGAACAAAAACTCTGATACCACTGAAATATCCCTAATGGGATACCACTTAAAAATGCACAAATTATTGGAAACTTGCAGCCACATAAAATACTGATTTTACCATATTTTTATAGTTGGGGAAACGAACTAAAGAAACTTAATATTTGCCAAAATGTCCATCCGAAATACTTGAAAATTTAAATAGAGCTTGATATTATTATAAAGGATATAATAAAACTGTTTTCAGAATTTTACAGAGATTAAACTGCTGCCAGAAAAAGCACAGAGTGCCCTAGACAGTGGGAAAAACTATCAAGGTTTGTAACCCTCTAAATATAAGAGCAGTAATAAGGGTCTTTGGAAATAACATTAACATATATAGGCAGTAATAGTTCCACCTTCAGATTTGAAAACGACCGACTGGAAAACCCCCAAATAAAGGCTGCAATTCACCTCGCTTGGAATGGGGTCAGAAAATGATGGAGGCACCTTCAACGAGTTTCCACGCCCAGCCTAAATGGCTACCGTGAATTTGATCTGGAGCCCCTCTACTTATCTTCCCCAAATGCCCCTAAGACCCTCGAGATCCTCCCTCTGAAACCTCTGTTAATGTCTCTACCACACAGCCTTGAAAGTGGCTTCAAAATGACAGACTAGGGTATATCTCTCACGACCAAAGAATGCCCTGCTAGCTAGGGACAAGTCTCTCACCACCGAAGCTAGGGTCCCTGTGGGATTTGAATCCACAAGCTGTAGATGTGCAAAAACAACAGCTACACGAGAAGGGGTCAATAAAATGTATATGCCAAAAAGTTATTCTCCTTTCTCTCCCAACTCCTTATATACATTCCAAAGCAAAAGAGACCCAATAGACCTAGACGCGTTTCATTCCACGGAGGGGCCAGTAAAACAAAAGTAACTAAAGTTACTTTTTCTTGTTTAAGTCTCCAAGGTCCAAAGTGACCCCCAAATGCCAAACATGGATATTAGTACCATGCGACCCCTTCTCAAAAGCCCCCAGCGTCCACAGACCCTTGGGTATGACCAAGGCTCGGACTCGATTTGACCCTTAGGCCGTTGGTGTAGAAAAAGGGGACATTACACGCATCCACCCAAGCTCCCACTCCAATGCTTAACCTAACGATTGCCATCTCCATAACATTTTCAACCATAATTTCTTG
This sequence comes from Taxus chinensis, assembly GCA_019776745.2. Classification (NCBI taxonomy): domain Eukaryota; kingdom Viridiplantae; phylum Streptophyta; class Pinopsida; order Cupressales; family Taxaceae; genus Taxus; species Taxus chinensis. Next base: position 621,272,085 of record CM034156.1, read on the forward strand.
TTATTGAAATTCTCGGTAGATAATTGTTTTCCTAGATTTCCCTCATACAACTAAGGTCCCACTTTGAAATGATAACTCAGTACAATTTCAAGTCTCTTATTAACAATCACTAAAAAAGATTTTAGGACCTGTGTTTGAATGCCCATTGGTATCATGAACAACCACATTAATAATAAATTCATTTTTGTCATTTATGGTTGGAAGGAAGAATGATGGTATATACGTCAACAATTTTTACCACATGTCATGGACATAGTCTGTACCCTCTTTCTCCTTCTAGTGGTTCACACAAATAACACATCGTCCATATATTACTTAATAGAAGAGAGAAGAGGATCACATATGGTAAAGGAGGGATTTGAGCTATTGGGGCCTTTCAATGAGCTAACCATCTCCCTTTGTTTCATTGGCTGTATCCCCTTTGAGCTCACTCACATTATGTGCACCTCCTATCACGTGTGACAAGATTCATTTAAAATATAGTCCAAATTGCAAATTCTCAAGCCTTTCACCATCATTTTCTTTTGCCTCATGTCCTTGAAAGCCCCAATCTATTATTCATTTTTTTTAATGGATTGACATAATCGTGGGAAATAATTGCAACATGAAATTGAAAAATTGTTTAAATATTTCTTCTAAATCCTCTTATTCTTCCGTTTCACACAACAAACCATATGGCAATGGTTTTTTAAGTTCCCAGGAAAAATGCTCGACGAAGAGGAAGGTGAACAAAAGTGTGCGTTTGTTTCACCGAGAGAAATTATTAAGAACAATGCTAAGTCGAGTGTTCAAACACTGGCGATAACAACGTTATTAGTAGAAAAAACGTCTTAAGCATTAGGAGTATTACACAACAAGGGCGTGTTTTCAAAGCTATCTCTAGAGTATGTTGCTTCAAGGATTTTTATGTTGCACCCCCATTCTCCTTCAAGCGATTTGCATACATGACACATGGTCCATATAAATTTGAAACAAAGGAGAGGGTTGCCTACTTTCCCTCTAACTTTTTCCCTTCCCCTTTAATTCTTCTCCCTTTATCTCGTTCTTCATCATCCACTTTCTTCTATAATGTTTCTCCTTTGCTCCTCCCTATCGACATATCTATTGCGCTCCTTGTGTGATTTAGAATAGTAGACTTAGGCTCGACACTTTTTGCCCTTACATTGAAAACCAAGGTTGATTGAAAACAATAAGCGACGTTGATCATAGGAAAACCCATTTAAAAAAAAACAAAAAAACAAATCAAAAATGGATTTTTTATTTTCCAGCTCATTATTAAAAAAACGATTAGGCGAAAGGTTTGACGTTACTATGTCCTGTTTTCCACATCTGCTCCCTCCGCATAGTATTTTAATCTACTTTCTTTTTTCTATCCTTTTTATAAGTAGAGCACTAACAACATTTTTGTTTCCGAAAATCGTCAAAACCCTAGATTATTATATCCAGAGTCAGTTTCCAAGTAATACTCAGTGATTATCACAGTTCAAAGCTCACAAAACCCTGAGAATTTACAAGCCATTTCGTTTTAACTGTGAAAGAAGGCAATAATGAGCTCCAAGCTTTTAGTGGCAGGAGGCATAGCAGAGAGGCGCGTGCGGCCTCTATGGGATGCCATCGATTCTCGACAGTATAAAAACGCGCTCAAGCTTGCTAGTGCATTGTTGGCAAAACATCCAGATTCTCCTTACATCTGGGTAAGTTTTTCTCTTCCTCTTAACCGAGATTTATTTGTTCTTCCTCCTCCTTTTTTTAAAGCAGCTTGAGGGTTTCTTTCAATAATTAATAGTTTTATCTGGCTTGATAAATTTTGGGTGAGGTTATGGGCTGGCGGTGTGACCGTGAATTATATTTACATTCTTATAAATCAAGGATGGGATCATATTCTTATATATTCCATATTAGTTGTACTGCACCATTGTCAAATCTTCTGTTCTATTTGAAAAAATCGATTTTTTTGAGTTATTTATTTAGCTTTGTAAAGTGTTGGTGAGGCATAGGGGTTACCTTTTATGGTATGTGGGTGCGCTCATATGCAAGCATGCACATCACAGCCTTGGCACATGTCCACAGGAATTATGGGTCACCTTCTTGTGGTTGGAAGATTTGAATTTACGAATGTCCAGACGAATTATGGGTCACCTTCTTGTTATTATCATACCACAACCCCTTGGACCTTAAAGCTAGAGACTTGTTTCTGAAGCTTGTAATTCTTTTTAATCATTTTTTAACTTTTTAAAACGAGTTCAAAATTTCTTCTACGCTGTACAGTGTAAACAGGGTGTGGGTAAGCTTGCATTGTATTGTTATGCGGGCAAGCTTGCATTGTATTACTATGCGGGTATGTTTGCATTGTATTGTTATGTGGGTAAGCTTGGGTCACATTCTTAAGATTTTCTTACCTGGGTCAAATGTACCCCATATTCATTACACAGCACCCCCACTTGTTTGATTATGATAGTGTTAGAATCGTGGCTGAGAGGAGTTTGAACGCGGGATATGTTCGTACTTCTTACAGTTGCCCCTCATTTCCGTTGCACTGCAACCTTGTGAACAACTGAAGAAGCTTGTTTTACAAGAAGAGCTTCATACACTCAAGGCTCGAGAGTCTGCTTACATGTTTGTTAAGAGTTAGGAATGCAGGCTAACACAGAAAAATTAAGATATTGGTCTTCTTACTAGAAAGAAAAAGAAACATTTCAACTTCCAGTTTGAAGAGGTCCTGCTTGAAATGGCATCAGAAGACAAGTATCTTTGTCTAGATTTTCACAACAAACTCGGTTGGGATGTGTAGAATGAAAAGAATACAAGGTGGATGGAAATCTCTATACACACGACAATATGGATTCTGGAACACATAGCTTTGGATAACCATTAGGCTCTCATTTGGGCTACTTGTCACTTTGGTGGTGCTATATGGGTATGAGATATGGGGCAGTGGGACATTAGGTTTGAAATGGAGGCTAATAGATAAGATAAGATAAGATAAAATAATGTTATTAATGTCCAACACATGACCACAAAAGTAGGTCAATGGGACTGCAGAGTACAAAGCAAACAAACCCAACAAGAGGACCCAAATGGGTCACCCGAAATACAATGAGAGAAGGAGAGGAGGAGAAGGAAACAACAGACGTCGAGAGACCAAAAACGAAGAAGAGAGAGATGACAGTGTGGGAGGGCGCGGAAGGAGCAACATCCCCAACAACACCACCTAACACTCAAGGCCGGATGGGAGTAACTCGCAGTGTGTTGACGACAAGAAGCAGAGACTGTGGAATGCCTGGGGAGCCGACGTCTGGGAGGAAGGCAGTGCCTCAAAGTAGGCTCGGTGGATCGCTGTCTATGTGTAGGGGCCCTGGGACATGCCTGAGATAGGGAGCCTCGGGTGGAAGGAACGGAGTCACGAGACTTGACGGACCTAGACTGGGGTCTAGACACGTGACCAAATGCCGCTTAGCACCCCTCATCAGGGAGAGCAACGGGAAGAAGGAAGTGATCAATCTAGTGGCCATCCGTCAGGGGGGAGGATGGAGGAGCCTGTCCCGAAGCCTGATGGCCTCCTAAAGTTAGAGAGCAAGACGTCTCTGATCATAGTATTTGAAGAAAGTTGTGAAGGAAGGAAGCTCGCGGAACAGGCAATGGAATCACCCACGAATCTCATAGTAAACAAGACATTTGAAAATGAAGTGTTCTTCAGTTTCAACCTCCCGGAGAGAGCAAAGCAGGAAAGTCCGCTCCAAGCGGTCTAATTGATGATCAGTCTCAATACGGAGTCGATGTGAGCCCACTCAAAACTGACCCAGAGAGATACGAAGGGCCTGCAACCAATGCCGGGAAATGTACATGGGTCTGAAAATGACCCCATCATGGATCTCGAGAAAGGATTCAAAAGCATTTAATTACAAACAAATTCGATATTAAGGTTTCAGCTCCCTACAAAATTCTCCTTGTAGAAACACGCACTTTCCCATTGGAGGCAATAACTTTGATCAGGTTATTTGCTAATTGAAAAAAAAAAAAGTATGCAGATTGACAAGTGGCCTAAGGCAATAAGGGAAGAAGATAAGATAAGATAAGATAAATATATTAATGTCCAACGAATGATCACAAAAGTAGGTCAAATGGGACTGCAGCCCAAACAATATACAAAGTGCGAGCGGGGATAACTCAAAACAAGTTCCCAAAAAACAGAAAAAATGAGAAAAGACAAAGTAGAAAGGAAATCCGAAGCCAAAAAACCCCCACAGGCGGGGGCAATGGAGCAAACAGGGGAGAAAGACGAGAGAAGCAAAGAAGGGAATGAAGGGGGGCAAATGAGGACCAACGGTCTACTCAGGAATGGTAGCCACAGCCCTCCAAACATTAGAGGCCGATGAAAAGAAGCTCCTGATGGATTGGCAACCCGAAGAGGGGGGCGAAAACCTCCTCCGCTTGCTAAGATCTGAGACTAACACGACGACTAGGGGGACGAATGGAGCTAGGTTGCCCTTTGGTATGTGTGTGCATCCGATTTTTTTGGCGGTGATCTAGGGAAGTGTGAAGGTCCAACTGAGGACAAACTGATCTATGCACTGTATCTGAGTCAGAAAGGCTTTGCCGTTTAGTTCCTCCACTTGTGGGTAGAACCGGAAAGAAGGCTATAATTCGTCTCGTGGAGATGACTCTCAGAGGGGGATGAAGAATCTGTTCGCGGAACAAAGACTTGCGGATGTAGAGGGCAAGACATCGCTGGTCAATTTATCTGAAGAAGACTGAGAGAGTCTGAATCCCTCTGAAGAGACAGTGAAATCATCCTTTGATTTCATAATATATGGGGCAGCGGAAGATGAAATGAGTCTCAGATCTCCACCTCTTGAAGGCTACAAAGCCTACAAAGTCTGTCGTCTCGATCAATGTGGTGATCAGTCTCGCATCGAAGTTTGTGGGAGCCGACTCGAAACTGACCCAAAGGTATACGAAGGGCATGCATCCAGTGACGAGAGGTGTATTGAGGGTGGATGATGAGCCCATCTTTGATCTCAAGAAAGTGCTCTGCATAAAGGGGCATCTTAGGGCGCAAACGCCCAAGAGGGTTCACCCAAGTAGTCTGAATGAAGCCCCTGTAGATATCCTCCCGGATGGACCTGTTCAACACTTGTTTGGTGGGCAAGAAGGATGATTGGAAGCATTTAAGGGAATACTGGAAAGGGGGGAGATGATCGATTTGGATACCAACTGAATCCAACAAGGCTGAAGTCTTGACAAACCAACAATGACCCCCAACTTGGGCAATACTCATATAGGAACAATAAGCGAGATACAGATACCTGTCTTGCTCATCGGAGAGATCACCAAACCTCTTGATATGGTGAAGAAATGTTGATATGTCAAATATAGTCTCCAGATAGAAAAGGTTGAGCTCTGAACTCTGCCAAAATAATATGCCGGGGGACCGCCTATTTGCATTTGATGAAGCGGCGAAGGAGGAGAGTCTCAATCCTCTTAGTAGAAGCCCAATCTGTGTCCAAAAGGGAGGGCCCCTAGACAATAGACCCATAGAGAACACACTAGAAAGAGCATGCAGATGAAACAAAGCAACAAATGGATGGGTAGATGAGATATTGACATAAATGAATGTCCAAACCTTAACAAAGAAATAGAAGGCTAATCAAATGAAAAATATAGAACAATCATGTGGAGAAAGGAAACAAGTACTGAATGACAACTCTAATTTTACAGAATTCTACTTGACTTATGAACATCACAGAAACACTTGCATAGGGGCTGAAATCAAATGGAGAGAGAAGATATTCATAGCTTCGAAAAGAACTTGTTCCTATAGGCTCAGATGTGAGCCAAGCAGACAGGTGATCCCTAAGGAAGAATGGGAGCGAAGTATAAGTTTGGTTTGAACCACAGGAGCAAAGTATATGTTTGTTTTGCACCACATGAGAAAGGAATATGTTTGTTCTGCACCATAGGAGCAAAGTATATGTTTGTTCTGCACCACATGAGAAAGGGATATGTTTGTTTTGCACCATAGGAGCAATTGGAACAAAGAGTCATTCCATCCTAGAATACCCAACCTCTAAGGACATCTGGGTCAAGTACATGAATACATTAATATGAGAAGGAACAATCTATGTTGGAGCTATTTGAAGAGACGAGAATAAAAGTGATGGGGTAGTTGTTGATCCACATTAATGTGAGAAGGAACAACCTTCTTAACGAATCAATCTCGCCCCTCCATTTCTCCATCGCTAGGGGGTTGAGGAAGTTGTAACAAAGTGTGGTCCCATAGATCATTGCATCTTGAGGACGTAATGAAAGTCATTTCATAAGCAGAAGAAAGAACAAAATGATTGGTACAAAAGAGGCACAAGTTGGAACCTTAAGCACAAATGACATGGTAAGATCTTTACATATAGTAATAAAATATGGTGAATAATAACAATATGCAAAATAAAATGAAGATCAACACAACGCAAGAGATAATTGTGGGCCAAGATTCCCTGATATGCAATATATTTAGGAATAGAATAACTAATCTTTAGGCAAGGCAACACCAAAAAATACTGTTTAGGAGGGAATAACTACCCAAGATCTCCCTATAAAGGGATGCCTTTTTGATGAAGACACTTCTAATATCGTTTTACCAAATATTTCACTTACCTGACATCCTTCACAACGATATTCCTCTCCTATATGTAGACCTCTATTACTAATTATTTTTGGTAAACACCTAATCTCAATGTAGGTTTACTCATTATCCATTATAATTAATTCCAAAAGCTACCCATTTGACCCATGGGAGATGTGCATCTCATGTTGGCATCTTAATTAACACATGCATTATAATATCATATCCTAAGGTACATAACGTGTCGTCCCTTTTTGACGTGTTTCGTCCTCGAAGCATGATAAGAAATCAAGTAATGAGTGCATTTCAAATCATTGCACACTTGTCGACATGTTTGATCATTCAACAATCCATATGTGATTTTGGTGGGTGATAACTTTCTAAACCTAGTTCTTGATTTTGTTGCGTTACCCTAATTTCATCCATGACCATAGTTGTTCCTCCTTGGCTTCCATGCATAGTTAGTGACAACTCCTATGATTCCATTCTCCATAAATGTTACACCTTTTAATCCATGTATTGCCATAGTGATTGTTTCGTCATAGACTTTTTCAATTTGATATGGCCCTAACCAATGGGTCCATTGTTTTCCTTTAAAGTCCTTGTACTTGGAATTGAACAAAAATGCCCAATCCCCAGCGTGGAACTTCCTTTCTAGGATATCACAGTCATGGCATAGTTTCCTTTATTGTTGAATTAGTTTTGGGCGATGCAATGCTTCCATTCTTATCTCATCTAGCACATTTAGCTGCAATATTCTATCTTGTTGTGTTGTTCTTAGATCTATTCTCACCTCAAATGTTGTCTTTACAGGCTAAAGCTCAAACTTAATAGGAAAGATTGGTCTTCTCTCATAGAGTAGCTCATATGGAGAGAATCCAATGGTTGATTTCTTGGTTGTATTGTACGCCCATATTGCCTCTAGTAATTTGAGTACTCAATCCTTCTTGTTGATAGCAGTTGTTTTGGTTAGGATATCCTCCAATTCCTTGTTGGACCTATTTGAATGAAGGTATCTTGGTCTTGGGACTTGGTATGCCAGTTTGATCAATCATCATCAATCTATAAATTGAATTAGTTGGGTGGAAGTGAAGGCCCCCCCTCTCTATATGGTGTGGGATCTTATGAATTTGTATTAACTTATAATTCTTATTATTAATTAATTAATTAATTAATTTACTAATCAATATTTATCTATTTGCTAATTAACTTAATTTTTTATTTTGAAATTTGAAAACTATGAAACAAAATCTTAAAACATATCTAGAAAAATATCCTATGGAGAGAATTCCAGACATAAATGTACCTAACAAATATTGGTTATATTGAATATATTGTTTATTTAAAGTTAGACTAATGGGAGTATTCAATCCATGGACCGAATCCAATTTGGTGAGATTGTTTACTCAAATATTTTCTGGTTGGTTTGACTTTAAGAATTTGGGGCAGGGTGCAAACACACTTGTGCGGATTTGGGTGACGACTATAAGGCAAGGAAAAGAATGGGAACTTTACTTGACCAGGTATGGACGTAAACTCAGTTGCTATCGAAAGGGGGGTATAATTTTCTTGGTCCTTTAAAAAGGTACTCCATATTTGGTTAGGTCTCCCCATAGAACAGGGGGGAGCATAGCCCCCCCTTCCTCCCCCACATATCTTCTCTATGTGGGGCCCTATGGAATATAGATCTAGGGGACCTTGTCGAGCGATAACAAACCCCACCTGAGCCTCTCGCCATTCACATGGGACAACCACCTATGCCTATATTCACACCTTTACCAACCTTATTACATCACAAACACCTACATTGTGACTCTCTAGGTCTATAGTTCCAATTGGCACTCAGACGCTTTGATTCCTTGTATAGCCATAGGGATTGCTCTTATGACGCTCCTTGACATGCTTCCGTGATTGTTGCTTCTAATGATAATTTGGGTGCTAATATGCCTCAACCTTAGTATCCTTTTTTGATAATTTGTCAGTGTCAACCTTTTCTTCTGTTTTTTTTTCCCCTCACCAACCTTTTCTTTTACTAGTGCCTGTCTCTTGAGTAGATGAAGTGTTCTTTTTACATTTACTTTTCTCTTCTTTTCTTCTTGTTCTTTTGAATCTTCTTTATGCTTATCCTCACCAAAGTCAAATTCATTTTCACGCTTTGCCTTGACCTTTCTTTGTTTTTTGTAGTGTGATATCTTGCAAGGTGACCTTATTTTTCTTGTACCAAAGCTTCATGAACTTTGTTTGCACATTAATATTGATTGTTCCCAAAGTCTCTAACCAAGGATATCCAAGAACAATATCCACGCCACCTATATCCAAAAATGTGTTCAAGCTTGCCGATGCATTGTTGGCAAAACATCAGAGTCTCCTTACATTTAGTTAAGTTATTTGCTGTTCTCATAACCAAGATTTTCTTGTTCTTCTTTCTTCTTTTTATAAAGCTGATTGAGGATTTCTTTTAAGAATTAATATATTTATCTAGCTTAGTAAATGTGTGTGAGATTATGGGTTACCTTAAACTTGAAGTGGGGTGACCGCGAATTACATTTACATTCTTATAAGTCAAGGATGGGTCATATTCGTATATATTCAATATTAGTTGTACTACAACATTGTTAATGCTTAGGTCACATTCTTAAGTTTTTCATACCTGGGTCAAATGTAGCCCATATTCATTACACAACACCCCCACTTGTTTGATAGTGCTAGTATTGTGGGTGAGAGGAATTCGAATGTGGGTTATGTCGTTGCATTGCCCATCATTGTTGTTACATCGCAACTCTGTGGACAATAGAAGAAGCTTGTTTTACAAGAAGAGATTCATACAACCTAGGATTGAGAGACCACTTACAAGTTTATTAAGAGTTAGGGATGCAAGTTAGCATAAAAAAAAAGATATTGGTCTCCTCTCTAGAAGGGAAAAGGAAACATTTCAACTTTCAGTTTGAAGAGGACTTATTTGAAGTGGCATCAAAATGCAAGTATCTTTGTCTAGACTTTCACAACAAACTCAGTTGGGATTTGTAGATAAGATAAATATATTAATGTCCAACGAATGACCACAAAAGTAGGTCAATGGGACTGCAGCCCAAACAATATACAAAGTGCGAGTGGGGACAACTCAAAACGAGTTCCCAAAAATAGAAAAGAAGAGAAAAGACAGCAAAGAGGAAACCCGAAGCCAATACCCCCACAGGCGGGGGCAATGGAGCAAGCGAGGGAGAAAAACGAGGGAAGCAAAGAAGGGAAAGAAGGGGGGGACAAACGAGGACCAATGGTCTAATCAGGAATGGTAGCCACACCCTTCCTAACATTAGAGGCCAACGAAAAGAAGCTCCTGATGGACTGGCAACCCGAAGAGGGGGGCGAAAACCTCCTTTCTTGCTAAGATCTGAGACTGACACGACGGCCAGGGGGATGAATGGAGCTGGACTGCCCTCTGGTACGTGTGTGCATCCGATTCTGCTGGCGGTGATTGAGGGAAGTGTGAAGGTCCAACTGGGGACGAACTGATTTATGCACTGTATCTAGGTCAGAAAGGCTCTGTCGTTTAGTTCCTCCACCAGTGGGTAGAATTGGAAAGAAGGCTGTAATTCGTCTCGTGGGGATGACTCTCGGAGGGGGATGAAGAATCTGGGCTCGGAACAACAAAGATTCACGGATGTAGAGGGCAAGACACCGCTAGTCGATATATCGGAAGAAGACTGGGAGAGTCTGAATCCCTCTGAAGAGACAGTGAAATCGTCCTCTGTTCTCATAGTATATGGGGCAGCGGAAGATGAAATGAGTCTCTGTCTCCACCTCATGAAGGCTACAGAGCCTACAAAGTCTATCCTCCCGATCAATGTGGTGATTAGTCTCGCACCGAAGTTTGTGGGAGCTGACTCGAAACTGACCCAGAGGTATACAAAGGGCATGCACCCAATGACGAGAGGTGTATTGAGGGCGGATGATGAGTCCATCTCTGATTTCAAGAAAGTGCTTCGCATAAAAAGACATCTTAGGGTGCAAACCCCCAGGGGGTTCACCCAAGTAGTTTAAATGAAGCTCCTGTAGATATCCTCTCGGATGGACCTGTTCAACACTTACTTGGTGGGCAAGAGATGACTGTGAGTATTGCCCAGGTTGTGTGCCGTTGTTGGTTTGCTGGGACTTCTGCCTTGTTGGACTCAGTTGGTATCTAGTGAAAAGAATACAAGGTGGGTGGAAATCTCTATACACACTACAATATGGATTTAGGAACACATAGTTGCAACAAGATTGGATAACCATTAGGCTCTCATTTTGGCTACTTGTCACCTCGGTGGTGATATATGGGGATGAGATGCGGGGCAGTGGCATGTCAGTTTTGAAATGGAGTCAAATAGAAAGGATTCAAAAGCATTTAATTACAAACACCTTTGAAATTAAGGTTTTAACTCCCTACAAATTTCTCCTTGTAGAAACATGCACTTTCTCATTAGAGGCAACAACTTTGATTAGGTTATTATGCTTCTTTTAAAAAAAAAACATGGAGATCAACAAGTGGCCTATAAGTCAATAAGGGAAGAAGAGTTGCACAATAAAAAGAGCACGTGCATGAAACAAAACTACAAATGGATGGGTATATGGGATATTGACATAAATGAATTTCCAAACCTTAACAAAGAAATAAAAAGCTATATGAATGAAAAATATAGAACAATCATGTGGAGAAAGGAAACAATCAAGAAATAACAATACTATTTTACAGATTTTTACTTGACATATGAACATCAAGAAAACACACATGCATAGGGGTTGAAATCAAATGGAGAGAATATATTCATAGCTCATATAAGAACTTGTTCCCATAGGCTTACATGTGAGACAAGTAGATGGGTGACCCCTAAGGAAGAATGGGAGCAAAGTATATGTTTGTTTTGTACCATAGGATCTAAGTTCATGTTTGTTTTGCACCATAGCAACAATAGGAACAAAGAGGCATTTCATCCTAGAATGCTCGACCTACAAGGATATCCGGATCAGGTACGCAAAACCATTGAGAATAGATTTTAAGTTGGAGCTATTTGAATAGATGATAATAAAAGCGACGGGGGAGTGATAGGAGAAGGAACAATCTTCTTAAAGAATCATCCCCGTGCCTCCATTTCTCCATTGTTGGGGGGTTGAGGAAGCTGTAACAAAGTGTGGTTTTATAGATCATTGGATCTTGAGGATGTAATTAAAGCCGTTTCATTTCATAAGCAAAATAAAGAAAGAAATGATTGGTACAAAAGACACACAAGTTAGAATCTTGAACACAAATGACATTGTAAGATCTTCACATATAATAATAAACTATGACGAAAAATAACAAATATGTAAAATAAAATGAAGATCAACACAAGGCAAGAGATAATTTGGCCAAGATGCCCTAATATGCAATGTATTTAGAAATAAAATAACAAACCTTTAGGTAGAGCAACACTAGACAATACTTCTAAGGAAGGAATAACTCCACAAGATCTCCTTGCAAGGGAATGCCTTTTTGAGGAAGACACGTTTAATATCGTTTTACCAAATAGAATGCTCCATTTACTTGACATCCTTCACAATGATATTCCTCTCCTATATGTATACCTCTTTTACTAATGGTTTTTGGTAAACACCTAATCTCAATTTAGGTCTACTCATCGTCCATTATAATTAATTCCACAAGTCGCCCATCTGGCCCAATATATTTGACCCATGGGGGATGTGTGTTACATGTTGGCATCTCAATCAACACATATACATTATAATATCATACCTCGAGGTACATAACATGCTGTCTCTCTTTGACATGTTTCGCCCGACGCCCCCAAAACATGATAAGAAACCAAGTGATTAGTACGTTTCAAATCATTGCACATGTGTCACCATGCTCGATCATTCAACAACCCATATGTGATATCGGGGGGTGATGACTCTCTGAACCCAATTCTTGATTCTACTGCACTACTTTGATTCCATCCATTACCATAATTGTTCCTCCTTGGCTTCCATGCATAGCCATATTGATAACTCCAATGATTCCATTCTCCATATATATTACTCCTTTTATTCCACGTATAGCCATAGTGATTGTTCCTACGATTCCTTGTATAGCCATAGTGATTGCTCTTATTATGCTCCTTAGCATGGTTCCATGATTGTTGCCTCTAATGATAATGTGAATGTCTATAGGGTCTGATAATTTGACATTGTCAACCTTTTCTTCTATTTTTTTTTGCCTCATCAAACCTTTTCTTTTGCTAGTGTTTGTCTTTGGAGTAGATGAAGTGTTCTTTTTGCTTTTACTTTTTTTCTTCTTATTCTACTTGTTCTTCTTTTGAATTTTCTTTATGCTTATCCTCACCAACTTAAAATTCATTTTCTTGCGCCTTCGTCTCTGGAGCAGATGAAGTGTTCTTTTTGCTTTTGCTTTTTTTCGTCTTATTCTTCTCGTTCTTCTTTTGAATCTTCTTTATGCTTATCCTCACCAAATTCAAATTCATTTTCACGCTCTGCCTTGACCTTCTTTGTTCTTTGTAGTGTGATATCTTGCAAGGTGACCATATTTCTCTTGTACCAAAGCTTCATGAACTTCGTCTGCTCATTAATATTGATCATTCCCAAAGTCTCTAACCAAGGATATCCAAGAATAATATCCATGCCATCCATATCAAAAATGCGCTCAAGCTTGCCGATGCATTGTTGGCAAAACATCCAGATTCTCCTTACATCTAGGTAAGTTATTCCCTATCCTCATGTCTGAGATTTTTTTATTCTTCCTTCTTTTTATAAAGTTGTTTGAGGTTTTTTTTCAATAATTAATATATTTATCTGGCTTAGTAAATTTTGAGTGAGGTTATGGGTTGCCTTAAACGTGATGTGGGGTGACTGTGAATTACATTTACATTCTTATAAGTCACAGATGGGTCATATTTGTGTATTTTCCATATTAGTTGTACCACAACATCGTCAAAGCTTGGGCCACATTCTTAAAATTTTCATACCTGGGTCAAATTTACCCCATATTCATTACACAACTACTCCACTTGTTTGATAGTCTTAGGATTGTGGTTGAGAGGAATTCGAACGTGGGTTCTGCTCTTACAATTGCCTCTCATTGTTGTTGCACTGCCCCTCATTGTCGTTGCACTGCCCCTCGTTGTTGTTGCATTGCAACCGTGTGGACAACTGAAGAAGCTTGTTTTATACGAAGAGCTTCATACAACCGTAGGCTTGAGGGACCACTTGCAGGTTTATTAAGGGTTAGGAATGCAGGTTAACATCATAAAAATTAAGATATTAGTCTTCTCTCTAGAAAGGAAAAAGAATTTCAACTTTCAGTTTGAAAAGGGCTTGCTTGAAGTGGCATCAAAATACAAGTATCTTTGTGTAGACTTTCACAACAAACTCAGTTGGGATATGTAGAATGAAAAGAATACAAGGTGGATGGAAATCTCTATACACACTACAATATGGATTCAGGAACACATGGCCGTGGGATTGGATGACCACTAGACTCTCATTTGTTGGGCTACTTGTCACCTTGATGGTGCTATATGGCTATGAGATATGGGGCAATGACACCTCAGATTTGAAATGGAGGCAAATAAAAAGAATTCAAAAGTGTGTAATTACAAACAATGAAATTAAGGTTTTAAACACACTTGTATTCACTAGATCTCTTTTTTCTACCCAAGATTTGAGAATAAAAACATGTAAACAAGTAGATTTGAATATTTCCTTTGAATCGCAAAAAACAGCACTTGATTTACTTGCCTGAAATGGAAGATATGAATATTTCTCCACAATCGCGCCTTGAAAACTTGACAAATTTGCAGTTGTGAAGGCCCACTTTGAAATGATACAACTTCCTTGATGTTGCTCAAAATCTTAAATTTGACCTCAAAGATCTCTCATAATTTTTTTTTTTGATGTTGTAAGATTTGTCCCAATTAGAAAGTGAAAAATGAAGAACACAGCCTCTAACGTTGACTGTTGTTGCCCCTTTTCTGTGCCTATTTAAAAAAAAGAATGATGCTTGTTGGGTCAACTTTGCATGACCATATCTCCCTTGATATTGTTCAGAGTCTTTGGCATGACCACTTCTCGGAAAGTTCTCAAAATTATTTTTCCAATGACATAAGATATGTCTCAATCAGAAAATCTGGAAGCATGAACAGAACCTGATTATGTGCCATTTGTTTTTTGCAAAATCAGGTTTTCATGATCAACTTTGTAGGACCATATTTCCCTTGATATTGCTCAGAATCCTTAGTGTCACAATTTCTAAAAAGCTCAAGAAATGCCCTTTCCAGCCACATAATAAGCACCTCTATCAGATCCATGTGTGAGGAGAACGACCCTCCACAAGATATGGTACTTCTTGAGAACAAAAAAATCTGTAAAATCAGTTTTTGAATAATTTCTACTTCGCCCAAATTGCAGCTCTAATATCACTTGGTGTGGTCTTCTCATATAATAATAGAATATGTCAAATAATAACAGCAATATACGAAATGGAATGAAGATCAACACAACACAAGAACACAAGAGATAATCGTGGGACAAGATGCTTTAATATGTAATGTATTCGGAAATAGAATAATTCCTTCAGGTAGAGCAACTCCATAAGATCTCCCAATTAAGGAATACCACGTCGAGGGGACACCTCGATATCCTTCTACCAAATAGAAAACTCTCCACTTTCTTGTCATCCTTTACAATGTTATTCTTCTCCTTTATATAGACCTCTCTATTACTAATAATGAAGGGGCAAATACCCAGCCCCAGTGCAGGCCTACTCATTCACCAATATAATTAATTCTGCACATTACTCATTTGTCCCAATATATTTGACCCATATAACTAAGGGGGATGTGTAACACATTTACATGTTAAAAAATTATATTCTATTCAATAAATTAGAGAGAATAGATCGTTGTATTATGTTACTTTTCCAAAGTACAAATGCAAATTTATATAGAAATCCTTCAATTACACTAATGGGCACAACTACCCGAACCAATCTACCTATACAACCATCTCCTAAATATCTTTAATCAAAGTTATTTAAGATATTTGACATTATTATAACTAATAAGAAATCTTTTATTATAAAATATAATAAAATCTATTTTATCTATGGGATCATAAACCCAAGAACCCCCCTTGATCCAAAGGGGACCAAAAGGTGATCTAGAGCAACCCCCCTTGACCTGCCACTTGCTTGATGTTTGTCGCACATCCTTTTGATGAAATCCCCCCTTTTGAAAAGGTTTCTTTTGCTGCCCCAAAGGTGGTGTTTTTGCATAGAGTTTATTCTTGGGCACTGAATCCTCCAATGCGAGAGCCCTCTTAATAGCATCCTGCAAGGAGGGTACATCAAAAGCTTTTACCCAACCTTTGAGATGTTTGGTTAAGCCCTCCATGAACACAATAGTGAGCCTCCTTTCGAAGATATCAGGAGTCTGATCGATAGTGTCTGGAACTTTGCCACATAGCTATCCACTATACCATACTGTCTCAACTGTGCTAACTCTCTGGAATGGATCTCAGCGTCTTTCCTGTCAAATATCTCAATGAGCCTTTGGCTGAATTTCTTATATGTGCTGATGAGACTATGTCCCTGGGTCACTAGACCAGGGTAACATCACTATGTGCTATTCCCTCCAAATGCAGTGTGGCAAACTTGATGGCCTCTTCTTCATACATGGGGTTCAATGAGAAATAAGTGTGCAATTTCCGCTCCCAAACATGAGCTGTACATTTGTTAGACCCATCAAATGTTGGAATAGTAAGTTTACCTAACCTCTGTTGTGGATCCCTGTAAGGCTGGTTTGTGTTTGATCTTCTCTCATTTTTATGCCCATTCT
Source organism: Taxus chinensis (assembly GCA_019776745.2). Taxonomy (NCBI): domain Eukaryota; kingdom Viridiplantae; phylum Streptophyta; class Pinopsida; order Cupressales; family Taxaceae; genus Taxus; species Taxus chinensis. The sequence continues at coordinate 621,288,570 of CM034156.1, forward strand.
TCATCTTCAAACTACAAAAATTTGTTTGAGACATCTCTGCATGGAAAGTGGGTCCAAGGGCTCTATACTCATCAAACAAAGCTGCAAAATTATTTCTGTTTGGATTTTCTTCTTCTTCTTCTAGTTGCTCCTCTTCTCTTTGAAGAAATTTAGGCCGGAAGGGCCTAAGTGCCGATCCAATCACTGTTCTGTTTTTACCTGAAGCACAACCTTCACTCGTAGGGGTTTGGGTTGGACTTGGCACTTTCATATTTTGCATTGTTTGTAATAATTGAGCCACGAGGTTTGTTATTTACTGCTGTCCTTTGCTCATGTTAAAAATTGCATTGTATTGGATCTTTGCTTTTTCCTCATTAGTTAGCACCTGCTTTCCTCTTTCACCCATTTCCTCCACCTGTTCTATTTCCGTTTCTGTTCCTTGGTTTTGCAACCTCCTTCTTTCCCTCTGGTAAATTCTGACTTGCCCTATTACTAGTCTGCTTTAAATGTTACTCGCAAACTGGTAGGTTGGTAAGATGATAGCTCTGATACCATTGTAATGCCTCTTTCAAAATAAACCAACAATCTATGCAAATTTGTCTGATTTCTATACTTAGGAACAACCATAACTATCAAAAGTATGCATTGACATATTCACAAACAATTGATAAGCATGAACCATCACTGCCAATTCCACAAACGATTGGCATACATGCACTATTGGTGTGCTCAGAACAAAATCAAAACTATAAATTTTTTGAATGTTGGACAAGAACATTAATATTAAATATTTTATATCAAACAAGTAGCAATGGTTTTGCAAACCCCTTTTTGCATATAATATTTAAAGATGTACAATGACAATTTGTGGTTCATTTATTATTCAAACTATCAAAATAAATAGCAAACCCAACTCACGAAATATGGAGTTGTGATGTTTCTGTAGTAGTGGTACAAGATATTGTAGCAACAATATGGAATACTGTAGCAACAGTACGGAATACTGGAGCAACATTGTAGCAAACTGAAAATTTCTAAAAATCCTCCTTAATCAACTGGAACTGGAAATAAGCTTCGATCTTTTAGCTCAAATGCGAGTCTTGGATGGAATCACCGTAAAGGAGAAGATGGTTTTCGTTCTCCAAATCTCTACACTCCTTGGGTTTTCGTCTCGGGAGAAGAAATTGAACAGAGAATGCTCAAGCTCTGAAATAGGGTTTGATAACAGCGAAAGGAATTCCTTCTTCCTCTTAGCCCTTCCTTTTATAATTACCCTTTTGATTCGAATTTTTTTCTCAGCCTAAAATTCCCTCCATAATAATACTAATATGTTAGATTAGGCTCTTATATAATAATAATACATATGTTGCCCTTTTACAATGTTATAAAAATAATGTTACTAGACAACTTAAAATATTATTATTAAATTATTTTCCTAAATTTATCCCTTAGCTTACGAGAAATGTGGAATAGGCTATGGGTTGCCCGAGTATTTCAATTCTGAAAAGGGGACATGACACATTAGAATACAACTCCCACTATCAGGTCTCTTACAAACCAAATCAACTACAATCCTAGAGTTATTACAATGGTGTTTTTCCAGGACCCTTTACAAGCATCACTTATTCGGCTCGGTTCAACTCGGCTCAACTCAACTCTCTTCTCTACTCTTAACCACTTTGCCCTCTCAAATGGTGGCCTTAACTCCCTTTATGTTTTCTTAGGTTCTAGATCTTTCTGCATTGAAAGTGAGCTCATTAAGCAAAAAATCACATCATAAAGCTCCAACTAGTTTCACATGGCTGAAATTAACCCATATTTCCTCTCCTCTTGAACCAGTCAACTAACTCTGCAATGCATGATATAATTAGGGGGGCCCAATTGAGTCGAAAATAATATCACATAATCACATCTATGATTAGTGTCTCAAATTGGCCAAAGTTGGCTCTTTAGTTGAACAAATTGTCTAATTAGTATGTGCACCGATGTAATGGGGTCAATTGAGCCCCAACTCACATTGTATCTAGTCACAATTAAGTTCACAGGCCTTTAATGGCCCGAATCGCCTCTCGGATTGAACCATCTAATTGTTTCAACTAGTGATGCAATTAGGGCCCATCAAACCTCAAATCACATCATATGGTCACAATTGGTTTAATGTGCACAATGTTATTGAGGCCAATTGATCCCCAAATCACATTGCATCATCATAATTAAGTTCATAGGGCTTAAATTGGCCAAATTGCCTCTCTTGTGGAGCCAATCAACCAAATATGCAATGTGTGATGCGATTGGGGCCAATCGAGGCCAAAAACATATTATATAGTCATAAAGTTTATGTTTGTAGGGCTCAAGTTTGTCTAAATTAGCTTCTTGATTGAATCAGTTAACTACTTAGTAGACTCAGTGATGTAATTAGGGACAATTAAACCCCAAATCGCATGTATATAGTCACTATCAGGTTATTGAGGTTAAAATTGACCCAAATTATGTCTTTAATTGAGGAAACCTAGTAATTGGTTTGAATTAATTAGTGATGAACTTGGAGAAAATTAAATCCCAAATAACAATATATTGTCACAATTAGGTTAATGAGGATCAAATTGACCCAAAATGCATCCTTGATTGAAGCAATTGAGATATTGGTTCAATCAATAATGAAAGTGGGGCCAATTGACTCCCAAGTAGCCCCAAATCCCACAAAATGACAATATCACAATTTCACAATCATTGGGCAATCCAGTGCGCAAACGGTGTTCCAGTTAATTGCGTGATCATGTAGAACACTTCTCCTTTTTTCAGACCCATTGTTTGTTTTTCCTTCTTCTGGATTATGTGAATTTCTTCAAAACGTTGCTTGTGTCTTCATTCCATTTCTAGCCTATGTTCAGCTTTTGCCCTTCTTTTTTCCCTAATTGCTGTACCTTCTTTGCCTGGCATTGTAATTCCAATTGTCGATGCACCCACTTCTTAATTGGTGAATCTAAATTCTGTAATTTCCACAAGTCTAATGTCCTATGTTCCCATTCATAACTAATTCTTTCTTATCTCCTTCTGAAGAGCAAGTCCCTGTGAGGCTTGGATTTTTGTCTTCTTGAAATTGATGATGAGAATTTTTTGGTACATTGTCATTTACCGTTTCCCTCCTACCACTTCCATCGAGTTCTTATGCTGCAGTGCACGAATTTATTTCAATGGTGTCTTGGCCATATTCATCTCTATTCATTGCGCAATCAGCATCTGTATTACGCAATCGGCCGTTCTAGATCTAGGTCTTAATGGAATCAACATATATGTCGCTGGTTTATCTCCTCCAACAACACAAAAGGACCTTTGAAAAGTGTTTCTCCAAATGTTGATGTAGATTTGATTGCTTGTGAGGCGTGTGGCACTTGACTCAACTTTTCCACTCCTACAACAAGTTGAGAATGCAGCTTAATTTATTTAGCAAAAATCTTGATGAAGGGCACAAGTCTCTTTGTTCATGGAAAGGAAATGAATGTGTGGAAGCTCTGACACATTTTCCACCAATGTGATGCACTCTTTCAGCTTCCAACTCTACCAATTGTCTCTTGCTTTTCTATTGAACAAATGAAGATATAATGTGGTTCTTAGATAGATCATCTTTTTGCCCAACCCTTATCCTTACTAATCTATATTATCAGGCTCATGGTAACTAAGGTCACCCCCCTACATTGTTGAATGTGAGGATTATTCAAGTGGGCTTGTTAAAGATGTATGTCTCAGGCTTTTAAAGTAGGTAGTCATCCATAATATGATGCTAACATGATTCCAAGATGAAATTAAGGCTTTAGCTCCACGCTCATGGGAAAATTCATAAGTCCATGTATTCAAGCAATTGTCATTATCTTTGCGAGATGTGAGGTTGCAAAATCTAATTTTGACACATCCAAAACTCCTACAAATGTCAGCAACCAAATCCAAAAAGTCCTAAAATCTACAAAGCGATTATATGCTTTCCCAAAACAGACACCAATTGCAAAATTTACACCTTAAAAGCTTTAGTTCAATGTTTAATGCAATGTCCCTTTTTAGGGAGACTCAGGAAATGACCAAAGAGCTGAGATGTAACTTAAAAATTAGATTAGTAAGTTGCTGTAGATGACTGACATCAGCCCTACAACCTGCAAATTATGCCCTTCCTAGGGCAGCAACCTCCTTGAAAAAGTTAAACCCTTCAAAGGTGGGTTAAACATTGTTAATACACTTCGATTCTTATGCCAAAATATTAAGAAACTCTCAACAAACACATTCAGCTGTTACAAATGAGAATTGAGCTTGGAAAAAATTAATTTTGGAAACCCTTAACCGGCGAACTTTAACAAGCGTGGAAAAATAGTAAATCACCTCCAAAATTCATGAAACTTGAGATCTTGGGGTTTAAAAATATGACGAATGCAAATATCATATCAGCTTGCCCAAACATCCACCAAAACATGCCAAACCTGCCTTTCATGCAATTCACCACTCTTGGAAATGCCCTAAAAACCATGCAAGATCCCTCAAACTATATTATGAAATTATTATTCAAGCTCAACAATCAATTGGGGAAGGAATTATAATTTTTGGAAGCCCAGAAATGTTGGAATGAATTTCCTTCAAACCCTAGTTGCATAAATAAATAAATATTTTCAGATCTGATTATGCATGCCAAAACCTTCCAAATTTCAATGTAAAACCAGATTTCACCCTTATAAATTATATGAAATGAGATGATGTAATCCAAACACGTAGAAGACCCTTAGATACTTCAAAACACCATTTAATGCTGGTCGCCCTTTTAGAATAGCCAAATAATGTATGTAATGTCCCCTCTTTCCGAATAAGCTAGGACGAAGACCTTTGGCCCTTTTTGTCTACCCGACGGCCAAGGGGGGGTTTCTAGGGTGATTAAGCTTTATTATTTTATTATATTGTGCTATTGTTTTAAAAAAAATATTATGAAAAGCACATATAATAAATAATAAAGTTTATTAATAAAATTAAAATGTCATCATCAAAGTACAATTAAAAGTAATTGTATTAGAAAGGGAAAAGTGCGACTTGCTTTGGGAGTCATAAATGGGAAATTGTGCCACTAAGCCCAAAGGAGAAAAATGCGACCAGCATAGGGGAAAGAAATAATTTGATTCGTTGGGTTAGAGGTAGTTGTTGGACTGTTTTCCTTTTATATAGACAAGTCGACTTGTATGGAGGTATCCAGATTTTTATTATCATCTTTTGCATTGTTAAGAGCTCTAGCTTTTATCAGAAATTCCAAGGACGAAAACCCTTGTGGATTTTATCTCTTGCGGATGAAAACCCCAAGGGATTGAGAGAGGATTTCACTTAGAAATTTCCAGCATTATTCATCCGATTTCCAGGTTCATTTCAGCAGTGTTTGTGAAGTAGTTTGAAGGTATTTTTCAGTGTTTTTGATCAGCAGCTGGGTCGATCCATTGTGGACAGTTTGGCAGCGATTCTAGAGGTATTTTTCCACAAAAATATTTGACAAATATTCTCTGTAATGTTATAGAACAAATCGCTGTATTTGCATCATATTCTAAAGTATTTTTAGAGGGTTTTCAGGCAGATTATTAGCAGACTTCAGATCTGTTTTTCTGGGCTGTATTGGCTGCAATAAATTCCAATTTTTTGCATGATTCAGTCTTTAAATATTTGTTTAATCATCTGAAATTAGAAACTCTATTTTCAGGTGCCATTTGCATTAAGATCTCTCCTAAACCCTGGTCGCATTTTTCAGATCTGCATTTGGAATTTGTCATAAATCTGCATTTATTGTTTTTATTTAATTTAAAATTCATTGGAGCATAAGGGAGACCCTTCGGGGATCTTTCAATGTACCAAATCACTCCATAAATGAGGCGCTCCACTTTGAAGGAAGCCAATTTTGCATCAATAACAAAGTTAAAGCAATATCTTCAATATTTGACCCAAAGAGCTCCTTAGGGCAACTCACCTAAGGCTGAAATTAAGATAACAACAACAAAGAAATCCCAAAGGGGGTGGAGACTTCTGTGTTGAAGTCTTCCCTAGACTTGGTGAAGGGTTTCATTCTCACACAAGACTCTCCAAGGGTTTTCGTCCTTAGGAGAGGTAGAAAAATGCTTCACAAACAATCTTTGCAAGAGGTAATAGAATTCACATAATAATCAAATGACCAAGCAATCTCTTTTTATAACAATAAGGGGTGCTATATCAAAACTTATGGCCGACCTTATAATAAGTGCCTTTTAATTATCTAATTTGTATTTGAAGCCTACATGCTAAAAACACTTTATATTCTAATTAAATGAGTTCATCTATTAGAGCACTTGGCTTCCCAATAGGAATACATGATAATAATGAAAATATCTATTTAGAAAATGTCATCCAAGTCTTCCCCTTGCTTCTTTCGTGAAACCCACGGGGAGGAGAATGGGTTAAGGTTCCTCAATTCCGCTAATCTCCAAAAAGGGACATGACACATAAATTTTGGAAAATGAGTAAGTACTGACTAGATTGGATTTTGAAAAACTTTTCTCTAGACTGTAACTGTAATGTCCCCTTTTCTCAATTAAAAATAATTAATAATATTTAAAGTTGGGCCCGTCCAATTCTTCATTTTGGGACAACTTAATAATTAAAATAAAAGGTATTTTTAAATACTAAAGCATGGAGAAGACCCCTTAGCCTATTTTCACTATTTTTTTGGTTGGCTAAAGGGGATAGGAGACAAAATTAATGATTTAATTTTAAGTGCATAGTAATGTTTTTTTATAAACACTTAAATTATTATTAAAAAGTGCTACTTGGGAGAATAAGTTAGTCAAAAAGTAACTTTATGTCGACAACTTATGTTTTATGTATTAAAATAGAAGGTAAATCTCTTGATATAAGAAACTGCAAAATTTAAATAAAAGTAGGTGAAGTTGCTTTATGGGTGTCTTTCCTCGAAAAAGGTGATAAGAGAAATTATAAAAAGGGGCATTTGGGGATCATTTGGAGAAAATCTTTTATCAATCATTTTTTACTCATCCAGATTTTGCAAGTTGGACGCATTGACCGCTTCATCTTTCAACCACTAAGGATGAAGAACCCTCCGTTGGATCCTATCAAAGGACGAAAATCCTCCAGTAGTTACAAAAGCTTGGGGACAAAAACCCTCCAATTCGTAACAAATTGGCGTATTTTTCCATGGGATTTTCCACAATGTTGTTTCTGCTATTAGGGTTCTACAATTTCAGAACGATCAAGTATTTCCATCCATGCTAGGGCATAAATTACAGCTCAGGGATTGCTTTTCTGAACCGTGCTCACATTCATTTTCAACTCTGATCTACCTATTGCTGGAGGTGTTCCAAGAGAGATATATTGTCTAGCTTTCTCCTTGAGTTTCTGTGGTTGTTCAACTTTGATCTCCCATGCTGGTCCCATAGCAGAGATTGATTGTGTGGCCAAACTTCTGTACCAATCTTTTGCAGCTTATCTCCAAGTATTTATGATGATATGTGATATTGCAGTTTCAGTTGTTTTTTGAGCTATATCTTGAATATGCTCCACAAGGCTTTAATTCACAGTTGAATCCTTTCCATTTTGAAAGAGGGGTCATCAAGCTTTCATTGTTAATGTATTTGGGAAAAATGTGTGTGTGGAAAGGCTGAAATTTGAATTTAACCTAGGTTGCTTAGGGTTTCGTGGACCTAAAAACAGGTTGCTGCCCTAATTCCTTCATAAAATCAGGTTTTCTACATGTGGTATGTTATCATTTCCAACAATGTTCCATTAGGGCTTTGGGGAAAATCCAAATTCCTCAAATTTGAGCTGGAAAGGGACATTCCTGTAACTCATAGAGTTCTGAGACCAGTTCTGTAAGGTGCAAAGTGACCCTAATTTCTTATAGTTACTGAAATAAATTTGAAGTATTTCATATATTTAACATTTTTTTAGTAAATATGGACACCCTGCCCTGTTCTGCACCTTTAAAACCTTGCAAAAATGTTAACAATAGGAATGTGCAACGCGTTGTAGAGCGTACGTGTTTCCTTAACAATAGAAACGTGTATGCTCTTATCACTCATACATACTTTTGGTTCGGTGCCTACCAAACCTAGGAAATGAAAGCGCGAATGCGCTTTTTGGAAATGCGTACAGTGTTTTAGTTGAAATCACGTTTTTGGCCTTTTTTTTGGCCCCCCATCTCCATGGACTTACCCTAGAGGGTAGCTCCATCAGCTCTCATCATCCTAGGCCTCTCTCTGAACAAAATTGTTGAATTATATTGCTGAGAAAATAGTTGTGATGACTCTGAACTTCTACTCGGTTTCCGCTACTGATCATAATCAAAGTTCAAACTTATCATATGTCAAAAGGACTGAAAGACTGGCAGCCTTTTACTCCTTGTAGTCCGTCAAAATCTTGTAGCTAGGCTCAGATACCATGTGGTATCTTCTAGGAAATCTACAAGTGAGGAAAATGCAGGGTAGGTTGTTCCATCAGCTCTTATCATTCCGGGCTCCTCTCCTAACCAAATTATCAGACTATATTGCCGAGCATACAGTTGTGATGACTCTGCACTTCCTCTTTTGCTTTTGCAACTGATGGTGATTAAGGGTATCACTGGTTATATATCAAAAAAACGAACACTATCTCAATTCTTGTCAATTCTTGCAATCCCTTAGCATTGTCTGGCTAATTTTTCTGGTTAACATGCTTTTATTTTTGGTTGTTTATCTACTTCATTTTTGTGATGAGCTGCACTTATGCATCCTGTTTTTCTATAATCAGCACTATGTGTGAGTCTAATCCCATTGACCTGTATTAGTTACCTGTTCACATTTATATAAATTATGGTTTGACAGTTCTTAGATGTAAGCATGAAGTTTCAAATTGGACAGAATATAATGATGGTCTTTCATATTTGTTTATGCTTTCCAATTACAGGCACTGAAGGCTTTGGTTTTAGAGAGGATGGGAAAGCCAGATGAAGCATTGCCTCTCTGCTTAAAAGCTAAGGATGCTTGTCCCACTGACGACCTTCACTCTCAGTACGCTGCAGATGGTATTCCAACGGCTTGATCGTTGTATGTGCAATATTTTGGTCCTATTTTATTTGCATTTTGTAATTCTTGTTGTGTTTGTTTTGATGTTTTATCCATGTAATAGACATTTTTCTTCTCTTCTCTTTTGTTGAAATTGATGTATTAATTTTTTGTTTTGCTGATGCAGTGGATCTTGCAACCTCCTGCTACGAGTTAGCCTGTGCAAAGTTGCCAAACAACCTAGATTTAATGATGGGTCTCTTCAATTGTTATGTACGCGAGTATTCATATGTAAAACAACAACAGGTAAAAGGATGTGGCAAAGATTTGCTCATTAATTTTATTATCTCTTTAATTTGTGTTTAGTTTTTAATGGCAATATACAAGAACTCTATCGTAATTGTGGATGTTTGCACAATAGCATGTTGTTGAATTTTAATTCTTTTGACAGACAGCTATGAAAATGTACAAGCTTGTTGGTGAGGAGAGGTTCTTACTGTGGGCTGTTTGCAGCATTCAGTTGCAGGTATTTCCTTTTTTCTCAAATCTATCTTTTTTGTTTTTTTCCTTCTTTCTAGGAATTATGTCTTCCATAGAAAGTAAACTCAATATACAATAAATTACTTTCATCCAGTTTCCTCTTTTGAATCTCGAGCACCCATACTTCACGATAATTGTGCGCATGCGGCACGATAATCGACTACCCTGAATCTTTGGTCTCTTTCAATGCCACTTGGATAGCTTAGCAAAAGGAGTTTAAGTCCATTTGAAAGAACCTTACTCCACAATAGTAAAGGGAGCATTTGTTTATTTATAAACTTCCATCCGCTGGGAGTCAATTCCCCAATGCTTAAAACCACGTATAAGGGCCGCCATTGAAGAGCCTCAATGTTTTTGAGTGTAATCTAACCAGGCGGAAAACTTCAAGCCTCCCAATGGCTTCTGGCCTATAGTCACTAAATCACGCATGTAACTATTATAGGAATCTGAGGCCTCTTAATTCAGGATTCATTTATATGCATGATTTCGTAAGCAAGAGAATGTGATGGTTTCTATTTAACATCCACTTGTATGTTGCAGGTTGTAGAAAGAATTAGCTGTTTATCTAAGACTTGATCTTTATTGCTTGTTGTTTCTGGACTATGACAACCTTACAGAGGTTTTTCATGACTAGTGCAAACAACCTGGCTATAACAGTCCTAAGTTCCACTATCTATTATCATGTTTTAACACCCTGATACAGAACCTCCCATAAATAGGGAAAGGAGCTCTCTGGGTGCTATTGTCCCCTCTGGATGCATCAATGTTCATCCTCCCTATTGATCTAGTATAGTTTATAAAAACAGTGATGTGCCCTCCTCATGTTCGCCTATTCATGCCTGATCTTGTGATGAGTAGCTTACTCCTAGGCTAGGATGATTTCCACTTGTTTAATGACACAATCTTATAGCGAAAGAATGCATATATATACATGTCTTATTTAGACCTCATTAGGGTAGCAAGCATTCAAGAGACCATACTGCATCTAAAAGGATTTGCATTCACATATTTCTGCCTAAAGGATCTTGCATTTACATCAATCTGACAGCCATCGTATTGCTGGATTGCTTACTCCACTACATAGGAGGGTCTATTCGTCAAATTCTATACACACGAGCATTTTGCATTGGGAACAACATGACAGTTATTAGCCCGAAAATTCTAATGTGCAGAAACTGGCACTAGGGAAATCAGCTATACTCATAGCAGGATTTCTATTTCAATCACACACACACTAGAACTAGAGTCTTAAATGCTAGATTTCAGCGCTCGATGAAAATGCACATTAGCTGGTGACCGCACTGAGGTTAATCTGACTCAAGCGCTCCCCGTGCATTATTCGTGATTCATGGACTAATGTGCGCTCTCGTAGATCCTATACTCTGTGCGATTGTAGCTAGGAGTTTCTTTTTGCACAAATAGGTTGTGGTCTGACGAAAACTTGTAGTCAAACCAAACACGACCTATCAGAGCAAACAAGAAGCGAGTTCGATAACTGACATCAGAAAGTAACGCTGAGGGGGACATTGTTGGTATGTGTGTCCAATGCTCCCCGTGAGTTTCGTGACATGGACTAACCACCTCTCATAGATCCTAACTCTGGGCGATTGTAGCGGAGACTAATACCTATGGGTTTTCTGGTCTAACGGCAATCGTGGTCCAACACTCACCGGACTATTGCAAACATTCACAAACCTCTGGAGGAAAAAACCTACATTTTCTATGGCAGATACATAAAAAACTCCATTTTCACCGCCTCAATTTATTTGAGTTTTATATCATTAGAAATAGGCAGAAATTGGGAGCCAACCACCAGAATAACAAGGCATTTCATTCTTTGGCTTCAGATTTTTCTAGTTTTGTAGAAAAGGCGATATGGGTTTTTAGGAAATCTTAAAATAAGAATAAGGAAAAACACATGATCTGTAAACAAAACACACCCTTCCTTGAAGCGGCTGTACTTTGTCAGGAAAGAGTAGTAAGAAAAAAAAAAGACCATATTGATGTCCACGGTTGCCCAAATTAGGCCAATGGGACTTGAAAGTACAACCAGAAAAAATATAATGAGGGAGTCAAAAAAGGCTGTTATATCAAAATTTAAAAACTAGACTAAGAGTATGAAGTTAAATTATTTTATCTAGCTTGGGGCTCAAACCCTAAAGATGTCAAAAAGAAACTCTAATTAGACACCATTACCAGTCACTGTGAAAGAGCATATACAGGTTCTGATGATGTCCTCAGGAGCATATCCTGGATTAAGAGGTATTGGCCAAGCAATTATGGGGGGCACAAAAAATGTCACATAGAAACTCTCCTAACATATTAAGTAACTGGAGCTTCCGATTTTCTTAATTTTTTTTACCTGCATGTAATAAGGTCATCCACAGAACCAGTTTTCCATGAGAATTCATTTCTAATCAGTCTCGTCTCTCATGTACATTGGTGACAATTGCAAGAGAAGGGACCAATCCAGGAAAATTTCTTTCTGCACGGTGTAGTTCTTCTTCTTATTGTGATATTGAAAGTTGTTTAAAGTGGCAGTCTGCAATGATTTGTACTGGGGCAGTTTTAGTTCTTTGTCCAATTTTCTGACTCTGATTTTCCTCGTTGATGATGTATACAAAAGTGTAAGCTGATGGTGATTCTGTAATATGCCATTCAAAGATGACACTGTTGTATCCCAAAAGCACCATCTTTCTGCAAACATCTTCTTGTGGACTTGCTCCCATCTCCACTAATATCAATTTCATAACAGTGTTAACCTGCTCTCATGCCTGCTCAATTATGACTATGGAGATTTTCTCTTGCCTTATATGCATTCATTGTCATTAATTAAACGATATTGGTTTGCCCTTTTTTGGAATGTGGTGGCCATGTCCCATGCTTATGGTCTATTAACTTCGACTTCACGTGAAGGGCTTAACATCGCACTGAACTTGTCAAAGAAATGTGGAGAAATCACAAATTATATAGGCATTGGCAAGTTACCTTTAACTTTGCATCCTTGTGCAACCATCTGATGGGGTATGTCTAAGAGACCAAAGGATTTCTTATATGATATCTACGAGGATTCAATGTTGATGTTACCTGCAGTTTCCAAGACGTCGCAACAGATCTGTTGGAAATCTTCAAAATTCAAGGGATTTCATTTGAGGACTCAAGTATAAAAAGGTAAAAAAATATCATAGTTACCTAAGTCTCGGGGATGGGGGGACATTAGTATAGAGGGAAGGGGTTTCCGGGACAGAAAAACTTTTCTAAATTTTGGTGACGGCAGGATGACGACTATTAAAATAATATGAAAAGTTAATAATTAAATATTTAAACTTTATTTAATAAAGTTTAGGTATTTAAACTGTATTTAATGTGTGTTAGGTACATTTGAGACTACAATTCAATGTTTTTGTTTAAAATAACAGCTATTTAAAAGTAAAAACACTAGAAATCTTAAAAAAAAATAAAAAATAGGGGACATCCCCTCCAAGTCCCCAAGTCTCCGAAATGTTTAGGGCGTCCTGGATGTCACCAAAATCTAGGGGACGTGTCCCTGGTAACACTGAAAGATATAAAAATTCTTGTTATTTTAATGACTAAATAGTAAACTCAAATGAACTTCATTGTAACAGATTTGAAAATTGACAGTCATTAGATTGAAAGCTGAAACAGTAAATTGAAGTGACAAGTTTGATGATGACGTGTCCAGTAAAATCATAAATCACAAAAACTTTAAATTGTTGACATCAAAGTAGAAATAATTTGTTTTACAGCCCAAATACTAAAGAATGTATGTTTTGCAAATGACAAAAAAACCATGGAGCAAGCCTGGCTCATGGCTCATGTCTGTGCTATCGCTACTTCTTTATCCTCATCTTCTAAGTTCTCTGCGATTGCTTTAAGGCTCAATATCATACATGGCAATATTATCTGATTTGGGATCTTCTGGTTGGTCAAGCATGCTCGGTGGTGCCCCAAATAATCCTCGTTTAAGATCCTTAAGCAACGCTTATGGCGTCCTCATGATGAGCTTGACAACATGTGGCAGTTCCCTGCAAATATTTTGTGGTATTCCTATGCTTAAGACACAAGCATTGCCAACTCAACAAGCTTTTTTGCTCTTTTAGATGTAGTTTGTTTCTCTTGATAGAGTGGATGAAGCCATAAGTGGACTAAGTTTCTCTCAGCGGCTAATGAAGTAGCAATGCGGGAGAGAAACCAAATAGCAAGTTGTCTAAGTTTTTAGGTTTTGTTGTCGTGTTTCCTCCACAACCTAATTAGCTGCTTTTGTGCCAAATTTTCTCTTTCTTTAGCTGTGTTGGGTGTCTTGAGTTGGTGACTGAGCTTTGTGATCTAAAGAAACCAGCGTTGAAGCTTTGTGGGCTCCTTAGGATACATACTCAATATATCATCACAAAACCTGTTGTTTACCTCATCATCGATGTAAGCCCCTCTTCTAGGCCCATTGAAATACCATTTTGGGTCTAATGCGTAGGCTGCCACAAGTGTGTTTTTTATTTTGTCCCACCTACTCTATACATTGTTTGAGTTTCCAATCCCCTCAGTGTAGAGCTGTATTGTATGATCTCTCTTGTGAATCTTAGTTCTCACTTTTTCAACATGCTATCAAATGTCTTATTTAGATAAATCCTACGATTGTCGTAAAATTTATGTCCACAAGTGACCCAAGTAGTTTAATGGGACTCATAAATATGTCCAGTTCAATACAAAAATTCAAGGGTAAGAAAGAGCTGTAGGAGCAAAAGCAGTGACTAAGACTAAAACATCAAAAACCAATTTAAGCAAAAACAAGAGGATGTAAATCCTAGATATAATAAATGATTACTAATATAAATAGCCTAGAAAAGATATGGTCTCCCAAGAGAAAGAAGCAGTAGAAGAAGAGCAAAGCTGAAGATCGAGGCCAGGAACTGTAGAGATCAATATTATCCTCGGAAACTGTAATCTGGATTGTGCTAATATGAAGGATCTGTACATGGAAAATCTATAAGAAGAGATTGAGAATGTGAATAAGTCCAGTTTTCTGGGGAAGAGGTGGAGTACAATCTTATATAAAAGTTTAGAATAGAAGATAAATATATTTTGAGGAAGGTGCAGCAGTTCACTTTCCCAGAGACTAGAGTTATTGAAAAGATAACATTGGATTAGATTTTTGGTGGTCGTGCTGATTTCTTTGACCCCAAAAGGTGCAGCTGCCTCTTGATCCTGCAATCAGAGCAAGGTAAAGATTAGCTGCTTATCCTCTCACGTCTGCATGTTGGACAGAGGTGTGTTGGAAAGCTCCAAAATGGATTGCTAATATTTAAGGAAATTACATTTGGATATCTGCAGACTGCAGCAATATATACAGTTTTTGATACTGAACTTTTGATGTGATTGTTAAAGATTCATTGCAGTATCAATGATCATAAATGTTTCCATCTCAACTAAACATTGAAACAGTCTGAATTAGAAGCTAATCCTATCTTTTGTGTACCCTTGACCGTTTTTTTAATTGAATCGGAAATTGCAGGGATTAGCTGCACAAAATTCTTTGGCTTAGCTGCCAAGGATTGATGGGGTTTCTATTCTGCCAAATTCACCCTGGGCATGATCCTGGCCTCATCCCTTATTTATTGGTATCTCTTGGGAAGCCCTAAAATGGATTGCTAGTATCTAAGGAAATTACATTTGGATATCTGCAGGCTGCAGCAATATATACAGTGTTTGATACCAAGCTTTTGATGTGATTGTTAAAGATTCATTGCAGTATCAGTGATCATAAATGTTTCCATCTCAACTAAACATTGAAACAGTCTGAATTAGAAGCTAACCCTATCTTTTGTGTACTCTTGACTGTTTTTTTTGATTGAATCAGAAATTGTAGGGAGTAGCTGCACAAAATTCTTATGCTTAGCTGCCAAGGACTGAGGGGTTTCCATTCTGCCAAATTCACCCAGGGCATGATCCTGGCCTCATCCCTTATTTATTGGTATCTCCTGGGAGTGGAACTCTGATGGATGGCTAGGCAACACCTTTTACACCATCATACACACTGTTGGATCACAACCCATTCGATTGGACCGGAATTTTCATTCCATTAAGTGTACAAGTTGAATACTTTAAATTCATTTGGTCTTTTGAGCCCAACAAATAGTGATTCAGTCTTGTCACCTTGCTACTCATCACTCGTAGGGCCTTGAAGTAACTTGATTTATTTTGTCAAGATATTTTCCTCCAAATCTTGGTGGTGTTTTGTCTGATTACTTATCAGATTTTTTTGTACCACAGTAATGAGATGGCACTTTATTATTTTCTCATTCAGTAGGCCTGTGTTTACATTTTTGGGGGATTGGGATGCATTTCAACTCGAGGGAAATTCCTTGTGCACCCTTCTAGAAACTGAAACCTTTCTCTTGGGGAAGCATGATCCTTAGGCCCCCCACTCCCCCACCAATTTTGTTGGAGAATTCTCAGATGCATCTTCGAGAATGTAATGGAAGTGGATGTTGGAATGGAAGAAGAGTGTACATGAATATGTAGCATGAATATTATTATCAGATGCATAAAGAAGAAATATGAGTTGTATGTTGAAGGCATTGTCCTTGAATGGATGTTAGCAGAGTTTATTTATTGATGAGAGGTGGTTACATTCACTTTTACAATTTACATTCAGTTAGAGGTAGTTCCCAACTGCATAACTGATGGTCTTTCAATATAAATATTCAACACCCCCTCTTAATGACTAACCTAGAAACAACATTAAGTTTGTCGCGAAACTTTACAAATAATATAAGGACCAAGGGGTTTAGTCATTATATCGGCAGATTGCTCCTTAGAAGGACATAAAATGAAGAGAAACATCACCTCGAATCAACCAATTGTTGGATCGGTGATGATATAGTGATGATGGATTTTAATATGCTTAGTGCAAGCATTCTTAAGGTTTTTTAACCATTTTTAAGACACCTTGATTATCACAAAAAAGTGAAAGAGGTGTAGCAGTAGCTTGAGGAAGATGAAAATCAATCAGAATCCTACGAAGCCATACTGCTTCACAACTAGCACTAACAACTGCATTTGTATTCTGCTTCCAGTGGAAGAGATGGCTATAGTGGGCTGAAGCTTACTCTGCCAAGAAACAACTCTTGAACCAAAAGAGAAGATATATCCAGTGGTGGATCTCCGAGTATCCATTGATCCTCTCCAATCAGAGTTCGGTATAGCCAAATCAATATGAAATTTGCAATTCTTTGATACAAAATGCCAAAGTCAAGAGTTCCTTTGACATATCTTAGAACTCGTTTTGACTGCTCCCCAGTGAATGAGTTTTGGTTTAGACAAGAACCGAGAAAGATAGCTAACAACAAAACATAGATCCGGTCGTGTAGTTGTGAGCTAGATCAAGCTACCCACCAATTGTCTGTACAATGATTCATCGACTGGTGGTGAATCATCATGATGCGCTGAAAGTTTCAGCCCGATCTCCATAGGTGTAGAAAGAAGAATTACAATCAGACATTTGAAATTTCTGTAAGAGGTTCGTGGCATACTTAACTTGAGAAATGAAAATCAAGTGAGCATATTGCCAAAATTCTACACCAAGACAATAGTGAAGGAGGCCTAAATCAGTCATGTCAAAAAGCAACACATAAATATGATTTTACCTTATGAATCGCAACATCTCCACTACCTGTGATGGCAAGGTCATCAACATAAACAATAAGAATCACAATGTCATCACCATCGCTTTTGACATAGAGATTCAGATTAGAATGACTTCATTTGAAACCTAAATCTTCTGAGATGTTTATCTATTTTAATATACCAGGCTTGAGGAGCCTGTTTAAGTCGATACAAGGACTTGATCAATCTGCATACTAGATGCTCACGACCATATGCTTGAAAACCCATCAGGCTGTGTCATGTACACCTCTTCCTCCAAATTGCCATTTAGGAAAACACTTTTGACATCCATTTAATATACTTTTCCAACAAAACTGAGCTGCAAAGGAAAGAAGTAACTGAAAAGTGATCATCTTTCCACTAGGGAGCAAAAGTCTCCTCATAGTCTATCCCCTCCTGTTGCGAAAAACCTTTTGCAACAAGCCGAGCCTTGTACTTATCCAAAGTACCCTCTGCTTACACTTGCACCCATTTACAACCAATGGGATGTTTCCCTGGAGGCAACGGTACACCCAAGTATTATTTTTAATCAAGCCATCATACTCTAGTTGCATGGCAGTTTCCTATTTCCCTTTGCTTCAAGTACACTTCCTCCAAAATTTAGGAAAGCACTTTTGACATCCATTTGATATACTTTCCAACCAAATTGAGCTGTAAAGAAAAGAAGTAACCGAAAAGTAACCATCTTTGCAGTAGGAGTATAAGTCTCCTCATAGTCTATCCCTCCTCCTGTTGCAAAAAGCCATTTGCAACAAGCCGAGCTTTGTACTTATCCAAAGTATCATCTGCTTACACTTGATTTTATTCACCCTACAACTAATGGGAAATGGAGGCAACGATACCAACTTCTAGGTATTATTTTTAATCAAGGCATCATACTCTAGTTACATAACAGTTTTTCATTATGGTATGCCTTGTGCTTCAAAGTATTTTTGTGGCTCATGAATATGAAGAAGATCAAAAGCAAGAGAAAATTGAGCTTGCTCAGAATAATCAATCTTCTTACCCAGTTCATTGAGACCAGCCATCTAAGAGAGGAGACAATTCTTCCTTCCGCAGATCTTGAATAGTGGAGTAAAACCACTTAGGCTGCCGCTGAACTGAGGATGTGGGATCTAGTTGTGGTGCTTCCGAAGGCGAAAACCAACGCAAGTTAATTTCCTGGAGACTCAAAAGTCTCAGCCGGAGAGTGCATAGATTGTACTAGAGTCCGTGGAGTATGAGAAGGATTAGACTCATTATTGGGCAAAGAAAAAGAGAACCAATCTCCATTACTACCCCTTGCTGATTGCTGCTCCCTTGTTGGTCCCCTTGTTGATTACAACCAAAGAAAGACTTGTTTCTTTTACATCAACATCCCAACTAACAATGATTTTATTAGTGGAAGTATCAATCAATTTATAGGCTTTAGAATGATCACTATAACCAACAAAGAAATCATTTAGAACATTTGGAATCTAACTTACTCCTCTTATGATCGAGGAAGCCAAAGTATAAGCAACTGAACCAAAAACACGAAATATTGATACCTCGAGGTTTGATTTTGGACCAAGCCTCTTCTGGTGTGATCTCTTGCAAGGCTTTGCAAGGACTCCGATTGAGAGTATATACCGTTGTGTTAACGGCTTCATCCCCAGTACTTATATGGCACTCCTCGATTGTGCATCATGCACCTTGCCATCTCCATGATGGTTCTGTTCCGCCCTCTCTACCACCCCATTCTGTTGTGGGGTATATGGGGTTGTCAACTGTCGTTGAATCCCTTCTTTACTGCAGAAATCTGTGAACTGTTTAGAGGTGAACTCACCCCCATTATCGGATCTCAAAGTCTTGATCTGCCGAATAGTTTGGTTCTCCACCAAGGCCTTGAACTTGACAAAAGAAGCAAATCAATCAGACTTCTTAAAAAATAGACCCACATTCGTCGGGAATGATCATCCACCAACAAGAGAAAATAACGTGCACCAAGGACTCGTGGGAGTCTTCCATGATGGCTCACACAAATATGCATGCACAAGATCCAAGAGCCTCTTTGCACGCCAACACCTTAGTGGGAAAAGGCTTCTGCTTCTGCTTTCTTGCAAAACAACCAACACACATATCTTGTTTTTCTTGGATAGGAGGCAAACTAACAACCATAGTTGGCTCTATGAAGGCGGGCCAAATATTGAAGGTTGAGATGTCCATATCTCTCATGCCACAAAATGCTGGTATTGCCTTCCACAACTAAGGCATGCAAGTTGACTGTGGCAGGATCAACAAGCCTATATAGACCACCATGCCCAATCCCCAGGGCAACAACCTCATTTTGCTTGATATCAGACATAATACATTGTTTGCCAGAAAAGTTTATAGAGATATTAGGATTATCAATTAGCTGACTGATAGATAACAAATTCTTATTCATGTTAGGCACATATCTAACATTTTTCATAAGCAGTTTGGTGTTATTATTCAACACAATACAGACATCCCCAATCCCTTCTACAACATGTGATCTCCCATCCCCTAAAGTAACTGAATCAGAAGAACATATATTAGCATGAAAATTGACATATCCAATCTCTCTGACACGTGAAGTGTCGTGATGTTTCGGAATCAAAAAAACCAGTACCGAGTAGGGCTGCCACCATCCAAGCAAGATGCCATGAAGGACATACTCATCTTCTGACTCGTGTTCAACTGTTGCCACATGTGCTTGCCCCTTTTGCTTCTTCAAGGCATTAAGTCGTTTCCGGCAATTCTTCTCCACCTGACCAAGTTTGTGACAATAGTAATTCTTGAATTGAAAATTTATCATAGGAAGTACATGTGTTAGCCTGTTGCTTCCACTTTCCTTTGGACTGATCAACAAAAGCGCTCTAAGATTGTCCAAAACTAGACTCTTGAGCTTGTGTCTGTCTTTGTTCCTTTTGCAACAGGTAGGAACTCACCTTGTCAAACCTAAGAGTTTGACTCTTAGTCATTAAATGAAGAGCCTCCACAAAAGATTCATACGAGGAAGGTAACTTCACGGAAAAGAGCATGTTCTTATGGTATAAAACCCGACTCTTTTCTGAACTCTGATATTTATCCCTCAGACTGGCCCATAGCATACTAGCCCTAGTGACATTCCAGACCTAAGGTATCAAATCATCCAACACCAACTACTTTAGAAGTAATAGAGCCTCCTTATGATGTTTATCATAATCCGCGAAGTTCGTAGCAGGTCTGCCTTCGCTGCCTGTGATTATTTTATCACAATCTCGAAATTCTGCAAGTGTCAGAATCTTATGGCTCCATACATTCAAATTTGTGCCCGTCAACTTTTGCGAGTCCGGCAAAATCAGGTTTGATATATTTGCCATTTATTATTCCAAAATAACAGAAATAAAAATATATTTTACCCGCTCCAACAAATAGTATGAATTTATTATTCAAATGCATTACACATGTATCAAACAGCAGTCTAAATATACCCTCTCAAAATTACAAGGATAGTAACTGCGAAACAGGTTTCATGCCCTTCGGAAATATTGTTCAGCGACTACGAAAACATCCAATGTGCAGCGACTGTGAAAAACATCAAGTGAATGGACCAGTTTGACACAGATCTAAATCCACGACTGTATAAACTGCAAGTCTGCAACCTCCGCGACTTTAATGGTGACTTCTGCCTCAAAATTGCAACCTCGACGACTTTAATGGCAACTTCTGCCCTCGAAATGTCAGCAGAATAACCAAAAAAACTCTTTGCATTTTTCAGAAATAGGCATTAGAATGCCCTAACATGTTGGTTTTCATGCTTGAGACTAGTTTTCAAATTTGTGACTGTGTTTTCCTCAAACGCGACTGCATGTTCCTTCACATTCCCTATAACGCTCTTGCCTATTGGAAAGGCTTCCTCGAACTGTGAAACTCTCGCTCTGATACCAATGTTGTTAGATGCATAAAGAAGAAATACGAGTTGTAAGTTGAAGGCATTGTCCTGTATGGACGTAGCAGTGGTTTATTTATTGATGAGAGGTGGTTACAATCAGTTTTTCCAGTTTGCATTCAGTTAAAGGTAGTTCCCAACTGCATGACTGATGCTTTTAATATAAAATATTCAACAAATATATGAAAGACAACATGGGGTATTGATGCGAATGTGGAGAATTGTAAGATTATCTTCTATATTTTACTGTGTAAGGCTATTTTATACAAACTTTTGATACTATCTATCTATAAGTATATCAAAACGAGTTCATTTCTACTTTTCCTTTCATATCATGTTCTTATAAACCTTGACTGCTGCCTTTAAGTTTGTCATACAACTTCCTCGTAAGCCAGTTACATGTTTTCAGAGGTTCACTATGTACTTTCATATTGGTTAGCATTGTTACATCCTGTTTTAAATCCTCTATTCTGAAAGCAAATGAGGGGCTTTGATACAACCATTTTCAGAAAAGAAAAAATACATTTGGGCAGTGAAAGGGTTTAGGCATAAGCTAGAAATATTTGTTGGTCTAACCTTTCAGTCATTGTTATTACTATGGTTGATGTTTAGCTGTCATTGTGACTCCTTAATGGGAAACCCGGGGACAGGCTTTTCCACTTTTTCCTTTGTATATAACCCATCTCCTTTTAGTGTCCCCCTATGGTGATAGACGTTTTTCAGTGTTGGTAAATTGAAAATGTTAATAACTCTTCTATCATTTTCCAGAAAAGGAGACAGGCTTTATTATTTGTTCTTACTGTTTTGTCACTTATGGGATCTATCTAAGCTCCATGTTGCCCCTTATATTTTTATAAGGATGCTGCTTATATCCTGATGCTGCAATGGTGTATATTTTAGGTGTCTTGTGGGAGTGGAGGTGAGAAGTTGCTGTCATTAGCAGAAGCTTTACTTAAAAAGCGAATTGAATCTCATGGCTTGCTTGAATTGGAAGGTAACCTTTCTATTTGTTGCAACATTTTTTCTGCTTAGAAGTGGTATTTTTCAAGGTAGTCTGAAAATACTACCAGTTACTTTCTATTATTCATGAAAGCAATGTTTTCTGGCAGCCTTGCGTGTATATATATCTGTGCTGGAACAAGAAGGTAAATTTGAAGTGGCTTTGGATGTGCTTGTGGGCAAGCTAGGTGATCTTTTTAAGATTGAAAATGATAGATTAAGGATCCAGGTGAGTTCCATAATCCGCTGTGTTCCTTGGAAAAGCATGAAAATGAAAAAGTCGGTGATTTATTACTCTTACTGGAATGGTTATTAGCTTGATGACTTTATTGAATGCATCTTGCTTGGAGTTTTTTTTTTTCCTGTTTTGAATCAAGCCTAGCCACCATGTATCATATAAATGCATTAATGTCCGTCTCGGAAGCCTTAGAAACTGTTTCTAAATTCTTCTAGCTGTTGTTTGTGGTAATCTGTGGCAATAAGCTGACAGGGGAAGCTGCTTATTTTTGGACATGAATACGCTGCTGCAGAAAAAGTCTTGAGGAATGTCTTGGAAACCTGGTATGCATGTTGAAAACTGTTTCTTTTATTTGGATTCTGTACCGCATTATATGACCAAATTCACCGAGTTGTTGAATATGAAAAGAAACATGAAAAGTTCACAAAATTTGCAAAAGTGGTGAAAGAACTATTACTGGTAAATTATTGATAAAATATATTTAACACAAATGATGGCGCGATCACTTAAACTCACAAAAACTGATTTTCAATGTTAATTAAGACAGGTGTTTTAGTTTGAACTGACATTAGTATTAATGTTGTACGTTAAGCTGATTTTGCCAGTCTCAGTGACCACAATTTTGCCAAGAAAATCCACATGTTACTTTTTCTCTGACCTGGAAAGTAATTTAAATTAATCTAGTTCACATTTAGCTTAATTTATGATATGGTATGAACTGTGTTCCGCACATGTTTAATGATTAGATTAATCAAGCTGCAAGGAGAAATGTTAGTAGGTATATGCCAATATGATACATCCTTATTTCCAGCACCCGGATTTCTGAGGTCAGGTAAGTTTGGGTTGTTGTTTGAAGGATTAGAAGCTGTTTGATTTTAGAAGTTGTGTGATTATGCTAATCTCATGTCCTTGATATTGCGAATTACCCAATATTTAACGGAAATTTGAGTCACTTGCTGTCCATGGTACTTACTTTCTCAAGGGATGAGAAAATGCCAGTCATATGTTGGTACAAGCTTTTTTATCATCAGCACCTAAAACAAACAGAGAAGGAAGTTAATGGGTAAGAAGCTCTAACAAACTTATTGACATCATGAAAGCGTCAGTATATTTAAGCAATCACAGGTTCAACAGACTTGTTTATGACCTTTGAAAACATGCGTGTGCATCTGTTTGGTGTGGGTTGTGCTCATGAGCAAACCAAAATAGACTAATTACAAAACTTTGAGAGAGAGAATGTCGCAAACACATTCTTCTAGATGAACTTTATGTCTAAATGGTAATAAGTCTGTCTGCAAATAAGTATGAAGGGTGTGAATGATTTGAAATGGACATAACTAGTGATCAGTGGCTTGAAAGCCTTGAAAAGTCAAAAAATAATACTATGAAAATATTAGGCTTTAAAAATATAACGCCCCATTCCTTTCTACATGAAGTTTGAACATTAGTTAATAGTCATTAGCAATTCTTTACAGTACTAGAAGCAGCGGGGTCTATTCTTTTTCAATTATGACAAAAGTGGTACTGCTTCTGATGGTATCAGGATCCATCAGGGCTGACGAGGAAGCTGTCTGTTCTTTGCTGCAAGATATGAATAGCTAGAAGCGAGGCCTTCAAGGCCATGCAAGCAAGCAACAATCAATCATAGGGCGTAGCCCGCAAACAATGACAAACAAGTCATAATTATAGAAGACAAGACATAAGAAAATAGTATAAGCAGATAACCATGGTTGGAAGTAATCCTGCAGGACAAATGCTACACATGAAGCACCCATTAGCATGCTAGAATAATTTATAGTATTTCACAATGTCTATATCTGAGTGAAACAACCATTAAAAAATAAGAACATGTTTGTGAAAATCACATTGACTGGTAGCAAGATTAGTAAAGAAAAATAGAGGTAAACAATTAATATGCCCATTAAACTGAGACTAGTGAATATTCAAAGTCTTAGAAGGTCAGACTACTGATTGCTATAACCAATAAAAGAGCTTAGAGTACATATTATGACATATTGATATGCCAAGAATTTGGCCTACCGATGATAAAAAAAATGCTGTTCAATTGACAAAATTGCGATATGTAGGGGGTCATAAAATTACACAATGAAGTCTACTTCCTCATTAGCTACATTCACATCAATACTGCAAATAACAATCCAATTAAAATTTGAAGAGACAGCTCAGCAGGCCAAAAACACTTAGCCTTATTGTTTGGGGTCTTGTAAGCTTTGTGATCCCTTGCAGGTTGGCAATGCCCCCTTTGTATGAGCCATTGGCCCTAAAAACATTTGTATAATGAGCTTGGATGACTCCTGATAGAGTTCCATCTCTGACCATGCACATGAGCATTATGAGCTCCAAAATCTGAAAAGAAGCCATGCAAATCTCATACAATTTCAAGTGGAGGAGCTTAAGAAGGTTCGCAGCAGAAGGAAAGAAAAAAGGGTTCTAATTTGTTACAGAAAGGCTATGAATTGTGGCCCTCCTTATGAAGGAAGGGTGGTCACAATCTAGATTGTCTAAATGATTGCACTTTGGAGACCTTGGGGGTGTAAGGGCATCTCAATTTCCTACTTGAATTTGATTGGTGCGATATGGTGTCCTCTAAGTTCCTTCAAAGATATCATCACAACACAAGATCTTATCTTTCTTACTAAGATCCATGAGAGCCTTAAGTAGGCCATCCTTTAACATTGTAAAATACTTTTGGGTCTTGACAATAGGCACAAGATTTGAGATGAGGCTGTCTTCGGGGTTCTAGGGGATGCTTGCCTCATTCGTTATAGATTAAAATAAGTGAGGTTATTAATAAAGATTGTTATTTGTTAGTTGAAAGTTGAATTAGTTATAATCACCAATTGGTTACATACCTAACATCAAACCACATATAAATATAACTTACATCAATAAACCTAACCTCTCATTTATGAGTTCTTTTGAAAACGTCTCCCGTCATTCTATTCGATGCACGAATCTGATATGCTACTAGAGACAAAGTGGATCTACTATGTGAAGTTGGAATATATATGGAGGAGAGAGAACACACTTGATAACAAAATAAGAAATCTTAGGACTTAAAGATATGAGACATTTTATTTCCGAAGTCTAGTTTAATGCATTAAATATTTAAATGATTTATTGATCATTATGAAAATTTACAGAGGTTCACGTTTTAAAGAAAATGGTACTAATGAAAAGAGGCATCAAAGGAGTTGGGAAATATCAAATATTGATGAAAGAATATTTGATATCAAGTGGTCATGCCCAGGCAAATATTAACAAAGGTTTTAAGAGAAATATTAGTGAATCCAATGTTTTTTAGACAATCATGCTTTAGCATATGAATTGTTGTTAACAGGTGGCTTTTCAGAGCATTGTCCAAGCTTGAGTATCTTCAAGCTTAATATTTATATACACAACCTCGAATCTCTTGGCGATTAAGCCTATATTGTGAGAGATAAAAATATTTGGTATTATTTGACGGTTGCATTGGTGGGTTCTATAGGGCGTTGATCTTGATGGGATTTTTAGGCCAGTTTGAATTGCTCAATCTATTGAAATTTCTATTGATCGACTTTCTTTATTCAGGTAGTCTTTGGATGCCCCTTCTTGCCTTCTTCCCTCTAGGGAGGTGATCAATAGAGATATCAAATGACATAGATATTGGTAATACATAAGGTTAGTTGGACCTTTACTTTGGAGTCTCTTAACCCCGAGGTGACCTTCTCTGCTGAACACTTGTTATAGATTGTTGATGGCACTGCTATTTGATTTGACTATCTTCAACATCATTTGATTACATGGTTTGCAAATATTCCTTGGATGGCTTTGGCTTATCTCCCACCAACAAGAAGTTGAGTTAGACTGCCATACTCTGTGAATTTGTCTCCAAACAAAATTGAGACTAACAAGCAGTTTATTTCAGGTATTTTGTTTACCATTAGATTCAGGGAGGCATCATTGTTTGTATGGATACTCGTGGTTCTCTGTTGACATTCTTTTACTATCTTTTGATTTAAGTAGTTTTGTCCTTTTCTTTGTGAGGCTATCACTTCCACTTGTATGAGAATAATGTAGTCCCCCTAGAGCTTCGAGGATGCTTACCTCCTTTAGATTACATCTCATTAAAGACATCGAAGGCATTAAGCATTCTTTGGACAATGTTGATTCACACACAATGTGTGATGACCCCTTTTAGAAAAGTTAGGAAATGGAGAGATACTTGTCAAAAATCAAGCAAAGAATGGATAAACCCTTTTGTATCAACCTAAAATATCCCAATATCAGCTATTACGAACCCAAATGGGGTTGGAACTAGCCAAGGTGGTGGGATAGATTGGAAAAAAACAATCGGAATTTAAACATGTTCAAATCAGATTTTACACAGCTGGAAAACAATTAATAATCAAACCCCAGACTGTTGCAACTTCAAAATTTTTTTCCCACTTAACCAACCAAGCAAAAGCCTTCAAACTTTGGAATCCGGTGCTATAGAATATGGGAAATATGATCATGTAATCCACTTCCACCCAGCTATAAGAAAAGTATCAGATTTGTGCAAAAGGCTGCTCGCCCAGGGCATAAAATACTGCTGTTCACTAAATAAATTATTCCAGCTTCTATACTCACCCAAAAATTCGCGTAAGTACATGCATGCACTCACAAAGATATGAGAAACCAGATCTGAACTTAAATCACAATTTTTTTAGCATCAAAATGGGTCACAAACCCCTCTTTCCCAAGTCGCTATGGCTGGAAATAACCAACAGTGACCAGCTAAGAGAAATGAAGCATAACCAATGATTTTCCACCCTCTAAACTTGGCGCAAAAGACTGAAATAAATCAAGCAACAATGGGAGATCTGAAATTTACTTGTTCAACCCTCAAAACATGCAAACAAATTCAGATTTCCTTCAACAATCAATTCGCTAGAGTTAGGAATACTTTTTAAGCAATTCGCCACACAATAGATGTAACACACACACTAATGGATCCTTATCAAAATCAGATCTACTTCAATTTCAAATCGAATGAGAGAGAGAGCACAATGAAGAGCTAGGGCATACATCCCATTCTCCAAGCATGGAGAGACATAAATGATCAAATCAACATCCCCAAAAGATGGCCATGCAACCTCCTTTTATAAGATAAGGGGGTGCAACATTCAAATGACTGATCTTTTCCCTTTTGGAGGAAAAAACTAATAAAACTTAATTAAAATATTAAAAGACTAACTTTATGTGCTCTTTATTATTTTGTAATCGAATAATAAAGATTAACTAACCTATGTGCACAATTTAAGACTAAATAAGACTCCCACTTGTAGCGCTAGGCATGCCAAGGGGTTACAATGCAAATAACAAACAACAAACATCTCAAAACAATCCCCTAGCTTCATCCTCGAACCCACGAGGAGAGAAAATTGGTTGAAGGTCTTGCCTTCTTTGTATTTGTAAATGTCCCAGAAAAGGGGGCATTACACAATGGGATTAGGGTTGTGAGATAACACTCATCTTTATGTATTACTACCAGGGCATCATAGCTCTCTCTCTCTCATTCAAGACAGTATAAATCTTTGTTTCAGTGTTGTGGGCTTTCTAGTCCTTCTTGGAATGAGGTGCTATGTATCTTCTTTGGTTTGGTGTTCAGGGCTTTATTGTTGCCCTTTCCTCCAACTCAGGTCACTGGGACAAGCACACATTATTGGTTTTTCTTTAGTTTGAAAGATTCATTGATCTTGGCTGTTAGGAGAATTTTTAAGAGGGGCACCTGCTTCCTTATAGTATTTCGAGCCTTGTCCATTACCATTGGACATTCGCTTATGACATTATCGGATTTTGCATTGGCCCTCTTGTGGTGGTGGATGATGTAGTTGTTGGTTCTTTTGGTCTGAACTTCCTACAAGTTTACAACCATTTGACAGCGCCAGTTTACAATCTTGGTCTCCAACTGGAATCTTCATTAACTCCTTGTTTCATTTAGGCATTCTTCTTTCGCATGGCCAATTGTACTGGTACTTGAATCAAATCATTTAGATCATAGGGTATGGGATATAACCACATTAGCTTTAACCCCTCTAGTTATGTATTTATTGTTTTAACGTTTAGTTACTTTTCAGAACCTATGGGTTTTTTACCCAAGTAATTTTCTAATGGTATTTGTGGACATCAATTTAAGTTATTTCTTTCTTGCATTTCTTTTATTTGCTATTGTTCATGTCTTTGTAAGATTTTTGGTTTTCAAAATTTCAATTGTAATCCATAGGCTAAACCTTTTGTATGTGCTTTTGTTTTAAGGATAGATTGTTTGCAGTGCATCAATGTAAGAGTTTTCTGAATGAGTTAATGTATTTATGGCTCATGAGTCATGAGAAGGGTTAATTAGAGCAAGACTTCTCTGTTCAGTAAATACTTACTATTTTTCGTAAGTGTGGCTGTAATAGGTTCTTCTATTCTTTTGTGTTAATTTACCAGGTTTAATCTTGGTACAACTTGTAAATTTTTGTACAGCTTTGATGATTGGGAAGTATTTCTACAATATCTGGACTGTTCTCTAGAAGATGACTCGGCAAGCAAGAGGTCTATAAATGCTCAAAACCATCATCAATCTGATATTGGGACAAATTCCTCCCTCTCAACAAGCCTAACAGAGGAAGAGGTAACCCTTCTAAATACTTTTTTTTTGGTCTTTCAGAGCAGGTGTTCTGTGGGACTTGTATGTTGGGAATGTTAAGTTGCTACATTTTCCCTTTTTCATTTTGGAGCTTATATATTCATTTTTAGTAAAGGTTTTCCATGTGGAGTTTTCTATTGCAGTTTGATAAGCGTATATCAGATGTGCGTTCCTTCATTAAAAAGCTTCAACAGATGGAAGTGCATGAATTCAGAAGGGGACCATTTTTAGCAAATGTCGAGATAGAGAAACGCCGAATTATATTTGGGAAGCCAGATGCTGGAGAATTCATGCAGGCATTTTTGGAATACTATGAAAGGTGTTTGTTGAGCCATTGGATTATGAAGTATCTTGGAACATAAATATGAAATCATTCATATGTTAAAAGAGTGTTCAAAGGCTGAATTTTTACTGCCTATCTGTTTGTGAAATGTTTATTGCTTGCAGTTAATTGTCTATAGCTTTGTGCTTTTAGGCAGAACAGAGAAGTGAAATTTAATGACTAACATGTCCAGATACTCCTACGGTGGCTGAAAAGTCTTTTCATATTATTCACCAAGTGTGAATTGGGTAGCTCAGGAAGTGGACAAGCGACCTTTATACTATATAGTCAAACATGTTTTGAATTGGCCTAAAACTTTTTTATTAATTATTATAAAAATCTGGCCCATGTATGCTCAGGATGTGGTTATTTACTGCAAACAGTTTTTTGGGAAACAACTGTGTATGAGACTTTTGGATTGAAGAATCTCACACAGTTGTTTACCAAAAAAGTAGTCACATTAATTTATGGACTGTGGAAATGTTAATTGGTTATTTATTAGAAATAGGTGCTGTGATTTTTATCTTCATTCCTCGAAAGCTTTCCATTTCCTTAGCTTGTTCCCTTTCATTTACATTATCAATATGGGACTTAATATGTATGAATCGATAAATATCACATGCATGTCTCTTTTATTAGAATTTCCTATTCTGACCACCATTAATTGTGTGTTTAGTGTGGCAATATATCTACAATGAAATTTCTTTCCTGATTGCTTTTCATAACCCTTACAGAATATTGTCTTATACACCCTCGCAATGCATTCATTTGTCACTCTGTATGATGACAGGTTAAGAGCTCAGTTAAGGTTATCAAATCCTTCCCTCCTTTTCTTGCAATTGGACAAATATTGTAGATTCTCAATGATCATATAGTTAACGCAACCTTTGATTTTTCACAAACTCTGTGCTCTAGTTATGTTTACATTATCGGTGTGTTCAGTGTTTAGATCCTTTTCAGAACTGAGGGTTCTTTTAACTCTAGCACTTTTTTAATGTAACATAATGTACTTTGCAGTTTTATTGACTTATTTTGGTCATTTGTGACATCAATATAATTTCTCTCTTTCTGTCATTCTTGCTTTCTTTAAATAAAATATTACTTAGAGACAAAATGCCTTTTAGTTTTTGAAGAAATTTGAAGGTTGATGGTTTTTGTAATTTCTAAAGAAATTCAAAAAATTGATCTTTGTAATCAAAATGTAATTTGTTTTTCTTTTCCTGCAAATTCAGATTTGGGCATTTGGCTAGTTTCACAGCTGATGTAGAAGAGTTTTTACACTTTTTTGACCCACCTCAAAGGCCAACACTTCTTAAAATGCTTCACGAGTCTTGTTCTCAGCTATCCTCAGAAGATGCAGTTAAACGACTGGGACGAGCTATTGCAGTTTTCCAAGTTGAGGAGTGTTTTGATGTGACGTTTTCTGCATCTAACGATGGTAAGATGCCACTTAAGAATTTCATTCCCGTGTGGAACATCTGTATATTGTTTTAAATCTGTTTAAGCTTATTAACATCCTTTGAGTGATATACTTGTTATGTTAGTAAAAGGTTAAAGACTGATTACATCTGTAAGCTTGCACTTTACTTGTTTATTCTTTTTGTTAAACATTGAATTGTTTATAGAATATCACATAAGTGTTCAGATTGAGGCTTGTTGGCTACTTTTTTATATTTTTTGCCATTTGGATATCGACTTCTTTGGGAGATTATCTAAAATACCTATGCATGCTTCAATCAACTTATGGAGCTAAGCCTAGAAATTAAAAGTTGTCCAAATAGTGTTGTTGCTGTGTTTGAAGTTGAACATATTTTACTTCTGACTTATAGGCTGTGGTTAATTTCTCTGCTGTCGCCCTTATTAAATTTTATCTATGGCATCCCTTCCATCATAAATATAGCAGGATTATTGAGATATTTTTATGGCTTAATATCTTTTATATCATCTTTTTGTGAAAGATGAGTAGTTTATGTTATGGGTTAAAATTTTTACACAATTTTCTTTTTGTATTGTGGTCTTGTTTTGCAGATTGCGTAGCTCAGGCAATGGCCATAACCAGACTTTATTTAGACAACTTAAACCTTTCAAAAGACCTTGATCCTCAAGAGACTATGCATGGTGAAGAGTTGTTGACTATGGCATGTAATATTTTGATGCAGGTATAGATGACACTTGGTAGCCTTTAAGTATTTAGAAGTTCAAAAACCTAAAACTACTTGCTCCGTCTTCTGCATGAATGTATTATGTTGTATTTTGTGACTCATGAATCTATTTGGTTTATGTTTGAGGATGGATATATAGTCTGGAATCTCATATTTTTATACAATTAATAAGGTTTTGGGCTCTTATGGTACAGTGTGATCATAGAGGTTATAAAACTTCAAAATGCACAATAATTTTTCAAGCTGTTGCGCTAAAACATAAAGATAGAAAGTGCTGCATGTGTTAACGTGTTTCTTGCCTCATGCATTCTATGCTTCATAATTAAATCATGTTACTACTTATTTCTCTATCCCTGCTATGATTTTCTTTGTAGTTGTTCTGCCGTACTCAACATCCTGGTTATTTGTTGGAGGCAATCATGATTTTAGAGTTTGGCTTGTCAATCAGAAGGTAAATATTATTTGTTGCTTTTCTCTTTTACTTGTATCAGTATATTTTCATTACAGTTGTTTTTGTTTACAAATGAAGTTCTCTCTGGTTAACATAAGAATAAGAGATGGTCAAGGAGGTTGGAATTCTGTCATCATTAGCTCTGTAATCTTTGTCTATTAGGATGTTGTCAGGCACTCTTTAAAGTTGAATTTATGTTTCTGACTGTTGAAACAATAATGAATAGATTATTTTTAGCTATAACAGCTAAACATTTCAAATATGTTTACTAAGAATGGACTATCTTCATTATATGCAAAGGCATGACATGTTAGATTTAGCTAAGGTGAAAGTTGAAACAGCTCTTAACTAATTTTTGGGAATTATACATGATTTCTGTTGCTCCTTTGTGATATTCTATAAGTGAAATCGGTTTTGCATATATGCTCTGATGACAACAATTTTTTCTACCAGATATATTTCACAATACAGGCTTATGCTTGTTCACATGTACACATATTGGGCTGCCACTCACTCAGCATTTGAATGGTATATTAAAAAATTGCTTATATTGCAGTATGTCTTTATTATTGATACAATTTATGCAGCTTTTACATAGTGTGCTGCTTTTGCCAGGTATAAAAGTTTGGAAATCAAGAACATATTGCTGGAGTCAATGTCACATCATATATTTCCTCAATTGTTGAGCTCTCCCCTCTGGTCTGAATCATGTGGCTTAATGAAGGAATATCTCAAGTTCCACGAAGATTACATGAAAGACGCAGCAGATCATACCTTTCTGGTTTATCGTCATATCAATTACTCCAAGGTACGTGTCGTCCCTTGCAATGGAAGCATTTGGCCAAGTTTAGTTTCAGAAGAACATGTTCAGTGTGGGTATTGTGAAACTATAGTTTAAGTGTCTAGTGTCATTATATTTTTAAGACTTGAGGTCATTTTCCGATATTCTCAAATGATTTAGCAAATGATCTAGCATATTGAATTTTTGATAGTTACCCGGCTTTGACATTGTAAATTCATTTATGTCTATTCTTTTGCCTTTTTTCAACTCTGAAGCATGAGATATTGTTACGGAAAAACAGAAGCCCCTTATTGCATGTATTTTCCAAGAGCTCCTATATTGTTAAAATATAAAACATTATATAGCATGTAAAACAGTTATGTAGTTGTTCGGTTGGTAACTGTACAACCACCTCTCTCTTCAATAAATAAACCTCTGCCCGTATCATTTGGACAGTGCAGTTTTTGCCTTCTGTATCTTTCTTCTCTTTGCATATTCCAACATTGGTATCAGAGCCCCAAAGGTTGCAGTTCGAGGAAGCCTTCAAGAGGCACGAACAGCAAACTCGAGGAAGCCCTAACAAGGCACGAGTTTGGCAAAATGGTTCGAGGGCATCGTGGTTCGAAGGTGTAGCCACCAGCAAAGTCGTGGCA
This sequence comes from Taxus chinensis, assembly GCA_019776745.2. NCBI lineage: Eukaryota > Viridiplantae > Streptophyta > Pinopsida > Cupressales > Taxaceae > Taxus > Taxus chinensis. Next base: position 621,322,008 of record CM034156.1, read on the forward strand.
GTCGCAAAACCTTAGAGGAAAACGAAAACGTGAAGGGAAAAACGTGAGGGGCATTCACGTGACAAAACAAATGCCAAACGTGAGTAAAAAACGTGGGCCAGCAGAAGGCAAAACGTGGGTCTCAGAAGCCTGCGTGGGGAGAAAGAAACAACTGCAAAAATTGTGGTCGCATAGTGGGCAGGAGGGCAGCGCGGGCAGGAGGGCAGTGGGTTGAAGCCTAAATCGTGGAAATTGTGGGAGGAAAAACGTGAAGCCTGAATCGTGAAAATCGTGGGCAAGGGCAGCACCAGCAAAAATCTTGCAAACAGCAAAATCGTGGTTCGAAATAACCAGGGCAATCGTTTTTCCCTTTCCTTCTGAAAAATCGATGAATTAAATTTAACAAAGGTGAATTTATTTCATAAGATTTGGTGGGAATTAATTTTAATATTATTTGGAGTAATAAGTAATAATATTAAAATTAATATATGCAAATATAGTTTTGGAGGGAGTTGGAGGGTAATTTGCATGTGAGAAATTAATCTCATACTATATGCTGGAGAAATTAAAATAATTAAATATATTTGCTGGAAAATTGGATATTTTATTATTTTATTATTTTCCATTACTTTGGAATAATAAAATGTCAAACATTGCAAATTTGATTTTGCTGGATACACAAAATTTAACGAGCACGAATTTTAATGTGTGGAGCCATAAGATCTTGACACTGGCAGAATTCCGTGGTTTTGAGAAAATAATCATGGGTGTCGAGAGTAGACCTACAGCAAATTTCGATGATTATGACAAACGTCATCAGGAGGCTCTTCTGCTATTAAAATTGTCGGTATCGGATGAATTGAGATACCTGAGGTCCGGAATGCCACTGAGGTGAGTAAATTGTGGGTCAGTCTGAAGGACAAATATCAGACGTCAAAGAAGAGTCGGGTTCTATACCTCAAAAATATGTTTTTTTCCGTAAAATTACAAGGTGGATCGCTGTCTGAGCACCTACTTCGGATGAAAGATCTCCGAGATCAGCTTGCTTCCATCAACAAGCCGATTGATGATGATGATATGGTGGCGCTCATTTTAAACAGTTTGCCCTTCTTGTATGACTTGTTCGTGGAGGCTCTTCATTTAATGGGCGAGAGTCAAACTCTTACGTTTGACAAGGTGAGTTCCTACTTGTTGCAAAAGGAACGGAGACAACTTCAGGCAGAATCTAATTGTGACCATGCAGAGAGTGCTCTTATGACTCAGTCAAAGGGAAAGTGGAAACGTTAATCTGGTGAATCTTCCACTCGGTATCAGGTCACATGTTATTACTGTCACAAGGTTGGGCACCTCAAGAAGGATTGCTGGAAGCGGATGTATGATCTTTCGAAGCAGAACAAAAAGCCATGTAAAGAGGAACATTTGGCAGCAGTTGCAGAAGAACGGGATTCGGATGACGAGTATGCTCTTTACTGTCTTACGACATCATGCTCAAATGATAGTGGTACCAGTTGCTGGATCATTGACTCTGGTGCGTCTGCACACTTTTCATGTCGTAGGGACTGGTATGTTTCATTTACTACAAATATTTGTTTTGAATCAGTAGTACTAGTTGATGGAGAATCACTTGCAGTAGAAGGAATAGGAGATATATGCATTGTATTGAATAATGCTCATAAATTGTTGGTACGGAATGTTAGATATGTACCTTCTTTACAAAAGAATCTTCTATCTATTCGTCAATTGACTGAAAATCCCAATATTTTTGTGGATTTCTGTGGAAAGAAGTGTGTTGTCTCTGATGTGAAATAGAGACGGATAATTGCCCTTGGTATTGGGGTAGGTGGTCAGTATCAGCTTGTTGATCCGGCTGCGATCAACATGAATGCACGTGTGGAGGACAGCTCCACCATCCAGGATGTGCAGGAGGCTGCAATGCCTTGGGAGGATGGATTTCCTCATTTTGAAGAACAATTTGTTGTACGGGAGGCGGACATGCCTTGGGAGGATGGATTTCCTCATTCTGAACAACAATTTGTTGTGGACGGACACTCCACTATTCCAAATGCATTGACGGTGCATGGTGAGATGGCATGCCCAGCCACTCACTCAGAGGTCCTTGCTCGAAGGACAGTAGAGCATGACCGGTTTGCTCATTGTGTTGTGAAGGATCTTTCCCAACAGAGGGGGATAGATGAGCAAATAGATAAGATGGAGGAGTTGGTTCTCACTCCTACCACTGTTGTGATGGAGATGGTTATTTCTCCTGTTGAGACGGAGATGGTTATTTCTCCTACTATTGAGGAGTTGGTTCTAAATCTTGCACAGATAGTCACATTCCTCTTCTTGAAAAAGTTGGATGAGCACTACATGGTGGTGCAAGGACGTGATCGAGGTGACTTCGATTACAGGATAATTGAGTCTTTGTATAGACTCCTACAGGCTACACAAGCCTGGAATAGATTTTTTAATCCACATCTTCGAGGTTCTGATTTCAGCACTCTGGAGATGGGGCTGACACTCTCAGCCATTGGTGATTCATCACTGGTCAATGAATCACGAAATAGAGAACCAGTGGACCACTTGCCATATCTTTTGTTCATGGGACCACTTGCCAAAGTTTGTTTTGCCGTTCGTCTTCATTCGACAACTGCATCACAGTTAAGGACTGCTGATTTTAAAGTACAACTTATGGCACAGTCTGTAAATGTAATGACTAAACATATGGGCTTTAGGAAATTTGTAAAATTTCGGGACAAACTTTGTCTTGTTTCCGGTTTAGTCATTAAGAGGGGGTGTTAAAATACAAAACATTATATAGCATGTAAAACAGTTATGTAGTTGTTCGGTTGGTAACTGTACAACCACCTCTCTCTTCAATAAATAAACCTCTGCCTGTATCATTTGGACAGTGCAGTTTTTGCCTTCTGTATTCTTTCTTCTCTTTGCATAGTCCAACATATATTACTCTTATTCTACACATTTATGCTTTTGTTAAACATGTGTAGATGGCGATCTCTTAAAAGCCATGTAAATTGTGATGAATATTGATTTCCATCTTTATGAGATCCTGATTAAATCAGTGATATGGATACATTATTTTTATGTTTAGCTGAGAGTATTCTGATTTTGAATTTGTTTAAGTTAACAGTTCAGAACGTGTCACATAATTTCTGAAAGCCTCTCAAATATCTGTTTATCTTTTGTACTTGAGATCTTTTGCTGAAAATGGGGAGGTTTTGCAACTGTTATCTGATACAGTCAAAATTATTTTGGTGATTTTTTTCAGTTTATTTTCCAATGAGTTCTTAATAACTTCTAATTGCTATTGATTACCTTTGGCTTTTTGATTTTTCTGTATGAAGTATTTTTGAAAGTTGAAAGTAGTCTGGTTTGGTGAGGAAGTCTAATGCATTCCTCTTAAAACTTTCTTTCCATATAGTGCGCATTGACTCTGCTCTAGCCTTCTAGATGGCATTGATTTCTGTTGGCCCATTTGTATTTCTTTGTTTTCTGCCAGTGCATTCATTTCTCTCTGAATGTGGATCACTTGCATACAAACAAACGAATTCTTATAAACCTGAAGAAATTCATGCATTCACGGTAATTGCCAATCAATCACTTTGGGTTCTCTGCTTACCAAGGCCCATATGCAATAATGTTTTACCAAAATATCATTTGTAGCTTACGATTCTTGTTGTGAATTGAATGTTTGTTTTAGCCTTTAGATGAAAGTCATATTTTGGTTCTTGTCACTAGCATCTGTGATAACAAAGAACTCCAATCTGCATCCCATGTCAACGTAAGGAGCCTCGAGTTGAGAAACCATCAAATGAAATAGAGAGGAAGAACTCAGTTAATTGTAATGTTAAAAAGCAGGCTAATTCCGTAAGGTAAGGGGGAAACTTATGTCTAACTTCAGCTTGCGCACCTAGTATATTATAGTTATTGTTGTAACATTATCTGAAAAGTGCATACCGAGACAAATGTTGGTTGGTTCTCCTTGTAATGGGTTATGAGGATTGTCATCTGTGGATGAATACAGCAGTTTTTCATCGAAAATAAATTGTAAGGCAGTTTTTGACATGTACAATATAAGGAAGCATTGAATTGAGAAACTGTCAAATGAAGTCTTCACAATTAATTATGGAGTAAGAACTCCGATAACTATCATGTTGTAGATCCATAATTTGTATGACATTTGAAGGATTAAAGACAAGTTGTCTGAGGGAAACTCGTGAGTTTAGCTTTTCCACCTGATATGATATTGTTATGGTTGTAACATCAAATGGAAAGTGCATGCTTAATACAAACTATTAGCTTTCATTATACTTGAAATCTCAAAAAAAATTACCATATTTACTCAATATCTACTTTTAACACCTTCCAAGACCATTGTGATTAAGATGCTACAGATAATGTACCCCATCAGCATTGCATAAGAATACATTCAATGATAGCATTCTCTTTAACATGCAACTGGAGGGGCACAGCAAGACGGAATTACACAACATGTAAATACACATTATACTCATATGTGTCGGATACAACAGGGTTTCATAAAAAATAAATTAGACGATACTTCATAATTTTAAAAATATCTAATTGTTATGTCAGTAAGCAAGATGTTATGTAGTGGTGCCAATTTCAATTTTACTGCGCTTCCATGTTTTCTAGATTTTTTAGTTGATGCAACCCTGTAATAGCTCATTTTGTTAGTGTTATCAATATTCAAAAGTCTAAAATTGCAACAGCTTTAAATGCATTTTCGTGTCATTTTCTTTGTTATTTAAATGGAATGAATATTCTTTCCACTGTCTTAATTACTGTTTAGCATCAAGCTTTATTCATGTTAGAAATGAGTCATTTCTACAAGGATATTAATGCCCTTGCCAAAACCAAAATTAACTAGTCATTCACCCACTTACATGGATATACTAGACATGATGAGACATCTTCTATTTTCCCCCAACCCCCAATCCGCCCCCCCTCCCCTTAAAATACTAGATTAGCAATAGGATTTTAGTGAGAAAATGGGATATTTGGATACGACTTGGATATGGTATTTGAACTGTGTCAAGATACGACATGGAATTTTTGGTGTATTGGATACGTAGCTGTGAAATACCCTATTCAACATATGTATCATTAACATCCATACAAGTGTAACGAGGGGTGTATCCCAGAGTATTAGGTATAACTTAAACTGGAAATTATTTTTATAAACAACAGAAAATATTCCATTGGCTACAACCAAAATTTTAAGGAATACAAAATGAGTTATTTGCAATTTGTGGTGCAAATAACTCTATATTTTCTGTTCATGTGCGCTCTATCGAATTGTATTGCTCTTTATATGTTAATTGTTTGCTTCTAGTGTTGTCCCAGAAACTCTTGGCATTCAGGTCAATACTGAAAGGAACTATAGACTATATCCATAGCACAAGCAACTCATTCTTAATAATTATAAGTATAAAACTAATCAAGCAAGAAATGCAAACCATGTCATAAAATGGTCTGATTACCTTGTTCCTCCAAATAAAGCAATCTGCAGAGGAGTAACGTGGAGGATAGATGTTGCCCAATCAGCTGTTTAATTGAATTAGGGTTCATCTTTTTGGTCATTGACCAAGCTAAAATAAAATAAAAGAACTTTTTTTTAACATCCCCACAGCCAAACCCTGCGGGTATGTCCTGGGTACGTCACAAACGTACCTGGGATGTATCCCTATCGTACCTGGGACATCCGAGGGGGTATGGGAGGGGGGGTGTACCCATGCTTCCCAGTTAAAAGTTAGTTTAGGTGTACGACACAAGGTCAAGATCAAAAACATGCTTCACATTTTTTGGAATTTCCGTCGCAATTGCTAGGGCACAGAATTCTTTCAGGCACATCAACAGAATGAAAGCATCGTTGTTACTTTGATATGCTAATCAAAGGTATACATTTAACAACTTCATTTATTTCTGTGGTAATACAATTGAGGGTATTTATCTTCGCACTTTTTTGATACAAGTTTCACAAGAGTATTTTTGATTCAATAGAGATTTTTCAAAGAATGGAAATTCTAGTGGAGAAATTTATTGGCTTCAACTTTCACATCTAGAAAGTTAAAATAGAAATGCAATTAATGAATACAAATCTGCGGGGAATAGTTAATGGGAAAAAGCAATCACATATAGACACAATTGAATTACTAGACTGGCTGAGCAGAGAAGATAAAGGCAAAGCCATTAGTGGTCTTTCTTTCATCGACTTTGAATTACATCCTGTAGACCTAAAAAAATCATCCAAGGAAATCTGGTATTCCCTGAATAAATTGTTTGGAGCCACCAAAGTTGTCAATGTAAATTTTTCGTCAAAAAATTATTTTTCAGATTCGAAATGACTGACAGAGCTACTATGTCCAGCCACATAAGCAATCTGAGATCTCCCTTAGACAATTAGCAGAAGTTAATACCACGGTATATGGCAAGGATACCAAAGCCATCTTGCTAAACAATTTGCCTTCTAAATTCAACAGTGTCATTTTTACTTTTAGTTAACTGCCCTCTCAAGCCTGAAAGATATGATTTTAGCTCTCCCTCTCTCCCTCCTTTTTTGCCTAAATTGCAGCTCAATCACATGAGATGAATCTAGATAATTAAATAACATTCTTGGCTGCGTCGAGCCCCTTCGATGGTTCATTTTCCCGTCAAGCCAACCTGCCGTTCCTGTCGAGCCAACCTGCCGTTCCCGTCGAGCCAGCCTGCCCTTTCCGTCGAGCCAGCTTGCCATTCCTGTTGAGCAACCTGCCCTTCCCGTCAACCTCCTTTGTCAAGGTCCTTTTTGTCGAGCTCCTTCCTCCTTGCCATTCCCTCTTCGAACTCCCACCTTGAGGCCATTAATAACAGGGTTTGGCATACAGACGACACTGATTGGGCTTCGTTTCTTTGGTCGACGCAAAATACCCTGCCCATTTTTGGCTGGTTGGTTTATGCGTCCCATGGTTCATGACTGTGAAAATCGACGGTGTTTGCCACTTGTGACTGTGTATGCGACCCTTTCTGTGACATTTCGTTGTCCATCCCTTCCCTGCTACGCTGCTACTTTTTTAGGTCTCTCTCTCCCCAATTGTCGCTAATTCCTAAGTTTGTTGTGTCCTGCTTTGCGTCATTGCCACACTCTGTGCTTGGCCCTAGCTGTCATGGTCCGACATTGGTTGGTTTGTGTATAGATGCCCTCTGGCGGTTCCTCTTATAGCCCCCTCTCCATACCTCCCTTACAAGTTGTTCTTCCAACACACTTGCATACCAAACAAGCTACTATGGAGTCCCAGGCGGGGGAAGCAAACAGTAACCTTTGTATAGCAACTAGTATTCACAATTCAGGTTGAGGGAGCCCCACAAATGACATGGATTTTCTGCAGGAATTGCTCATCCGGGTTTAATGGATGGAAACTGTTAACCAGGCCCTTCACTCAGAGGTTTATATCCTTACCAACAGTGTGGCATTGGTGAAGCTAAAAATGTAATGTTGAAAGAAAAGATCCTCAACAGTGTAGACAATCAAACCTCTTCCAGTGACAATGATACAATATAAACCGAGATCTTGAATCTCAAAAATAACCAGGAGGAAATCAGATCACAACAAGTCTCGCTCAAACAAGAAACCGATTCACACATTCAGTCTTGGGCTCAGGTGGTTGGAGGCAAGGACAAAAACTCCCCACCTCTAGTTGCTGTGAAAGAGGTCGTCCAAGCTAAACTGGTAGAGGAACGAACCAGGCAGGACTGTGAGCTGAACCTTGAGGTTAGGGGGCTCCCCCCACCCCAACCGTCAGAGGACCCCTTGACAGTTGGGATCTTATTCATCAGAGAGACCCTTGGTATCCACAATATTAATTTGGACCGTGCCTGGCTAGGGTACGAATCAACTCTCTTCATTCGATTCAGGTTAGCAACAGATAGGATGAAGGCTCTTCGAGCCAAAAAGTTGCTCTTTTCACTTCCTAACAAGATCTTCCTTGATGAAGATCTTACCAAATCACAAATGGCTGAACTCAAACACTCCAGAGAACAGGTTATGACATCAAGGAAGGCGGGGAAATGGGCAATTATCCGGAACCTCCGGGCCGTTATTAGAGACACCTTCCCTCTTGGGTGGGGGTCCTGCCCTAGGACTTCCAAATGACGGTATTGGAGGGAGGGGCGACAGAGCACATGCATGACTATTAGGTGCTGGAACGGGAACGGGTCTTTTTGGTCCTCACCAGGCGTTGTTCAGGATGCTCTTGGACCCGCAAGCATCCTCTTCATCACAAAGACTCATGAGAGCCATGTGTGGCCTCTCCCTGGCATTACGGGGTGTCAGTGGTACTCTGCACGTCGGTAGGAGACTAGGAGTTCAGGGGGTGTTAGAGGTTTGGGTGGTGTTACATGTTTGTACAAAGATTCCCTACAGAGTAGTACTTCCTTAGTTGCTAGAGATGAGTTCGCCAGGTTTCTTTGGGTCTGTTTGCAGGGAGTAGCTTATTGTTCCAGGGACATCTATATCGCAGTGTCTTATTTTCCCTCGGCCTCTTTCCCATATGCCATCCATTATAGGGTTGACGGAGACCCTTTCATTGACTTGCATGGTAACATTGCTCATTACTCAGTAGTTGGTGATGTCATCCTTTTCGTGATTTCAATGCCCGCACCAGAACCCTTAAGGTCCCTACATACGACAACAAGGAAGATTTTCTCTGCACCAGGCGCTAGACCTGGAGTCAGTTGGCCTGCATAGGACCTTTGAGGATGATTCATGACCTCGCACAGCTTATGGTAGGGACCTGTTGCAGCTTGGTGAATCACAGGATTTAATGAACCTTAATGGGATTTGCTGACCTCATGGTGGGGGTGCGAGTGTTGTTGATTATGTCCTTTCGAGCCAGAACTCTTGATCACTTGTCAACAACTTCTCTATCTTATCCATCCCCTTTGCTGATCATGCTCTTCTTTCACTTTGCCTTTGGGTTGACAACCCCCTTCCTTCCTCCGTTCCCTATCTTGGCCTCCCTCACACCACCTTCCGGTTTGACGAAGGGGACTCTAACACCTTCTCCCATATTCGAGGCCTTCTTCCTTCGGAGTCCCAATTCTTTTCAATGGATAGTGTCATGGCCAAGTATTCCTGACTGTCTTCCACCATTTGGGAGGCTACCCTACTTTCTTTTCCGAGCTCTATGCATTCCCCCTCCACATCCCACCACCAAAAGGCTTGCCCCATGAATAAGTGGTATGACGACGAGTGCAAATCCCTCCACCGCCAATTACGACATGCTTTTCACCCGGCCCACCCCTCTTATCCCACCTTGAAAACCTCATACCGGCGTCTCCTTCGCCGCAAAAAATGCCTTTATATCTCCCAGCACAAATGAGCTCTTTGTGCTTCCCTTCGACCCTCTCCTAAACTTTTTTGGTGCAACATTTTCCCTCGCATTTTTCATCTTCACGTTGATCTTAGCCCTAAATCCATGCTCTCCCACACTTCCAATCTTTATGATATCCCTGGGCAACTTCATATTCAAGTTGATAAGCCCCCTTCCTCTTGTCACCTATTCACCTTCAGGAATATCAAAGAGGCTATTAGAATGATGAATAACAACAGATCAGCAGATGAGGAGGGGTTTCAAGCAGAATTTTTCAAATATGGGGTTGGTGTTCTTGACTGCTATTTGGTTGACCTCTTTAATCATGTTGTGTGCTCGGGTTTTCCGCCAGCATGGTCACATCATACCATCCACTCGATCCACAAGTCGGGCCCTAGTTCAGATCCCAATAGTTACAAGACTATTGTGGTGGGCCACACTTCCTCCAAACTTTACGCTACTGTCCTCCATATGCAGCTTTCTGAGGAGTTGGAACAGAGACGCCTTAGAACTAGGGGCAAGCAGGTTTTCGCCCTGCTCACCAGACTATTGATCACATCTTCACTCTTAGGGCTGTCATCGAGGAAGCACGACATCGCTCGTCGAAAGTTTACTGTTGCTTTGTAGACTTTTGGAAGGCGTTTGATTCTGTTCCACGCGTGGCATTTTTTCAGTGACTCAGGGACATCGACATTTCACAAACCCTTCTCACAAGCATCATGTGTCTTTATGAAATAGTTCTGGGCAGCCTCCACACGGCACATGGGGAACCAAATTTCATCAGGAGTACCATTGGAGTCAACAAAGGGTGATCTCTATCCCGGATTCTTTTTGGTATATATATCGACGAGCTCGAGTCCTTCCATTGTGAACACATACAGAACAACGATGGGTGTCTTCTTCACTAGGTTTTGATTTACATTCTTCTGTTTGCGGATGATGTGGTCCTCTTAGCTTCCTCTCTGGAGGGTCTGTAGCTAAGTTGCCGCATTTAGCGAATTAGAAGGATAAAATTCAAAATTCGGTGGATTTTAAAAGTACCAAAAAAATGTTGAAAATTGCGATTTAATTCGTGTTGGATCCCAGATGTCATTTTTTATGCAATACGTTAAAAGTTGTGTTTGAAAAGCGTTGAAAATAATCTAAACATTTTTGAAGTTCGTTTTAGGGTTTTTTCTTTATGCATTTTAGGGTTTCTGCCTGTATTTTCTTATAAAATCTCCTGCGAATGATACTAAACTTCACCCCTCATTATTTGCTTGGAATCTTGAATCGTTTGATTGGAAGCTTGAATCATGTGAGTGGAAGCCTGAAGCCTGAATTGCCATTGTTCTTGACGTTTGTGTTGCTGTCCTTGGAGCTGAGCTTGATGTCTGTGTTGCTGTTCTTGGAGCTTGCCAGTCCCAGCCGCTGGAGATCAAGTCGAAGACTCCAGAGGTAGGTTTTGAAACTCACGTTTTGCTTGTGTTTAATTTTTATGTGCTTTCTTTTTAATGTGTAATGTCCATTTAATTTTAGGGTTCACATTAAAACTTAAACGTTTAATATATAATTAAAAGTTTAAAAACTTAAAACTTAACAAATTAATTTTTTAACATACATAAATGATAAAACCTAAACCTAAACGATTAACATAACTTAATTTTAAAACTTAATAACTTAATTTTATAAATTAAGTTATGTTAATCGTTTAGGTTTAGGTTATATATATCTTAAAAAAATTAATATTTTAAAATTTTAATTATATATTAAACTTTTTACAAATAACAAGCAAAACTAAATTTCAAAGTTTGAGTTTAAATCTTTTAAATATATTAAACTTATTCTATTTATTAATTTATATATAAATTTTCATAAAAAATATAGAATATATTTATATCTAAAATTGTATAAAATTATATATAATTAAATATATATGTATTTTTAAAAATGTAGGTGGTTATATTGGTATGGCGCCTCCAAAATCAAATGCAACGGGATGGAAATACATGAGTCGTGAGGGTCGGACAAACAATCTCACGTGCACTTTATGTCAGCATTCTTTTAGTGGGACATTGACGAGTAATGGACCACCACCTTGGCATACCGGGTGGTCAAGGAGGCGGTGTTGAAGAATGTCAGAATGCCACACCTGAAATAAAAGGAGAGTTGGATAAAGACTACAAGCATTCATTAGTTGTAAATCGGCAAAGGGTGCAAAAAAGCAACGAATTCAAGGGGAGCTTTCTAGGCCCAGAGTGCCAAATACTTCTTTCTCCTCCACCATGTCCACAAACTCTGTAATGCCAACATCTAGTACTGGGGCAGCGACACTGAATAGCTTTTGGAAACCTTTTGAAAAAGAGCAAGTTAATGATGCCATTAAAAAGAGCAAGTTAATGATGCCATTTTATGTTGTCAGGAGTCCTTATTTCAGAAATGCAGTTCAGCAATCCATTAAATTTGGAAAAGGTTATACAATTCCAGGGTTAAAGGCTTTGAGGACTACACTTTTGAAGAGGTCAAAAAATAGGGTCACTGAAAAATTGGCAGATATTAAAGACTCTTGGAAGTTAACAAGTTGCACCATTTTGAGTGATGGTTAGTTAGACATGTGTCAAAGACCCCTCATTAATGTGCTTGTTTATTGCCCTAAAGGTGTTGTAATTCTAAAAGTTATTGACACCATGGAACACAAGAAAACTTCAGAGTATGTCTTCAACATTTTGGATGAAGCAATTCTCGAAGTGGGTGTAGAAAGTGTAGTTCAAGTTGTGACTGATAATGCTAGCAATTGTGTGGGAGCTGGGAAATTGATAGAAGAGAAGTACCCACATATATATTGGAGTCCTTGTGCAACCCATGGTATTGATTTACTACTCCACGACGTAGCCAAATTTCCTTGGGTACATGAAGCAGTTCAAAGAGGAAGAACAATTACTAATTTTATTAGAAACCATCGCCTCACATTGAGTATCTATAGGAGGCATGCATCTAAGGAGTTGTTGAAGCCATGTGACACAAGATTTTGCCTCCTATATCGCTTTGAAAAAAGTTGTTGAGCAGAAAGAAGCCCTTTGAACTGTTGTTTGCAGCAAAGAGTGAGAAGATTCAGTTCTTGCAAAAGAATCTAAAGGTAAACATGTGGAGCAACTCATTTTGAGCTCTAACTTTTGGGAAAATGCAGCCAAGGTCTTAAAAATGTGTGCACCCATTGTTCGTATGCTCCGCATGGTTGATGGTGATACCCCTTGTATGGGCATGGTTTATGAGGGCATGGACTGTTGCAAAGAAGACATCCAGAAGGCATTCAATAATGTGGAAGCAGAATATAGTGAGATATGGGATATTTGTGATGGAAGATGGAGGATGATGCATACTCATTTGCATGCAACAACATGCTATTTGGAGCTGACACTCTATCACATTGAAAGAGAAAGTGACCTTGAAGTGATGAGCGGGATTTATGCAGCCATTGAAAAGCTTGTTCCAGATCGAGATGTTGCAAAGAAAACCAGAGAGCAACTTAGAGCATACATGAGAGGGGATGGGTTGTTTGGAACCCAATCAACAATAGATGACATGGAAGACATGGATGGTGATGAATGGTGGAGATTCTATGGAGCAGATACCCCTAAACTACAACATTTTGCAATTCGAGTCTTGAGTCAAGGGGTAAGTGCATCAGCATGTGAGAGGAGTTGGAGCAGCTTTGACCATGTTCAATAAAAAAAGGAATAGGTTTTTATCAGGAAAACTGGGGGACCTTGTTTATGTTTGCAGTAATTTGTGATTGACTATGAAAAAAGTGGCAAAAGATGCATGCACTTCAAAGAAAAAAAAGCTTCAGGATGTCCTGCAAAACAATGAAGATGATCTTGATTTTGTTGGTGATGCTGATAGACATGAGGGCGAATCTAGTGATGTTGGTAATGATGATGTTTCTAGTGATGATGAGATTGAGCCAAGTGCACTAGATGATTTAGAGCTTTTTGATGTAATAAGTAGAACTTAGCCCATACTAGATAGGGAAGTATGAGACTTTGATCCATCACTTTTTGACAACATTTCGAATATTAGTATGCAGCTGCGAGCACATGCTTTGTGAAGTTTTTGCTTTCAATCACATTATTGTAATAGCTACTTATGAAATCAATGAAATGTGACATTATCTCTCTTTTGAAATGTGAATTTATCTTTTGTTTTTATATATTTAAAAAAAATGTATATTTCTCATATTCGAATTTAATCACGAATTTAATCGTTGATTTTTTTTACCAATGAATTTTTCACAAATTTAATCATCGGCAAATTCGAACACGAATTCGAATGCGGCAACTTAGGCTGTGGCTGCCAAATATTCCAAGACAAACTGTTATACTTCATAATTCAAATGAACATCCATGAGAAGTTTAGGAATATCTCAATTTTGAACTCAAAATACCAAAATGAGTTTGAATTACCCGACCTTGACACGCTATCCTCTCTCCTAATTTAGGAAGAACGGGTCATGGCTAACTTCAATTCAAAAGAGAATGCCTCTCAGACATTGTTCTCACAGAATCGAAAATCATCTCAACATCAAAACAACAAATAAAAAATCAATTTTGAAATCAAAAGCTAATCCTAGCATTAACTCTAATAGGAATAGTCAAAATTTTAAAGTGAAGTTTAATGGAACATGTAATAAATGTGGTAAATTTGGTCATAAGGAAACAAATTGTCGTATGAAAACAAACAAGTTTGTCAAAATTGCTAGAAACAAGAAATTTAACAATCAAAAGATAACTCAAACCCATAATCTAGATCAAAATCAAGCAAATAACACTGACAAAACAATAGCTCTTTACACTACACTTTCAACGTCGAATGTTAACAAATGGATCCTAGACAATAGTACCTCCAGGCACATGATTTGCATACGTGACATTCTAATAGATGTCATAGAATGTCAGGAAAACATCTATCTAGGAGGCAACTTGATCATTCAATTTGAAAGTTGCGCGGGAATGTGAAACTTGATAATGGAATATTTAAGAATGTTTTGTTCGTCCCTAAATTGAAAAAGAACCTTTTATCTTGCTCACAAGTTAACTAAAGAAAATTGTAAAGTTGGTTTATTGCAAAATAAATGGTATGTGAAAAATGAATTTAGTGATGTTATTGCATCTGGTATTCAGAAAAATGACTTATTCATCTTTGATGGATTTGTTTCCGAAGTATGTTTGTTGTCTTCTTCTAAAAATGATCTTCAACTTTGGCATAAAGGACCAAGACTTGTAAATTTTAGATGTATGAAATGTCTCGTTTAATCTTAGTTGGTCTTCTTAAGATGAAATTTGATTATGAAACTTGTGAAAGTTGTTTATGTAGTAAGCAACACATTGAACCATTTCTCAAATATTACGATCCTAATTCATCTCACCCATTGGAATTAATTCATAGTGATGTCAGAGGTCCACTCAAAGTACACTCTCTCGGTGGAGCCTTGTATGTTGTAAGATAAGATAATGTTATTAATGTCCAACACATGACCACAAAAGTAGGTCAATGGGACTGCATAGCACAAAGCAAACAGACCCAACAAGAGAACCCAAACGGGTCACCCGAAATGCAATGAGAGAAGGAGAGGAGGAGAAGGAAACAACAAAGGCCGAGAGACCAAAAACGAAGAAGAGAGAGATGACTGTGTGGGGAGGGAACGGAAGGAGCAACATCCCCAACAACATCACCTAACACTCAAGGCTAGATGGGAGTAACTCGTAGTGCGTTGATGACAAGAAGCAAGGACTGTGAAGTGCTTGGGGGAGCCGGCGTCCGGGAGGGAGGCAGTGCCTCAAAGTAGGCTCGGTGGATTGCTCTCTATGCGGAGGGGCCTTGTGACATGCCTGAGATAGGGAGTCTCGGGTGGAAGGAACTAAGTCACAAGACCTGACGGACTTGGATTGGGGGTCCAGACACGTGACCAAATGTCGCTTAGCACCCCTCACCGGGGAGATAAGATAAATATATTAATGTCCAACGGATGACCACAAAAGTAGGTCAGTGGGATTGCAGCCCAAACAATATACAAAGTGCGAGTGGGGACAACTCAAAACGAGTTCCCAAAAATAGAAAAGAAGAGAAAACACAGCAGAGAGGAAACCCGAAGCCAATACCTCCACAAGTGGGGGCAATGGAGCAAGCGAGGGAGAAAAACGAGGGAAGCAAAAAAGGGAAAGAAGGGGGGGACAAACGAGGACCAATGGTCTAATCAGGAATGGTAGCCACACCCCTCCTAACATTAGAGGCCGACGAAAAGAAGCTCCTGATGGACTGGCAACCCGACGATGGGGGCAACAACCTCCTTCCTTGCTGAGATCTGAGACTGACGCGATGACCAAGGGGGCAAATGGAGCTGAACTACCCTCTGGTACGTGTGTGCAACCGATTTTGCTGGCAGTGATCGAGAGAAGTGTGAAGGTCCAACCGGGGATGAACTGATCTATGCACTGTATCTGGGTCAGAAAGGCTCTGTCGTTTAGGACCTCCACTAGTGGGTAGAATTGGAAAGAAGGCTGTAATCCGTCTCATGGGGACGACTCTCGGAGGGGGATGAAGAATCTGGTCTCGTAACAACAAAGACTCACGGATGTAGAGGGCAAGGCACCGCTGGTCAATATATCTGAAGAAGACCGGGAGAGTCTGAATCCCTCTGAAGAGACAGTGAAATCGATCTCTGATCTCATGGTATATGGGGCAATAGAAGATGAAATGAGTCTCTGTCTCCACCTCATGAAGGCTACAGAGCCTACAAAGTCTATCCTCCCAATCAATGTGGTGATTAGTCTTGCACCGAAGTCTGTGGGAGCCGACTCAAAACTTACCTAGAGGTATACAAAGGGCATGCACCTAGTGACGAGAGGTGTACTGAGGGCGGATGATGAGTCCATCTCTGATTCCAAGAAAGTGCTCTGCATAAAAGGACATCTTAGGGCACAAACCCCCAGGGGGTTCACCCAAGTAGTCTGAATGAAGCTCCTGTAGATATCCTCCCAGATGGATCTGTTCAGCACTTGCTTGGTGGGCAAGAGATGACTGAGAGCATTTAGAGAGTACTGGAAGGGGGGAGACGATCAATCTGGATACCAACTGAGTCCAACAAGGCAAAAGTCTCTGCAAACCAACACCAGCCCACAACCTGGGCAATACTCACAGAGGAACAATAGGCAAGATATGGATACCTGCCTGCTCATCGGAGAGATCACCGAACCTCCTGATACGGTGAAGAAAGGATGATATGTCAAATATAGTCTCCAGACGGAAAAGTCGAGCTTTGAACTTTGCCAAAATAATATGTTGGGGGACAGTCTGCTTGCATCTTATGAAACGTCGAAGGAGGAGAGTCTGAATCCTCTCAGCGGAATCCCAATCTGTGTCCAAAAGGGAGGGCCCCCAGACAACAGATCCATAGAGAATAGTGGGGTGGATGAGGGAGTTCATAAGAAACATCTTGGAGGAGACGTCCTGGAAGTGGTGCTGAAAACACTGTCTCTCGAGAATGGCAAGAGACCCATTCCCTTTATTCACCCTTGGCTGAAGAGCATGCCTCATATTGAATCTAGGCCCTGAGAACTGGACTCCCAGGTAGGTGTATGTATTAGTAATTTCAACCTCCTACCCCTTGAAGAAGAAATGGAGGTGTGATGTCTGCAACTCGTTGAAGACCATGACCTTGGTCTTACCCAAATTGACCGTCAAATGCTGAAGATCACATAATAAAGCAAGTGCATCACGCTGTCTGTGAAGCCCCCAGGAGAAGAGGCGAGTAGAACAATATTGTCGGCAAATAGGAGAATAGAGATCAAGACGTGGTAAAAGCCTGACGAAGACGACAGTGAAGGGATTTGCACTCTACATCGTACCATTGGTTCATGGGGCAGGATTTAGTAGTACTAGTGGCCGAGGGAAGGGTGGTGGAGCTGGGAAAGGATCTCAGGGCAGCCTCCCACATGGTAGAGGAAAGGCATGAGTACTTGGCCTTCGCACTCGGCATGTTAGAGAATAGGGGCTCAGAGGGAAGAAGGTCACGGATGTGGGATGAGTAAGATCTGTAATCCCCTTTATCAAATTGAAAAGAGACGCGAGGTGGGTAGTGGGGAGGGGGGGGAGGGGTAGTGGTGGTGGGAGAGTTGGTGACCAGAGAGAAAGATAGGACAACATGATCGGCAAGGGGAATGGAGAAACAAAGGAGCAGAAGAGGGGTGAGATGTCTGGGCTGGCAAGAATAGTCTACCACACTAGTGCCCCCGCCATGGGGATGACATGTGAAGAAACGTGAATCCGGAAAGCACTCGATCCCGTTGAAGATCAGCATCCTCTGAGACTCCTTGAGCTGGAGGAGGGACTGTGCATAAGCAGGAGAGTAACAGGAAGAAGGAAGTGATCAGTCTAGTAGCCATTTGTCGGGGGGGAGAATGGAGGAGCCTGTCCAGAAGCCTGATGGCCTCTTGAAGGTAGAGAGCAAGACATCTCTGATCATAGTATTTGAAGAAAGTTGTGAAGGAAGGAAGCTTGCGGAACAGGCAATGGAATCGCCCACGAATCTCATAGTAAACAGGACATCTGAAAATGAAGTGTTCTTCGGTTTCAACCTCTTGGATAGAGCAAAGCAGGCAAGTCCACTCCGAGCGGTCTGAGTGATGATCAGTCTCAATACAGAGTCGATGTGAGCCCACTCGAAACTGACCCAGAGAGATACAAAGGACCTGCAACTAATGCCAGGAGATGTACATGGGTCTGAAAATGACCCCATCACGGATCTCGAGAAAGTGTGCCGCATAGAGTGACAGCTTTAGACGCAACCCCCCGGAGGGTTGGTCCATGTGTGCTGGATGAACTGTCTGTAGATATCATCTCTAATTTTCCTATGAAGATCCTGTTGGTTGGGTAGCAGACGGGCAAGGGCATCCAAAGAATAGCTGAAGGGTGGGAGACGGTCCATCTGGATGCCAATGGACTCGAAGAGGCGTGAAACACAAGCATACCAATAGCGGGATCGTCTACTGTGATCCGAGGATGCAATAGCTTCAGAGGAGCAGTAGGCAAGATAAGTGTACCTATCCTTGTCAACAGAAGAACTAGAATACCCTTGAAAACGGTACAACAACAACACAAGGCTGAAGATGGTCTCTAAACGAAAAGGGCGAGCCCCAAACTTAGCAAGGATAATGTTGTGAGGAACAGATTCTTTGCACTTGATAATACGTCTGAGCATGGGGATCTGAACGCGCTCGATAGTGGCCCAATCTGAGTCCAAAAGAGAGGGTCCCCAAACTTCCAAACTATACAGAACTGTGGGCCTAACCAGGGAATCGAAGAGGGACATCTTGGAAGGAATGTCCTGAAAGTGGTGGCAGAAATATTGTCTCTCAAGAATCGCCAAAGAACCATAGCCCTTATTAACCCGAGGTTGGAGAGCAGGACAAAGGCTAAAATGAGGCCTAGAGAAAAGAATCCCCAAGTAGGTATAAGAGCAAGTGATCTCAATCTCCACACCCTTGAAGAAGTGGAGGTCTGAAGTCTTCAGACAATTGAAAACCATAACTTTGGTTTTCTCAAGATTCATAGTCAGTTGTCGATGATCACAGAAAAGGGCTAAGGCATCTAGCTGCCTCTGGAGACCCTTAGCGGATGAAGCAAGGAGAACTACGTCATCTGCAAAGAGGAGGATGTAAATCAGAACCTGGTGTAGAAGGCACCCATCACCTAGAACCTGGTGCAGAAGGATGTAAGTTTTATTGATGATTTCTCTAGGATGACCTTGTCATACTACATTAAGAAAAAATATGATATTGTTTCTAGATCTCAAAAGTTTAGAGCCTTAGTTGAGAATGCCTCTAACATTATTATTGTTTGTTATGTTGATGATTTTTTAAATCACCAACAATGAGAAAATTTTAGATTTTTTAAAATTAAAATTGAAGTTAACACAACGTTGTGAAATTATTGATCTAATTATCTTAAATTATTTTTAGGAATGATTACATTTTTGGGATCATAACTCTAGTGATGCATCTCTGCCTCAATATTCTTATAATTTTCTTAAAAAATCAATATGATTTGTTTTATACTTCTAGTATTAAACATTCAAAATTATATGGTTATTGTGATTTTAATCATGTTTATGATGCAATAGATAAAATTGCTACGTTAAGCTTCAGATATACGATCACGATATGTGTGAGAAAAACTTAATAAATGGTTATCATATGAGAGTTGGGGACGCCCTTCTCATCAAATATTGGAGACATCCAATAGTGATTCTCATCTATTTATATAAATACCCTCAGGGAATAGATAAGACCTTCAGGCATTATTTAAGTCCTATGGTCAATTTATCTTTATTTTACAGGTTTATAAAGACCAAAGAATATGAAGTGATCAATGGCGATATTGATCTCAAGTTTTGTCCTACCGAAGATGAAGTTGCAGACAATTTTACGAAGCCACTGTGCAGCTCTGCAAGTTTTGTGCCTTGTTAGGCCTTTTTGAGTCGCCATTGAGGGAGAGTGTGCATGACAATGCCACCTCTTAACGGCCTTTTGTAAACTTCCTATACTTACCCCATTTTGTAAACGATCACTATATGTGAATCTTAAGTAAATGATCACAACACGCGAGTTTACTTGTAATTCCTAGCGAAACGTTGGTTATGAGAGATCCTTGTTTTATAAAAGGCTCCATAATCTTTTGTAAGTTGTTATATGTAAAGCACTTGTCCTGAGATTTTTTTTGTGGGAATATCTGTATGATTTCCTTGTTTACATGTTAGTCTAAATTATCGTTGACGATTTATGGATTGTAATCCTTTTGTAGAAAAAGGTAATTTGACATTTTTCCCCACCTAACATTACGGGGGAGTGTTGGGATATTAATATTAAGCGGGGTCACCATTAGGTGGGCCACCACTTTATTTATATCCATTAATGTTTCTATAAACATTATTATTAAACTTATATTGTTATAAGTTTAATTGCCGAGTTCCCACTCCACTTATTGTGCAAGTGGAAGTGTTGGGTAAAAGTGAATTCTTAATAAAGGGCAGTGCTTTTTCATTGGGTTTTTACCTTATTGGTTTCCCCGCTATAAATCTTGAAATCTTGTGTTGTCTAAAGTGTATTTACTTTTTATTTTTTGCTTATCTACATTGTTAAGTAATTTTAAGCGTTTACTTGTACACCTAATCTATAGTCCTTGACAAATTAATTAATTTGGTGGATATTTAATTATTTAATAAATTATTATTAATCCCCATTTATAACAGTATGAAAAGGTGAAATCTAGGAACTACACCTTTATGATGGTTATGAGGTGGCTTGATGGAGCTCTACCTGATCAAAGAACTGTTTTTAAAGGGAAAAGATTTTGAAAAATACATGGTCTTGTTACTTTGATCTTCTGTCAGCATGTTTATATTTTCTTTCTTTAGTGTAAGCCTTAAGAGGAGGTACTAGAATATAAGTCTTATAATTTAGACTAAGTCAATATTAGTTAAGTATTAACTAATAAATGAATGTAACCACTTCAACAACCATTTTGTAACCAACTCTCGCATAATAAAATGACGGACACAATGAATAAAGTGTGCATTCCAATCCTTTTTCATCATTTCTCTGTTTACATCTTCGAAAATGTTGCATTAGGGAAGAATTTATATGGAGAGAAAATAGGTTTTGTTATTACCTTTGTTTCCATAGGGAAGAATTTGGTTAATATGAACAAAAAAATATCCAAACTAGAAACCTCTACTGCAACTAAGTAGTTTTATTCTTTTGAGAAAAAAATTGAAATACCAAAGAACTTTGTTTTAATTTGTATTTTGGGGTTTTTGAGAAACTCAAATTATGAGCCAAGAACCTTGACAACATAAAATAAACTAGACCATAGTAGGAAAACTCGCCAAATCCAAAAACTCGCCAGACCCCCCAAAAAAACTCGGCAAAAACTCGCCAATATTCGGCCAATACTCGGGAATACTCGACAACTTAAAAAATACTCGAATTTCTTTAAAAAAACATAAATTTTAAGCAACACATAGCTACAAAATGTATCAAATGAGCCCATAAAATGTTGGAGAAGTGTTTTCTATTAGATTTGAATACAAATACAATACAAAATCGCATCATCATGCGAATATGACAACCGGCTGATAACTAATATGAATTTATGATGATTGACATTGAAAAATATCATCATAAATTTCATATCTATGCAAGTTACAATATACAATAAATTACATTTTCCTCTTCCCCAATCTAGAGAAAAATTGGGGAGAGGGTCTCGTGCCTCTACTAGTCCCCACACTCGGCTACGTCTCCACGCTCCTCCTAGAAGGCTGCGAATTTGGCCCAATCATGGAATAGATGGTGGTGCTGGTGGCTCCTCTACTGCATGTTGGAGATCACCTCCAAAGATGTCATCCGGTCCAATATCTCCTCGGAGTCTTGCTAGTGCTTCTCCCTCCATAGCCTCCCTCTCAAAAGAAGCAATCTCGTCCGCTGTGGATGCAGGGTTTTCCTCTTCTTGCCCAGTCCACTCACTGTATGGATCTATCTCATCCAAATCAATGAGCTCCTCTGATGTGGCCTCAACTTTTTTTGTGCGAAGCCGGAGATTGTATTGCACAAAAACCAAGTCGAGCCTTTTTTGAGTCAACTTGTTGCGCTTCTTCGTGTGAATGGCCTCAAACAAACTCCAGTTGCATTCACATCCAGAAGCGCTACAAGGTTGAGATAGAATTTTGAGGGCTAACTTTTGAAGATTTGGGGTATTCCCTCCCCAATCCTACCACCAAGAACCTACAAACAAGATAATCAAAAATTTATAATTAATTAATAAAATCAAATATGTAACTAATCAGTAACTTGGTAAACATTCTAATTTTTATTACCTGGTGACTGTGTGGTTCTCTCACGAATAGCTAGCACCGAAGAAAAGAGTCTCCCCCTAGCATGTTTGTAACTCTGCAGCTCTAAAAAGACGAGGTCCCTCGTCTCAACATCCGGTATCATCCTCTCAATACATGTTGAAAGGCCCTCCATAACCTCTCCGTTCACATCTGTGAAGCTTTCAGAGTAGAAATACTTGGGGTTGAGGTAGTACCCCACCGCATGAATAGGTTGGCGGAGTTGATTGTTCCACCTCCGATCAATAATCTCCCAAAAGGGACCATATCTGACGATATCCCCCCTGTAATAGTTATGGATAGACTCGCTGGCCCTATCCATGGCCTCATATACAAACCCCATGGGGTTTTGCTCCCCATCAACCAAACGCAAAACTCTAACCAACAGCTCTGACACCTACACACAAATTAAAATGTAAGATTGCAAACTTACAAGTTACAATACATATTAGAAATGAAATAAAAAAGTGAAAAGTAGAACAATATATTTAATATTTATAATTTAACAAATTAAAATAAAGGAATGAAATATAAATCAAAGTTTGAAATTACCTTGATGATCTCTATAGCTCTCTTTGCAAAGATATCATCAAAACTATCTTTACAACCCTCTCTCCGTCAACTTTCTTTGAATATTGTGAGTCTAGCCATGTTTGACTCACAAACATTTGTTTCAAAGGTGTCAACAAACTAGAAATACTTTGCAACGTCAAGAAGTTAGTTGCAAACCTTGTGACACCGGCTCGAACAAGTTCTTTCCCCTTTGTGTGTACTCTCATCAAGCTCAGAACCCAAGGGTGATTGTATATGTAGTTCGTTATAGATCTTGCATCTTCTACAACCGGCCTCACCCAATCAATATTGCCTATGTCCTCCAAAAGAAGGTCAATGCAATGAGCTACACAAGGAGTCCAAAAGAGTGATGGATGTCTCTCCTGCAGTAGTCTCCTAGCCGCCACATATGTTGTTGCATTGTCTGTGACAACTTGCACAACATTCTGTACACCAACATCTAATACAATTGTGTCTAACATAACACTCAAATTCTCTGCATTTTTTATTATGTTAGCGGCATCAATAGATTTTAAAAACACCATCTCACCATTTGAAGCTGCTAAAAAATTAACAAGGGTGCGGTTCCTTCCATCCGTCCACGCATCTGAAAGAATGGCGCATCCAAATTTTTTCCATTGTTTCTTGTGCTCTGTCTTTGCCACATTGAACGGCAGGTTGTTGTAGTACCAAAAATTAGCACAAGCTTTATCCACTTCCTTGTGCATATCTTTGTTCCAGACTGTACCTTCCAATGAAGGTTGTGCTCCAGGTGTGTTCCTTGCCACAAAAAAACTCGGTATGCCTTTGCTCGAACTCGATGAAGATGTGCCTCTTTCGGCTCTTCCTCTTCGTATGCGTGGATCACGAGTAGAGCTCACAATTGTTGCCGCATCATCGTCCAAATCCTCTTCCATTACAGGCCCAGGTCTAATAGCTTGTGTTATGGCTGCCTTCATCCTTGCGTTCTCTAGTTTCTTCTCCTCTAACTCTGCCAGCTCTGCTCTAATCTCTCACTTTGCCTCTTCCAACACGTTGGAGTAAACCGTAACATCTCGGCAAACAATAGTTGAAAGGTGATATTTCAAACGATTGATGCCTCCATTTATTTTTTTTGTTACAGAAAGTGCAAAAAATTTCGCCTGCACAAGTTCCACGTACAACATACTTCCATGCTATGGAACGGGCATTCGGATGAACGGTCCCTGCTAGTGATTCAGATGCTGACCTGATGCCGAGCCTGATGCCATTGCTAAGCTCTAATCTGCAACACAATGCACATTTAAATAATTAGAAAACGTAAACTTAATTTAATTTTAAAAACAAAACGTCCCTGAATAACAAATTTGCGTAAATAAAAAAAATACATTACAAGCATTCAATTTTACATTACATGTATTTAGAATTACACAACGAATCGATTACAATACACATACATAAAATTTAACTAATTTACAATGAATTTGCGTTAAAAAAAAAAATACATACCTCTGGCTGCAAATGAGTATAAAAAAATTACAAGCATTCAATTTTACATTATATGTATTTAGAATTATACAACGAATCGATTACAATACACATACATAAAATTTAACTAATTTACAATGAATTTGCGTTAAAAAAAAATGCATACCTCTGGCTACAAATGAGTATAAAAAAATTACAAGCATTCGATTTTACATTACATGTATTTAGAATCACAATAGGAATTTTATAAAACATAAATAATATACATAAAATTTGGAAAAACTTCGAAGAATTTAAAAAAAAAAAAACCTACCTCCAAATGCAAATCTCCAAATTCTCTCCTTGAATTCGCTCCAAAATCCACTCAACACAAGCAATGCAAGCTCAAATGGTTGTGTGAGTGACAATGAGGGAGTAGAGGGCCTTTTAAAGAGCCAAAACCGTGTAAAAACAATGTTTTTTGCGTGTGAAAAGCGTGTATACACGTGAAAGCAGCGTATGGCGAGTATTTAGCACGGACTCGCCTAGTTTTGGCGAGTACTCGGCGAGTACACGCCAAAACTTGGCGAGTTTTTAGGCGATTAAACCGTTTTGTAGGTTTTTTGGCGAGTTTTTTAAACTCGGCGAGTTTTTGGCGAGTTTTCCATCTATGAACTAGACACCATTGCAAGTTACATTACATGAATTTCCATTGATGTATGTCATGTTTTGGAGGAGCAAATCAAGCTCTTTGTAAAATATGTTAGAGCAGTTTTCTTGGGAAAAAATGAATATAAAATTTCAAGAAAATATCTTGAAACATAATATTTTCATGTAGAATATTTGATTAAGGGCTCCAAAAGTTGTAAAATTGTGTTGGTTAAGGTTAGAGAGTGAGTGGGTCAACATTAAAATGGGCAAGAAAAATAATCTTTTTTTTCAATCTAGTATTTATAGTCTACTTTGTTAAGTACACACATTACACAATATGAGAATATTGTCTATGTGGTTATTGGTGGTGGGTACACCTACCACATGTATGTATTTCTCCCTTATTTATGGTGGTCTCTTCATGTACATAGGGAGTGAGAGGAGGATATATTGTATGTGGTTATTGGTGGTGGGTGCATTTTATTTATAATGGTCTCTTCATATATGTCATGAGTGAGATATAATACAAAGTTTATTATTCGGCATTTTCTTTTAGGCTCTCTCATGCGCCCAACATATTTGTCTTTTATGTTAAAAGTTTTTGCCCTCTTAAGACCTAAGTTACTGAAATGACAATCCTAGGGCACTCGGTACCGGTAAGAAATGTACCCGGTACGGGTATGGCCTGAATACGTGCCCAAAAATGGCCAAGGTACGGTCAGGCAGGTCCGGGTACGGATGGGTATGCCTGCAGACGTACCCAACAGTACTTGGACCTGCCTGGTCGTTTCTGCGGCGTTTCCAAGCCCAAGACTGTTTTTTTATATTTTTTTTCTAGTTTAACTTTAATATAGCATTACAGCAGAAGTTATAGTTTTCACAACACCATTATTCTACAAGCCATCATTAACCTGGATAAAAATAGCATGTATGAGATAAATCATAAATGTAATAAACAAACTAGATATGGTAGGGATAAATGAAATTACGAATTTATGAGTAGTTTGTTGTGGTTATTTAGCTTGATTTGTTTTTCATATGCATAATATGTGGTTAATTCCTATTTAACAGGCTGGAATTTATATATATTTAAATTTTTATATATTTTTTGTACGGCCGTATCCAATGCTATATCTAGGGCCAATCGTTTTTTGGTTGTATCCACGTATTAGATACTCCGTACCCATACCTGTATCCAAATTGTATTGGCAATTTAGCTTAAGACACATATATGTTATTAAAGCATCTATATGTCTTAAAAGGTCATGCAAGATGAGCGGGTTCCAAGAATAACTCCCGTGTGTAACTTCATCCAATTTAAAGAAAGGCACAAAGATGAATCAAATATCATATTTAAGGTTGAGGATCCTTTTAATCGAGGAGTTTATGACTGTCAAATTTAATTGATGACTTTTTTAGAAGATGTAAAGGTCAAAGTAAAAACTATAATTATGTGGAAGGTCATGATCAATGAAGGGATTGCAGTCTTACCATACTAGAATTGAACAGGATGACCTCAATTCACTTCCCTCATTTGAAGAAGAGATTGTAGGGTTCATTGGAGAGGTAAAATTTCATTGACAATGATCAAAATTCCAAATGTGTTTACACATTAGATAAAAGATGGTTACTAGCAGGAGGCTATATTATTCAGATGATTCCAGAGAACTTGATTATGTGACAAACAACTGTGTTCACAGCAGAGACTATTGCTAATGTCTGTGAAGTAATAGTTGTCTCAGATATTATCAACTACTTTTTTGTTCTGACATTTCAGATGCTGCAAATTTGTTCGTACAGATCAGGGAAAATTTTAGTGGCAAATATTCGTAATTCAACGAATATTCCATATTTGGGAAAATGTTAAAAGGCGAATATTTCGGAGTACGACAGTGTACCTTTTGCCTAAATTCACCTGTTGAAAAATCCTCCTATATAAAAGAGTGTAGTTTACTAGGTACCCAAAGTATAATCGAGTAAGGAGTTCGAGACATGCGACATTAAGTTAGACATGCGACATGAAACTATAGACGCATGACAAGAAGTTAAACACGCGACATGAAGTTAAACATGCGCGACATGAAGTTAGACGTGTGACAGTAAACTTATTGTCCTGCGACAAGAAGCTTGCTGTTGTGCGATAAGAAGCTTTCACAAGTATGTAACGATATTCTCCTATGTCATGGAAAATTTGCCTGTCACGAAAGTGGTTCCAGGGAGTTTCCACCTCCAATTTCCCAGAGGCCTCTTAAAATTATCCCTGCTACAGATTTTCTATAATTGAACAAACACCCATGCTATTGTGACCTCCTTTTCCTGACGATATTGCACCTGCGGAGATATTCTAGTCCATAATCCTCAAACGGGAAGATTGATTTGTAGTGGATGTTAAATACACATTTATGGAAGATTAGTGTGCAGCAAAGATGGATGGCATCAAACAGAGAGTGATTGTGTCAGGAGGATTTGCAGTTGATACACCTATAACTCCAAACCACAATTGCAGATACCTGCACTAATAAATTTGGAATGGTCTTAATTGGCAGACCTACAAATAACACTTGGTCAAATTACTTGATGCACTATCATTGCAGAAACCATCAATACACAGTGACAGTTTGCAGAGATATCTGTTGCAAAACAAAAGAATTTTAGACATAATTATTTTGCAGATTGTTCAAAAATTCTTGAACCCTCATTTCAACATAATTACTCATATTTTAAGGCGTGATTATTTTGCATGAATCACGAAAATTGGTCATTTGGCAGGACCAGTGACACTGTTGTTGTGAGTAGTCCGGTGATAACTATTTGTTATATTTGATGATATTTGAATTATAGGCTCGTGCCTTCAGAAGACTATCTCAAAAAACTACCATGATATTATTTCTCACAGTTACATGTACAAGTGACATTAACCAGGTGGTACAAGAGTTTACAGATAAGTAGTGTTGCAGAGAATGGAGAATATCTCTGTCCATGGTTCATAAATAGAAATTGCAGATGCGGTAATCTTTTTCCTTGAAGACAACAAAGATGGTTACTAATTGATTTTCTCATGCAAACACAGTTATTCATAATTTTTCCAGATGGCCTACCGGAGCCTCTCATGTACACAGTTATACAAGATCAGAACTATCGGTTGTTTGAGAGAAAGTCATGAACACTCGCATTCAAGATTCATGTAAACTTCAAAAGTCAAACTGACCCATGGGAGCAAGAAAGGTCAAACATTGACAACTTGGGCATGCCTTGCTGGAAATTCAGGGAGCATTGGCCATCTATCTCACATTGAGCAGGGTCTCTCTTTTAGGGAAAAACTGTCTGATGAAAACTTACGTTCTTGCAAACTAGTGCAGAAAACTATGTGCTCAAGGTGGTAACAACAGAATTTGAACATTATTCTTGCAATCAGTTGTTTGGCAAATCAAACAGTCTATAAGCTATAGGGTTTTATTTCTCTTTATTTCAAATTTCAAGACTTCTAAAGTTTAATTAATTAGTTTGGAGGTGAGAAATTAATACATTGGATGCATTTGATATGGTAGAGAAGAAATAATTGTTGAAGTTGATGGTTTATTACAATCAATCATGAAAGACTGATTTGTGAATTAGTGTTTTTTTAATTTTGAATATATGCTTTATATATTAACAGAAAATATTTTCAAGGGCCTGTACAAAAGAATCAGGAAATGTACAGGGGAAACTACAAGGAAGGTTAACGCTTTTTTTAAACAAAACATAAGAGCAGCCAAATCAAAATATTCTTTGGGGTCAAACTGTTTAGCTTCTTTAAGCAAAAGATGTAGAGACACTCTGAATGGAATTGTGCCGATTGCGAGCAAAGACAACATAACCCTTGGTGGATAGTGTACCAGTGGTGCAAAAGACTTGCACAATCTCATTGTTTCAATTTGTAGTTCATGTGTCAGCAACTTGCATGCAAAAAAATCTGATCTACCTTTTAGTCTCGGTTTAGAGAGTTCTGTGTTAGGAATCTGAGATTCTGATCTAACATTCAGAATTTTTATCAAAGACAAACTTTCTATGTACTTGACATTTGATTCAATTGTAAAACTGTGTATAATAGTATTCTTATTCTTTCATTAACAAGGATTTAGCAGCTTAGCCATTCTGGCACACACAAGAAGCATCCCAGTTCTCCTCAGAACTAGCAAGTAAATGAAATTTCTCAATCTTGCTCATGTTTTCATACTATCATTGTATAAATCCCCTTTATGATTAATGGGAGAGCATTTATGCCATACCTCTGCATCATATGAATCTGTGTGAATCCTTCCTTTCTGGTTTATGTTTGTGTATTGAATGCTCAGGCACAGATCATTTTGATGTCAGAGTTTGATTTGAGTCTTTGTTCATGGTGTATTTTGTATCAGACTGTTTTAAATTTAAAGCATCTAAATGCCTGCCCTTTGATGCGGTCTTAGTTCGTCATTAACTTGTGCTAGAGCAATGACAAAGTCTGGCAACAAATTTGTCTGGAGAATTCGAAGAAGTTCGTCAGCTCGCAGACCAAGCCCTAGAAAAACAAAATCTTTTCTTTTGATCAGTTTCCCATCTTGATGCTTTAGATGGGCCCTCCTCTGTCATCTTCATCCTAAACTCAACTACCCTTTGGGAATGCTCTATTTCAGAACCATACGCTGTTCAAATTGCAAGTCAACATCGGCACATAGATGTTTCATGGATAAGTCCTTGTTGAAGCACTTGACAGTTGGCTGCATCAATTGGAGTCATTACTTCTTTTTTAATTACGTCTTTGACAAAGAGAAAATCTGGTTGCCCAACTAAGTATGGTGGCCTCATCAATTCTTTGAATCTTTGCTAGTGGGACTCACTTAGCAAAAGACACTCAAAGGACCATGAAGCACTATGTTGACCGGTATATAAAGGGACGATTTCTGAGGCAAAAGGAGCATGCAGTGCAAGTATAAACTGATGATTTTTACGCCTTCCCTAAGTCTTGTTCTGATAGTTATTCGGAACCACCAACTACTTAATTAAAACTAACGAGGATGAATATGCTTCATTTCCCGTTTAAATAAATGTGAACCTAATGTTTAGATACCATATTTTCATAAATATGTATTCCTTTCTTCTTGGCCAATGAAAATTGATTTTTCTGATAATGCCTGGCAATATTAGCCCTTGCAATTGGAGTATCAGAGAGTAGATTAGCTTTCTACAAACTGCAGCAAATGGGTTCATAGAAGCTGTACAAGCAGTAAATCTGGTTGCTCAGATGCATGGACAAGGTATGTCAACTCTATCATTTATAACTGTGAAGTGGCCTAAAATTTTGCAATGAATATTCGTGGGTCATGGTATAGAAGGAAGTCAGTGATGTGCTTTCACATCAAAATGTTTTTCCACTAATCCATTCTACATCAGGATATGTGGCATGTTTCATGTTGTACATGGGAATTTGTCTTTAGGCATCTCTTGGTCTGTCGTCCCCAAAAGTTATAATTTTGAATCTCACATCTTGAATTGGTTTGCCTAGATATCTGGGTTGTAAGGTGTCCTACCTGGTTATTGTAGCGAGTAGTTTTTGTCCAAATTCTAATAAACTGTATTTTTACATGAGGCTGATTATTAATGTTTTCTTAAGCATATGGTTATCAATTTAGTAAAACTTTCTTACTATTTTCAAACAAAGTGACGGGTAAGGTCATTATATTTTTGCATGAAATCTTCAATTTCTGCAAGTATAATGGTTCTGAGAATTCTAGGCCAAATATTTATTATAGCTAAATCTTTCTAGCAAAAAGTAAAAAAGGAGCCAAACAAATAATACCATTGACTAAATTTTCTGTCTTGCAATAATGTATAATATTTGTCTCGACTCTTAAGACACTGTACCTAGATTGCAACCTTAGAGATATTGAAAAAAAAGGTTCGCTCTTATTTTACAAAAATGCTAAAACATTGTTAAAATCTCAAGACTAAGATGGCAATTATCATTTTGTATGCTAAATGGAAATAAAGTGATGTAATCAACGGATAGAGAATACGTTACCTGTGTATGCTAAATGGAAATAAACTGATGTAATCAACCGATAGAGAATAAGTTACCTTAGAGATATTGACTAAATTTTCTGTCTTGCAATAATGTATAATATCTGTCTTAAGACACTGTACCTAGATTGCAATCTTAGAGATATTGAAAAAAAAGGTTCACTCTTATTTTACAAAAATGTTAAAACATTGTTAAAATCCCAAGACTAAGATGGCAATTATCATTTTGTATGCTAAATGGAAATAAACTGATGTAATCAACGCATAGAGAATAAGTTACCTGTGTTCCTTATGACAGAATGTTTTATCGTGAATGGTAGTCGATACTGAGAGCATATTGTGAAAACTGTCATAGAGATTAATATTATGATTAGTTGCAATAATGTATAATATTTGTCTCGACTCTTAAGACACTGTACCTAGATTGCAACCTTAGAGATATTGAAAAAAAAGGTTCGCTCTTATTTTACAAAAATGTTAAAACATTGTTAAAATCTCAAGACGAAGATGGCAATTATCATTTTGTATGCTAAATGGAAATAAAGTGATGTAATCAACGGATAGAGAATAAGTTACCTGTGTATGCTAAATGGAAATAAACGGATGTAATCAACCGATAGAGAATAAGTTACCTTAGAGATATTGACTAAAGTTTCTGTCTTGCAATAATGTATAATATGTGTCTTAAGACACTGTACCTAGATGGCAACCTTAGAGATATTGAAAAAAAAGGTCTGCTCTTATTTTACAAAAATGTTAAAACATTGTTAAAATCCCAAGACTAAGATGGCAATTATCATTTTGTATGCTAAATGGAAATAAACTGATGTAATCAACGCATAGAGAATAAGTTACCTGTGTTTCTTATGACAGAATGTTTTATCGTGAATGGTAGTTGATACTGAGAGCATATTGTGAAAACTGTCATAGAGATTAATATTATGATTAGTTGCAATAATGTATAATATTTGTCTTGACCCTTAAGACACTGTACCTAGATTGCAACCTTAGAGATATTGAAAAAAAAGGTTTGCTCTTATTTTACAAAAATGTTAAAACATTGTTAAAATCTCAAGACTAAGATGGCAATTATCATTTTGTATGCTAAATGGAAATAAAGTGATGTAATCAATGGATAGAGAATAAGTTACCTGTGTATGCTAAATGGAAATAAACTGATGTAATCAACCGATAGAGAATAAGTTACCTTAGAGATATTGACTAAATTTTCTGTCTTGCAATAATGTATAATATTTGTCTTAAGACACTGTACCTAGATTACAACCTTAGAGATATTGAAAAAAAAGGTTTGCTCTTATTTTACAAAAATGTTAAAACATTGTTAAAATCCCAAGACTAAGATGGCAATTATCATTTTGTATGCTAAATGGAAATAAACTGATGTAATCAACGCATAGAGAATAAGTTACCTGTGTTCCTTATGACAGAATGTTTTATCGTGAATGGTAGTTGATACTGAGAGCATATTGTGAAAACTGTCATAGAGATTAATTTGTATGATTAGCTGAAATGAATGGATTTAACCAGGAGATAAAGATTAGTTTTGTGTGTTCTTTATCCCAGCATTATTTATCGTAAATATTAATTTGATGTTGAGAGCATATTATGTTTTTCTTGTTCTTAAATTTTCTTTTTACCGACAGTTCTTATGCAAATTGATTTGCAATTTCAAAGCATTTTAAAATTTGCCCTAAATGTGTAGGCATCTCTAATGCATTTATGGGATAATAAATTGCAAGTTTTCTTGGTGATGTTTATCTTCTTGTTTGTAACATTGTTTTCTTTCAGTTTTACAGTCTTTTGTATTCGGCATATTGCATTAAAAGCCTCATTGAAATGAATTCCTGTTTCTAATTTGGCCTTTCTTGATACAACCTTAGCTTATGTTGGTTATAATTTCAAGAGTTCATTTCTGGTGTACCTCTTAGAGAGAAGGTATTCTGTTGGCAGTTGGTGTTGCTGCTTATGTGCTTTTAACTAAAAAGCCTCATTGAAATGAATTCCTGTTTCTAATTTGGCCTTTCTTTATACAACCTTAGCTTATGTTGGTTATAATTTCAAGAGTTCATTTCTGGTGTACCTCTTAGAGAGAAGGTATTCTGTTGGCAGTTGGTGTTGCTGCTTATGTGCTTTTAACTAAAAAGCCTCATTGAAATGAATTCCTGTTTCTAATTTGGCCTTTCTTTATACAACCTTAGCTTATGTTGGTTATAATTTCAAGAGTTCATTTCTGGTGTACCTCTTAGAGAGAAGGTATTCTGTTGGCAGTTGGTGTTGCTGCTTATGTGCTTTTAACTAAAAAAGATAAACCTTGTGTCTGTTTCCGTTGTTTATGCTTTTTAGGTTCTCCATCTCTATGCTTCTTATTTTGAGTGGATATTTTCAATGCAGGTGGTAGAGTTTGTGAAATTCCGGGAGCGTATGCAGAATTCATATCACTATTTGCTTGTGAGAATTGAGCAAACGGTCTTACAGCTGAAAGAAAATGCAGATAATCTTGAAGGAGTAGAGGTTGGTCTTTAGCTATTTCCTCACTTTTATTTGTATCAACATTAACTACGTGTTTGTTTCTTGATATTTTTACATGTTGCAGAATATCTTGACAAAATTGAACTCAGGAATTCAACCACTTCAATGGTCTGAAGAAAATTGCCTGAATTCCCTCTCATTTAATGAAGACTTGAAAACACGTCCTTGGTGGTCACCAGATCCAGAAGAATGTTATCTTTCAGGTTAATATGATGCTGGAATTTGGTTGTGCTCTTTCCTAGCTGTTTCTACCGCATCTTTCCTTTGTTTAATATTTTGATAATATCTATGGTGAGATTAACATATCAAGCCCAAGGAAATTAACATCAAGAGTTATGATGTTATACTACATTTTCATTTAACATGAAAAATGAAGGCTGATGTTTCTTTTGTCCATACTCGTATCTTATGTTCAGCAGCCAGTATCAACAAGTTTGTGGCTTTTTCAACTCACATGCGACTGTTGAACTTTCAGGACAAGTCTAATATTTGGTATTATTCTAAATACAACTAGTGAATCCTTAGAAAGAATGTTTTTGTATTGGACAGGTCCTTTTGAAGGGGTAGTCAGTCATCGGAAAGAAGATTTGGTAAGAATGTCGGCACTTTGAGATCTATCAGTTTGTCTGGTTCAATGCAATCATCATTTGTATCTAAACTCAACTTTGGTTTAAGGGACGATGTTGGAATCAACAGTTTAAAAGTTACAATGTGCTTTTTCCCAAGGCTTCTTGTTGATATTTTATGCCTGCAAATCTCTATATTGAAAACAATATTAAAGTTAAACCATTATAAATATCAAACACACTCATTTTAGTCTTACCATCATTCGTCAATTGAGCATCAGGATTACATGAAACATCTGCCTTATGAAAGCTAGAAATCTGAGGATTTGTTTTATGGGACAGAGTATACATCCTTTTGCAAAAAAAGTAACCTCTGCACCTCTGAATATAATATACAAACAGTTCAACTCTCCCATGTTGAATTGGGAATCATCTGCAGGAGTACCTACCTCGCAGTTTTCTTTTCAAAGAACATCTATAATGGACAATCTAATATTATTCTGCAACTTGCAAAGTGTCTGTCACTTTGATCAAGTTGTTCCCTAAAATAGGCACTTCCAAGTGAGAGGGACTATGAATAAGTCAACTACTACTTCCTTCAGGCATACCAAAAGGTCCTTGAAGATGGATATTTCCAGATCGCAAGTTGTCGTGAATTCCTCTTTCCCACATCAAAGACATAATCTGTCAGATATGTCATCCTCACTGAGTTTTGTTTTGACAGCCAAGCCTTGGTGAAGTATTAACCACTCTAAAACTGGCTCAAGAGAACTTGGTTTTCAAAAGGTCTGACATCTATTTCACCATTGTTTTTAGTTATAGTAGAGCCAAGTAGAAGAACAATACACCACTTCTAGGGGAGGTCTAAGAGCATTGTATGAATCTCTAGTAGGTGTAGACATTGACATTATAGAGTATCAAGGCTGCTGTAGTTTAAAAACCTGTCATGCTAAGGAGGCTCTGGCATGCTAAAATTATTGTCAGGATTCTTTGCATTTCAATGGTGTTTGTTGGAGGCAAATGTTTCATTGGACTGTACCTTAATATTTAGGTTCAGTGCACATAAAAAAGGTATAGGTATATCGAGTAGCTGAATAGATTTGATTCGATGGATCTTTTGATTTATCTGTAATATCAAAGTTTTGGATACACGTCCCAGAACATCAATCAAGCTTGTGTCAAAGGTAGATTGTTCCTTCCTGATAGTTGTTGCTGGCCTTTATGGCAGAGGCCTTGTCATTGTCATTGTTTAGATACTTTATTTCCTCTTCTGTAGAAAGGAATTACCTTGTATTAGAAGGACATTATCAAAATTAAGTTGCAATGGCTACCCCGAATGCTACTATTTGTTGTGCACATCAATGTGCTGCTATCCTTTGCTTGTCATTAATTAACCTCTAAGTAATGTATGAATAACCTCCACAGACTCTCATTTATCTATCATTTTGGTAGAGAAAGTATCGACCATAACATTTTTTTAAGTTCAATTTTAATTTTTAACATATTAACTCGCAGGAATGTCAACTTTTAAGAGAAAAGCAATTGCGAATAGGTGTTAAAAGAAGATGTCTTCTGCCTCGTCTCATATGGTTATCAACTCGGTGTATGGCCCTCCTCATGGAGACAGAAGCGGGAAAATCCAATGATGCAGAAGCAAGTTTCGCAGAATTTCATCAGCTGCTAGTACAGTATGCAGGGTCACTTGGGTTTTCCTTTGAAGAGGCATTGGGAATTCTCAGCAAGATAGCATCTGAGCAGAGATCGTTCAAGGTGCTGTCCAATATGATCCACGTGATCGTGCATAACAATACTAGGTTGGGTACTTGCTATACATGGTCTGTACTTCAAATACCGTGAAGCTAATATTTTTGGTTTTCCCTTTGAAATTCAGGAATTTAAGCTGAACATGGCGGATTGGATAACTTTCGCAGTGTTTTACAATGCTTGGAAACTACCAGCTGAAGGAACCCGGTTTGCGGGAAAGTTCTTATTTGATTCCTCAATTAATGTTAACAAATTAATTGGCCTATCTGTTAAGGAGCTGATTGAATGTCCTGCTTCTCAACTTGACACATCTGACTGCTCCATAAAGGCCATGCCTACAGGTTCTGTCATGCCAACTCTGGCACGGATTGTAACAGAATCATTTGCCTGGCATGGGCTTATCCTACAATCTTTTGTCCGAACTCTATTTCCGACAGGAAGGAAGAAAAAGAGAAGTGGGGCTGTTGGAAACCATGTTGATGGGTCGTCATCGTTGATATTTGAAGTGATTCAAAATGCCATAGCCTCATTTACAGTAACTATCGAAATTGTTGTGTCTTGGTTGGGAAGGTATCTAGATAATTCAGAGGATCAGGAGTTGGACTCGTTTCTCACACTTTTGGAAGGAAGGGAAGAGACCGATGCAAATTCAGTTACTGCAAGGCCAGGTTGTGTAATTAAGATTTTGGAATCCAGTTCAAGTATGGATTCAGAACTAGGCCCTAGGATAGGTCAAGCAGTGCAGACATGGAATGTAAGTGCAGTTGCTAGGAAGATTATAAACAGCCATCACAGTTTTGTGTCTCTTTTGCAGGATATCTGCACATCTAAATTGAAAACATTGAAAGCTGTGAAACTGTCAATCTAATCATGTATGATTGAACAATTTTCCTAGATTTTGTTAGCTGTTGCTCCTGAATTTATTCCAGGTCAATCAAGGATTTTGAAGATTCAATTCTAGTTCAACTTCAATGTTATGTAGGTTGTCACATTTTATTGTGAACTTTGAAGAAAGTTATAAATTCTCAACAGTACAGCTTTCTTGCTGGTTACATTTTTTATTTGTATTTTTCCCGCGAATGATTCAAAACCCGTTGATCTATATTTCATGTGATTATACATCCCTGGATGCCCATTGTGCAGCTTTCCATTGACTGGGCCACTCTGCAAGAAATATTCTAAGCGTCGTCGTTTTTAGGCATTTTATGTTCCTCTGTTCCTGAAACTGCCATCAAGTGCGAACCAAAATTTCATAAGAATAGAATCTTCTTGCAAAAAATCATCTTGGCTCAAAGCCTCAAAGGCATCCATAATCATTTGGGAGACGCTACAAATTTAATCCTAGGTAGGAATATATGTTTTATGAGTCTTATAAGTTAGTTCCATTATGAGGAAATCCAAAATAGAACCCCGTACAAGTGGCACATATTTTAAATCCAAAAGAATGATATGAAGACCAATGGAAGAGGTATGTAGTGTTTTGATCAGATATATGCCTTTTTTGTTGCTTCCAATTATATTTGTAAAGTAGAATGCAGTTCTTGTTTTCTCCTTAACATGAACGGTGCTGAATTCTCCAGGACTTACAATTCTTCAAAATTATATGCTGTTATTTTTATCTCATTCAACATGGAAACAGGAAAACAAAAAATGTCCCAGGCTAAGCCATTGGCGCTTGAAAAGGATCCTAGTATGAAATTTTGTATTTATAATGTCTAGTTCAGTGGAGCAGTGTGATGCCATTTTCATTTTTGGGGAGATTTGTTTTTCAAAATTGCATATTGTCAAATATGTTCTATTGTGATTTGCATAAAACTAAAAATATCATCACAAGCTGGATTTATACTACCATTTTTTACAATAGCATGGTCACCAAACTATTACTGACAGCTTGATTTAATAGTACCGTTTTCTAAAAGAGTTCAATAGTTCACAAGAAACTTCCGAAAGTAAGAAGTCCATAAAATACTAGGTGGTTGATTGGGGACCCCGGACCGGACTGCATATAGCTTCCCCAAGGAAGGCTTCGGGCTACTGCCACTAGGAAAATTATTGTCTAATGTTTTAACGCTGCAGAGGTTGCTAGCCACATTGCAACACTTCACCTCGTTGGGCAATGTGTACAGGTCACATCTTCGACATTCAACATTGTACTAGGAAAATCATAGATGCAAGATAAGATTGGTGATTGCATATAATGTTTATTTACCCCCTCCTTTTATTGAAAGGACATTTGTAATAATGACTATGGTTTCAAGCATTGTGTTTGGCGGAGCAATTGTTTACCATTAGATTTCCGTGTTGGGGATGATTTTCTTAACGGGTTTTATTCAGCAGCAGGCATGCCTTCTGCTATTTAGCAGCCTAAGCGTCTTCTTGATCAAGCAAGTTTTATATTGTTGGGTCTTGGTTACCGTGATTTTGCTGTTTGATGACCTTCATTAGTTGTTCAACATGGAGATGTTTGTTCTTTGTCTGGGTGTAGCCACAAATAAGGGTTGTCCATTTTAAGTCCAATCTTGAGGGAGTAAAATTATTCCGTCTGCATTCAGAGTATATTTCCCTGCACTCGAGAAATTCTCCTATTAATGTATTATGTTTGGTTTTCACGGTGTTATAATTTTGACCTTACAAAACACTAGGCTTTCAGTCAAAAAATGTCAATTTACACTCATGTAAATAGACAATGGAGGAGAATGGGAGTGCATGAATTGTGTGGCTTATGCAAACCATATTGATTATGGAGTGCTCGGTAATATCATAGATGGGTTTGATTACACTAGGTGAGCCATTCAGATTCAAGTGCTTCTTGCAATTTGTAAGTATGGTGGCTAACAATTCCCAAGCATGAGTAATATCATCCACGTCAAACAAATCATTACATCAGAAGTTTAACAAGTGAAAATCTCATAACTGTAAAATGTTGTTGATGCTTAGCTTATTTCTCAAGGTGTCAATAAAATAGTTCTATTAGGTTTTTAGGGTATTCTTTAGATTTGTAATTAACAAGTCTAAGACATACACCCACATACATGTATATACGATAATCAATTAAAGCTTAAAATAAAGACATTACACAAATTTAGAAGACATAGTATTACATCATGTTTAGATAATAAGGCCCTGCATAACTTTGTCATTATAACTCTCATACACAACAATGCCACAAACACTAGCTCTATATGTTTTTATAAATATAAGAGAGATAAGAGCTTAATGTTTGGAGTGTCATTAGCTTGTAGAACAAGTTTGTTTTAATGCTATTAATAATGAAAACTAATCAAGTCAATAATTTGAATGATACTTTAGCTATAAATAGCATATGAATTAGTGTGCACCAATTATTGTACTATCTATAGATGGTATTACAATGAGTATTACAAGTGCCTTTTAATAACATACAATAGTATTTGTTTAATTAAATACACGAATATACGATTAATTAAATAAACTATCACCCCCTTAAAATGCACTTCGATGAAGAGGATAGAGGAATCACTGAATTATCTCCCTTTGATGTCATTTTCTTTCTCTCAAATCTTGCTCGAGCAAAACAAATTGGGCCTCAAACAAGGACTTTGAAGATGTATGCAACTTGGTCAATTGTTTCACAAAACTTAAGATCAACAACCTTATTGGTACCAGATGTCGATTATAATGCAGGAGTCTTGATGTATTTTATGTGTTGATGCTCCACTAGGTTGCGAAACATGTGGATGACACTTTGATTATCACACCAAATTGTTATGGGTTAGGATTGCAAACATCCAAACTCGAAAAGTACGAGTCTAATTCACACCGACTCATGTCTAGTAGTGACAAGTCCACTATATTGTGCATATGTAGTAGACATGTAAACAAGAATTGAGAATACTTTATTCGGCATAATAAAAAGATTACATGGGGTTAATTATCAACATAATTGCATGCAACAATCCCTATAAAATAGGGTGTGCAATAACACAGAGCAATGACCATCCACAAATAACCTAACGATGTTGTTTCGTGACACAACTTTATATTACATTTAGAAACGATGAATAAATATATTCCTAACATTCCCCCTTAATTCATCATGGTTTCAATTCAAAAGAGTAGTGCAGTAGCTTGAGATATGTCATGTCGAATGTTTTATTAAGATATTTCTTCATTGCATCAATCATTTTCATTGCCCTACTAGTGATGACTAGGTCGTTGACAGACAAAATTACAATATTCGCCCTTGCTTTTTGAAGTAGAGTTTGGGATCATAAAGATTCCAATAGAATCCATGATGAATAAAATGTTCATCAATCTTTATATACCATGCTTGGGGAGCTTGTTTGAGACCATACAATGACTTGACGAGCCTACACACCTTTTCTTCTTTTCCAGGCATGCCAAAACTTTTTAGCTGAGACATGTAGACTTCTTCTAACAAATCTCCATTTAGAAAGACATTTTTTATGTTTACTTGGTGGACTTTCCAACCAATTTGAACAACTAGAGAAAATATCATCTTGATAGTTTTGATCTTATTTGTGGGAGCAAAAATCTCTTGTACGCATGCCTTCTTTACGAGCTTACTCCTTTGCTAAGAGTTTTGCCTTGTCAATACTACCTTTGCTCTGTATTTCATCTTGAAGATCTATCTATAATGACTTCTTCCATAGTGGAAGATTTGTAAGTTGCCATATATTATTTTTCAACAATCACTAATTCAATACATTCATGGCATCTTTCCAAGGTTTTAACTCTAGGGCTTCTTGAACTGTAGATAGCTCAATAAATTCAATTATACTCATTAAGATTAAATTGACACCCTCTCTAGCTATACTGCTAGTCCTTAGTCCATTGGTGTTTATATATGAGATTCCATTCAACTTAGCATCTCATATCACATTAATATACCATTTTGGCATACATTGAATTGTTCTAATGGGTGGACCTACCAAATCATCACCGTCATTCCCATCATTGTTGTCATCATCAAAGCTTTGGCCACCTTCTATTTTTAGAACAAGATTGATTTGTTAATCAACTAAACTTGTGGAAGGTGGATATGATCCATTCTTCTCATGAAACTCAACATCTCCACTAATATATACTTTCTTGGTTTTTGGATCCACGAGTTTGTAACCTAATGTATCTTTATTGTACCCTAAGAAGATGTATTTTTCAGATTTCAAATCCAATTTTTTTCTTTTTTAGGAACGTGCATGTTTTCCTTAGATTAAAAAACATGAAGATGAGCTATAAATGGTTTATGCCCTGACCGTGCTTCTTGTGGAGTTGCTCCATGAAGAGCTACAATGGGAACTTTGTTCAATAGATAAATTAGTATTTTTACTACCTCTTCCTAATATGTTTTCTCCAAACTTGAATCGTCAATCACATAACACACCATTTCTATGATAGTGTGATTCTACCTTTTTGCAACACCATTCTATTGTGGCATGTGCGGTGGAGTTAGCTGATGTTGAGTACCATGTTCTGCCAAAAATATTGAAAATTCATTATTGGTGTTTCCCCTTTGATTGGAGAGGAATTTTGATTTTATGACCAGTTTTAGTTTTCACAAACACTTTGAATTGCTTGAAAGATTGGAAGGCTTGGTCTTTGGTCATAAGGAAATGGACCCACATTTTGCGTGAGTAATCCTCAACAAAGAGCTTAAAGTATTGAGACCGAACATGACTAGGTCACATATGTCCACAAAGATCAGTGTACATGAAATCTAACTTTCCAGAAGATCGGAAGATACTTTTACCAAATGGTGGTCAATGTTGCTTGCTTGTTAGACAACTGGGACATTTATTTGTTTTTTTTTAGCGGAGGCAATCTTCTCACCATATTATAGCTACTTGGTGTAGACATGTATCCAAAAATCATATGCCCATATTTTATGTGGCACAATTGTGTCGAATCTGAATTCTTTGTAAGCACATGATTGTTCTTCGAAACAAAATCAAGTTGGTAGATTCTCCCAATTGCAAATGCTATTGCAACAATTTTCGCGCTCTTGGTTTGATCTCTGATAAGGCACATCTTTCTACCACCTTTGTTATTAAAATCAACTTTCAGGTGGTGCTCTAGTAATTGATTGACAAAGAGAAAATTCTCAGCAAGTCCTAGGAAATATAGGACATGTGATTTTGCAATCATGTGTTCCTAGGGGTAACAAGTTGTT
Organism: Taxus chinensis; assembly: GCA_019776745.2. Taxonomy (NCBI): domain Eukaryota; kingdom Viridiplantae; phylum Streptophyta; class Pinopsida; order Cupressales; family Taxaceae; genus Taxus; species Taxus chinensis. Next base: position 621,364,038 of record CM034156.1, read on the forward strand.
ATTTCCTTAGACACTGTGGAGATGTCATCACCCACTGTAACATGATTTTTGTTAGTTGTGCTTTTGAAATTGAAGAACCAATCTTTACTTGCAATCACATGTCCAGTTGTAACTGAGTCAACATACCGTATAGAACTTTGTGAAGTTGATTCCTCATGTGAGTATGTAACATACAAGAAGTCCTCATTAGAGGGTTTGTCTTCCTTGTTAACAATGTTGTTTTTGACCCCAAATTTTGTTGAAGTATAACAAGTTTTGGCAATGTATTCCTTTATTAAGAGTATAAGCCACTTTTGATTGGTGCACACACATCTTTGGTTCAAGGCAAGTTGAGCATACGACGTATGCCCACACCTTGTTTGAATACCCTTGACCCACGTGTGAGGGAAAGCTTGAAAAGAAGGTTGTAGCTAATGTGTGTGATTGCAAGAAGAACTCTCCTCGTGTACGAAAGAATTTGAGCACTTTGTCAGGGCCAGTAACTGAGAGATTTAGAAGAGCGACAATCAAGGAATACACACAAATTCTTAAATTCCAGTTAACGGTTGTTTGCATGAAATAGAGGAATCTTTGGGGTGCGACAAGTTAGTTGCAGTTCACAATGGAAGTGAAGTTGCTAAAGGGAAAAGGTTGACATGTAAGAATTCAAAGCTAAAGATTGACACCATTTGGCTTGTGCGCTAACTATTATTTGATATCTAACTCTTTGTAAACTGGGACTTGAGAAACAATCTATATATTAGTTGAACTAGTGAATGACAAGACCCCATCAATATATATACCCCTTTGAGGTATTAGTATAGGGGGTTTGGTTGTTGGTATGTTGGTGTTTTGGTTAAGAGTGATTAATTATGTGTTATTGGTCGATTTTAATATATTGGGCTGATTATGTAAATATTGTAATCTATGCATTGAAACAATGCAAGGGATTCTCATAGTTATTGAGCACTTCATTGTCGAGTTATTATGATGTTAATTGTTCATATATGTTCTATGCATGTATGTATGTGTGATTGTGGTTTGAAAGCCAAGTAAGGGCAAACCTTGTATAAACATCATGATGCAACTGAACCTGATGGGGATCAATCTACTCTTGCTCCTTAGGTGAGTGCACAAGGTTGTTCCCTTGCGTTATATGTTGGTGCAGGGCATTTCCTTCATATGTTACATGTTGTGGTAGATTGGGCTTACGTGAAGGGTCTTAACATGGTGAATAGAGATTCCGACAAAATAATTACCTTGTTGTTGTGGCTTCTTTTGCTTCCAATTTCCCTTTTTTTCCTTAAAACTATTCTTTTTTCCTTATGATGACTATTGGTTATTGGGCTTCTTTTCACTAGATGATCTCTGGTGGAATCCATTGTACCAACATTCTTTCAATTCATGCCATTTTTTACCACAAATGAGACATTGTTTCAGTTGTTTGTTACCTTACCGGTTTGGCTGATTACTCTTCTTCTGAGGGTTGTTTTGATGACTTCATAGATTTTTTTCCCTTTTTGATGTGAAGCTAGAGCATTTTATTCTCTTTCTTCAACAATGTTGATGTTTGTCCCATGACATTCAAAGTGGTCATAAATATCCTATAGGAGGGGGGCATCTCAAGATTTTTGGTATGAGAGAGTCATCAATCATTTTCGCTGCCATGGCTAGGAGTGACGACCTCAAAGTTGCGACACGCCTTTAAAATGTTACAATTTTTCATTATTTTTCAATTTGAGACCATGTAATTAACTTTGAAGACGAAGAATTGTATTTTGGTTATTGGCCTCATATAATTAATTGAGTTTATCCCACATTTCCTTGGCCATTGTAGTATCATGAATGTAGGGTTGCACCTCATCTGAAACTCTTAACAATATGATCAACTTTGTCTCCTTCGGTGCTTGACCATGCCGCTAAGGTGTTGAATACCTTTAGCATTTCCTCTGGATCAAATCTGCGAGGAAGAGGAGCTCATGGATGCCAGATGTTAGAAAAATTGCTGCCACTAGAGCTCGTGCAAATATAAAATGATCTCGTGATAGAGATCCTTGTAAATTTGAGCCAGGAAAAATGAGCTCGGGGGTTGGCCAAACACCTCTCACCTGCTAATCGTGATCTTGAATGAGTTGAGTTGGAACTGATGACTAAGGAGATCACTATATTGAGGTAGAATATGCAAGGACCTATCTTTGCGAGATTGATATGCAACAAGCTCGCTCAAGGAACTTGATTGGAGGGGAAGCTCTGCAAAGCTCTCCTTCTCTAAACAAATATGTAAACTATTTTAATTCATTTTACAAAAAATAACTATGAATCTTTGTAACTCAAAACAAAGACTATTATTATTATTATTATTTTAAACAATTGCACACCCAATAATTTGTTGTGCAGATTTGAGATAGAGTGCTTGGGGTTCCCTCTCAACAAAGTCAAAACAATTTTTTTCCAGCACTCATGTGAGTAAAAAAGAATCATGCAACCTTTTGTAAGAAAAATGAGATTGTGGATAGGGGTTTGGGTGTGGAGAAGGATCAAAGAGTGAGGGCTCCACGAGGCTCCTCCTATTATTTCTCTTTTTGTTGAAATTCTCATGAATCCTCCCTAAAATTCTCCAACACTTTCTAGGTTCAAAACTATGTTGTGATACCAAATGTAAGCTAGAATTAACAATAGCTTTATTCAACATAACAAAAAGATTACACGAGGTTATTTATTAAACACAATTGCACATAACAATCTCTATAAATAGGGTGTGCAATAACACAAAATAGTTACAAAACTAAAATAATACCACCCACAAATAACCAAGTAATGTTGTTTCATGACACACTTTACGTTACATTTAGAAATACTTTAATTCTTTTACTACTTTTCAATTTGAGAACGTGTTATTGACTTTGGAGGTGAAGAATCGAATTATGATTCTTGACCTTGTACACCATGTTGAGTTTATCCTATGCTTCCTTTTATATTGTAGCATCACGAATGTGGGGGTGCGCCTCATCTGAAACTCTGAACAATATGATCAACTTTGATATGACAAAATCCCTTTATGAAACTATGAGAAAGGAAGACCAAGGATAAAATGTAACAAATCGATGTCAGTCATCTCAAAAGAATCCATTATCTACACTTTCAAATCTTGAATCCATTTATGTCAATGTCTATTGATGAGGTTACAATAGTTAACAACACATCATGGGTTTGCATTCATGTTTATACTTTTGAGAACCATCTAAGGGAACCTCATTTATTATTAGTCCATAAAATGATAGAAAATTGCAATGCCGAGAACCTTTATAAGTTGATTATTTTAAGTTGGAGGGATATAACTGGGATGGATGATTATACTAGTGCCACTAAGTTGGTGTGCATTAGTACAGATGGTGCATCAGTAATGCAGGGGCACATAAATAATCTTTACATTCGACTACAAACCACTATTGCCCCATATATGATTCCAATCCATTGCATGACTCATAGAATGGATCTTGCATACAAAATGGTTATTTGTGACTTCTACAAACCACTATTGTCCCATATATGAGAGTGTTGCAAAATTCAAAGAGGTTATTTGTGACTTGTATGTATATATGTCCAGCAGTTTGAAAAGATTTCTAGAGTTCGAGAAATTTGCAATTGGAGTGTCTGATGGTAAAAAACTTCTAAAAGATGTTGATACAAGGTGGATTTTCATGTATGAACCTGCATGTAGATTTTTTAAATAACATCCATTGCTGGAAAATTTTATGTATAGATATTATAGAGAAGTTGACAAGGCAAAAGATTTGTTATACCGTTTAAGAGATTTGGAAACATTACTCACATTAAGTGGTATTTTGACCCTGTTGAAGGAAATAAATTGTTTGAGTAAACATGCTCAAGAGAGGTCCTTACATATTGTTGATTTCATACAGTTTAGAAAACGTGTATGTCAAACTTTATATATTTTATACCTGTCCCAAGACAGTTTTAAAGAGCATGTATTTGAGAATTGGCAAATATTAACAAATATTAAGGATCCTAATTTCTATTTGAAATTCAATATTAAGGATTATCTTTGTATCATTATTAATGAGAAGGAGATACTGATGCAAACTTTTCAAAAAGAGTTGATTTGATTGGAGCAAAAATTGAAGAAGTTCCTGTAACACATGTTTTATATGACACTGTTATTTCTTATACATAGATGAAATTGAGAAAGATTTCACAAAGCTTATCCTCAGAAATTCGAGATTGTTTTAAAAGGGATGACCTGCCTAAGGCCATGGGAGTAGCGAATCCCATATTTTGGAATGTTGTTGATGGTCATAATGAAGAATTAGTAAGTAATCTATTTCTCAAATATATGAGTGTTCTGATTAAGCATTTCAACAAGTCTGTACAGGGAAATTGAGTTGAAATTAAAGACATTTTGTAAAAATATTTACTAACATCTCAGTCAACACATTTTAGACTTACAATGATCGATCAATATCAATATCTTAATGAACCAACGGAAAATGGAGCTATCACAAGACTATGGAAAATAATGTATCCCAACAGCATCTTGTAGGAAAATATTAGTAAATATTTTCAATTATATTAATTTTGAAAAATGATGATTTTGGGATCAGTGGAAGATGAACACATTTTTAGTACATTATCTTTTGTTAAATCAAAAATTCAAAATAGATTGGATAAAAATATGGAGACATGTTTGAGATTGTATGTTTTACGTTATCCAGTGGATGCATTTCCTTATGAAAGGTCTTTTGCCATTTGGAATTCACTTACTAAAAGAAGATGATTTACTAATATAGTCGGAAAAAAAAATGATCTTAATACTAACCCAAGAAGTGGATGCTCTGCTAACACAGTAGATACACATGTCTCTAAAGAAAAAGGGCTTGCTTAAGGATTGTTTTAGTTGCTTGAGTTTTAGAATTTTAGCTTGGTAAGAGCCAAGAGGTATGTATTATAAATATTTATTCCTATATAAAAAAATTATATCAAATTGTTACAGTTATGTATGTATGTTTTTGGATAAATGATTTTAGTATCCTTATTTCATATAATATGCAATACAAGATATGAAAACAATAATTACAAATAGAACTCCAATATTATAATTTACATTGTTATGAAAAACAAAACACCATAGATGCTATGAAAACAATATATATTAATAAAGTGTCGACTGTTTCAAAACAATTAACAAAAGTGCAAAATATCTCAATTGAAATTTGAGATTTACATTGAAGTTCTTCTTAGTATTACAATTATAGTTATACAATAAAAGGAATCACAATCAACTCTCATTTTAAGATGCTCCCTATGGTCTTGTATCTTATGTGACTAGTACTCCCGATTTAAGTAGATCGTTAGCTGCAACATTGATATGAGCGAGATTTTCTCTATCTTGACTGGCCGCATCACCTGCTAAAACTAAACTAGGATACACATCTAATTTATGCTTGAATAATATCTCTAGATCCATACCACGCTCCTTAATTATTTTCTTCAATGTGTTGTTCTATTTATTTAGGAGCACAAGTTCTTCCTTCAGTGAAATAAAAACATTTAAACTTTTGCGTGCATTCTTGAGATGAAGATCTAAGACCAGTACTTCATTATTCAATTTTTCATAGTTTAACTGCATTTGAACAAAGAACTATTATTAGTTAAAAAGTTAAAATATGTAAAACTAAAATTTAAATGCAAAGAAAGAGTTAAAATTACGACAACTTTATCTTTTTCAACATTTGTAATGATAACAAGGTTTTTGTCTCTAGCCCATTTGTTATAGTAAGCTTGGGCTTCACCATTTAAATTTTCCAACTTGTTGAGCATGACATCTGAAACATTATCTTTGTAGTCATTGCTTACTATAATGGCACTTGAGATAGTTTGATTCAGTAATACATCTATCTTTGCTGGCTCATTTTGAACTAAAGAAAATAAACGATTTCTTTGGAAATGGTTGTGAAAATGGGCATTTATTTCCTTCATCAAAGCTTTGGCATGGAATTCCCATGTTTTCAAACTCTCTATATCTTGCATAAAAACATCATTAATATTAGCATAATAGCTCTCTACTAACAAATTATGTAACGAAAAAGTAGTTAATTGATCATTAGATGGTGGTACTAGTATCTGTGTTGGAGAGGGTGTGTCGTATGGTGAATGCGATGTATGTGCCTGTGAAATTAGATCTATTTAGGACACTTGTGAACCTTGAATCATATCACGTGGGTTAAAAGTAGTTCGATCACCAGTACCACTCTCGATACCCAAGAAATCATCATCAAGATCATGTTAGAACATTTAATATTAAGTGTTCTAGTTATAAACTAGAGTTTATAATTAAATAAATTAAAATACTATAGATTTTAATTTATTTAATATAAACTCTATGTTTATAGGTTAATTGGTTTGTTATAAATCAATTTATTTATATTGACCCGTGGGGTCAGATAAATTGTATTATGTGGAATTCACGTGGTGAATTTATGGGTGGAGAGGAGTGAGGTGGAAAGGAGATTTTACTGGACTAGAAAATGTTTATCTATAATGAAAAATCTGTTTCGCCATGGTTTTTCACCCTTCGGGGTTTTACACATTAATTCTCGTGTTTGTATTATATCTTTTATTTATACTGCATTATAGTTTAATTTGATTTATTTAATTAATCTTAATAATATTTCATTTAGTTAATATATGTTTATGTGCTCATACCTCATATGGTACCAGAGTGGTTTCAAATATTTTAATTACTTTAATTAAAGGGTATAATGGTTCAGGTGGTTGGTTGGTTGGTGAAAATAAATACCCCTGACATACCCACTCAAAAATCCTCTCTCGAAAATTCCTTGCGTGAAAAATAAATTTGCAAAGGTTATTCTGGTGTTGTAAAATTACTCTCTGGGGCCCTCTTTATACACAAGTTAGTTTTTATTTGTTTGAATAGTTTGCAAGATTTAAATATTTATTTTCCTATGGTTTAAATGTGCAAGAAAATAAATATTTGAGGGTAAAGTGTGTTGAGTTGTGGAGCTCAATTACTTTGAATTAGCATGCAAAATGAAACTTGTTGGAAAACACAGTAACCGACATCGGTTATGGAGGGACCGACATCGGTCAGGCAAGGAGGAACCGACACTAGTTAGGGCTAACCAACGTCAGTTACCTGTGTGTGGGTGTTTTAATTAACTCACTGTTTTTAGATCTATTCTTAGTATTAAAGTAGATCTATTGATTGTAATTACATGGCTAAGTGCCCTAAGTTTTTATACACATATAAGCATGAAATCTAGGGTTTAGAAGTAAGAATTAAGAAGAAATTACAAAAGTTGATGATTATTGTGAGAATAATTGTGAGAGAGAGAATTCTTGGAGAAGAAGCAAAATCACGAGAGAAAGAAAGTATTATACATCTGAGAGGTGTGGAAGATTGTAAATCTTCATTGTATATCTTGTGAAAACTTTAGATAATAGATTGACTTGTTTCTTGGTGGACGTAGCCCACACTGGATGAACCATGTTAAATATGGTGTTGATTTATATCTCTTATTTTGTATATTTCTTCTGGTAGAATATCCGCTTTTATTTGCATGTATGCTTAGATATGATATATTATCTATACAACCGGTGTGCTAACCCCAACAAATGGTATCAGAGCTTTGTTTGAGGGTTTTGTGTGTTGACATATTTACTCACAGAGGGTTTTCTAATTGAGTGGGAGCTACAACAATGACAGAAGAAAACAAATACAAGGTAGAGAAATTTGACGGCTGAAATTATCAATTATGGAAGATGGAGATTGAGGATTATCTATATCAAAGAGATTTGTACTTACCGTTGGATGAGAAGTCTAGACCTACAAAGATGACTAGTGAAGAATGAAAGATTCTTGACAGAAAGGCTTGGGGATCTATAAGATTGAGCCTGACAACATCTGTGGCTTCCAATATTATAGAAGTGACTTCTACAGTAGGGTTAATGAAATCTCTTGCTAATTTGTATGAAAAACTTAGTGCTTCAAATAAAGTTTATTTGATGAAGAAACTATTTAGCTCTAAGATGCATGAATGTGGATCTACATCTAGTCATTTGAATGATTTCAGATCTATTGTAAATCCGTTAAAATTGGTTGATATACCATTTGATGATGAAGTGAAAGCACTTTTATTCTTATGTTCTTTGTCTGATAGTAGGGATAACTTGGTAATGGTTGTTAGTAACACATCATCTGCTAATAATTTTTTGAAGTTTGATGATGTGGTTAGTATAATCTTGAATGAATAAATTCACAGGAAGAGTACAGAGGAATCATCATTTGGGAATGCTTTGAATGTAGAAAGCAGGGGCATACAGAAGAAAGAGATCCAAGAGTAAGAGTAATGGGAAATCAAAGTCAAGGGATAGCAGATCTAAATCCAGAAGTAAGAGAATTACTTGTTGGAAATGTGGAAAGAAAGGACATGCAAAGAAAGATTGTTGGTCAAAGGATAAAGAGAACCAACAAACATACAAAGGTAAAGAAGAAAATCTTGTTGCAACAGAGGTAATGCAAGATGCTCTTATTCTTTCTTTAGATAATAGAATTGAATCATGGGTTTTAGATTCAAGAGTTTCTTTCCATGCAACCCCTAATAAGGGTTATTGCAGAAATTATGTCCAAGAAAATTTTGGGCATGTTTATTTGGGTGATGATGAACCTTGCAGTATTACTGGTAAAGGGGAAGTTCATCTAAAATTGCATAACGGAAATACATGGGTATTGAAAGATGTGAGGCATGTACCAAGCCTCAAGAGGAATCTTATTTCTGCAGGGCAACTAGGTGAAGTTTGTTGCATGGTTACTTTTATAGGAGACTCTTGGAAAGTCACCAAGGGTGCTTTTGTTATGGCAAGAGGTAAGAAGGTAGGAACGTTATATTTATCAACCTGTGTTACTGATTCCTTTTCTGCATTATCTACTTCATATTTAGATGCATGTATGTGGCATAATCGGTTGGGCCATATGAGTCAAAAAGGAATGCCGATCTTAAAGGATAAGGGTAAGTTATCAGATTTGAAAGATTTAGATCTTGATTTTTGTGAGCATTGTGTCTTTGGAAAGAAAAAGAGAGTGAGATTTCTCAAATTTGGGGCAACTAAGAAAGAGCAGAAATTGGAGCTTTTACACTTAGATGTGTGGGTACCAGCTCAGGTAGCTTCTCATGGAGGATCCCAGTATTATGTTACTTTCATTGATGATGCTACAAGAAAGGTATGGGTTTATTGTATTAAACGTAAATATGATGTTTTTGAGACTTTTAAAATATGGAAATCCCTTGTTGAGAATGAATCAAATTCAAAGTTAAAGTGCTTAGATCTGACAATGGTGGTGAATACTGTAGCAAGGATTTCAATGATTATTGTTCAGTGAATGGGATACGTAGAGAAAGAATGGTTCCAAGAACACCACAGGAGAATGGTGTTGTTGAAAGAATGAACAGAACAATCATGGAACATGCTAAAAGTATGAGGATACATTTTGGATTGCCTTCGCAGTTTTGGGCAGAAGTAATTGATACAGTGGTTTATTTGATTAACTGTGGGCCTTCAAGTTCACTAGATGGAGGAATACAAGAGGAAGCTTGGACAAAAAAGAGGTAGATTTTCTTTTCTTAAAAGTTTTGGTTCAAAAGCTTTTGTGCATATTGATAAGGAAAATAGGAAAAAGTTGGATGCAAAATCCAAGAGATGCACTTTCATTGGTTATGGATATGGTGATTTCAGATTCATTTTTGGGATTTAGAGAATTCTAAAATTATTAGGAGTTGTGATATTGAATGGAATGAAAAGAGAATGTACATGGATCAAATTTTGGTACCCAAGGACGAACCAATTGAGAAGTTTGTGAATGAAAATGAACTCTCAGATTTAAAAGTAATACCAACAGGGTTACACAGTAACCGGTGTTGGTTGACCCTTGACCGACATCGGTCAACAGAACTGGTATCGGTTATAGAAGAGTAGAACCAACATCAGTTAGCAGAACCAATGTCGATTATAGGTGACCGACGTTGGTCACTGACAAATTTGGATACAAATGTCCAGGAGGTCCAGAATGAGCCTCCGGTACCCCAAACTCTTGTGAGAAGGTCACAAAGGGTAAGTAAACCTCTAGAAAGATTTACACCTCTATTTTATTTATTATTTGACTGATAATGGTGAACCAGAAATTTTTGAAGAAGCAATACAGGATAAGACCCACATGTAGTGGGAGCATGGCATGGATGAGGAGATGGACTCCTTGGAACAGAACCAGACTTGGGATTTGGTTAAGTTGCAGCATAGGTAAGAGGACATTGCAGAACAAGTGGGTTTACAGGATCAAGGAAGAAGATGGTGGACATAAAAGGTACAAGGCAAGGCTTATAGTAAAGGGATTTGCACAGAAAGCAGGTATTGACTTTGGTGAAATATTTTCTCCTGTTGTTAAGATGACTTCTATTCGTACTATATTGAGTTTAGTTGCCATAGAGGATTTGCATTTAGAGCAACTAGATGTGAAGACGACTTTTCTTCATGGTGATTTTGATGAAGATATTTATATGCAGCAATCACTTGGGTATGAAGTCAAGGGTAAGGAGAAATTAGTGTGCAGGTTGAAAAAGAGCCTATATGGGCTCAAGCAAGCTCCACGGAAATGGTACATGATATTTGATAGTTTTATGCATGAGCATGGTTACTTGAGATGTGAATCTGATAATTGTGTTTATTTCAAGAAACTTAAAAATGGGAGCTATATTATTTTGTTGTTGTATGTGGATGATATGTTTATTGTGTGATCTCGTATGTAGGACATTGGTGAGCTTAAGGGAAAGCTAGCTCACACATTTGCTATGAAGGATTTGGAGCTACAAAAAGAATCCTTGGCATGAAAATACACAGAGACAGGAAGAACAAGAAATTGTATTTGTCTCAGGAGGATTATATCTACAGGGTGTTAGAAAGGTTTAAGATACAGAATGCAAAACCTGTTAGTACACCTATGGCTGGACACTTCAAATTGAGCAAATATTAGTGTCCATCATCACATGAGGAGGTCAAATACATGAAACGAGTGTCATATGCTTCAGCAGTTGGGAGTATCATGTATGTTATGGTTTGTACCAGACCAGACATTACACAGGCAGTGGGAGTTATGAGTAGATATATGGAAAATCCAGGTAAAGAGCATTAGAAAGCAATCCAATGGATACTCAGGTATTTGAAAGGGACATCTAGCATGCAGTTATGATATGGAGGTTCAGATATTTCATTATGTAGCTATGTTGATTCAGATATGGCTGAAGATCTGGATGGTAGGAGGAACACTACTGGATATATTTTCACAGTAGGTGGGATGACAGTTAGTTGAATTTCAAGATTGCCGAAGGTTGTGACTTTGTCTACTATAGATGCAGAGTATGTTGCAGCTACAGAGGCTAGCAAGGAGATGATATGGATGAGTAGGTTCATGGAAGAGTTGGGAAAGGGGTAAGATGATTGCAAATTGTTTAGTGACTGTCAGAGTGTAATTCATTTGGCAAAGAACTCAACGTTTCATTCAAGAATGAAACACATCCAGTTGAGGTATCACTTCATACGACAGGTATTGGAGGATGGGCAATTGAATCTGGAAAAGATTCATACAAGTGAAAACCCTGTGGATATGCTAACAAAGCCATTAGCAAAGAAGAAGTTGGAGCTACACTCCACTTATGTTGGACTTTGAGTTTGAGACTTGAAGAGGAAGAAACAAAGCTAAGGAAGGATCCAAGAATGACGTTGTATAGATATAGTGCAGTAATTAATCTCCAAGTGGGAGATTGTTGAGTTGTGGAGCTCAATTACTTCGGATTAGCATGCAATATGAAACTTGCTGGAAAACACAGTAACCAACATCGGTTATGGAGGGACCAACATCGGTCACCTATGACCGGCATTGGTCAGGCAAGGAGGAACCGGCATCGGTTAGGGCTAACCGACATCGGTTACCTGTGTGTGGGTGTTTTAATTAACTCACGGGAATTAGATCTATTTTTAGTATTAAAGTAGATCTATTGATTGTAATTGCATGGCTAAGTGCCCTAAGTTTGTATACGCCTATATAAGCATGAAAGCTAGGGTTTAGAAGTAAGAATTAAGAAGAACTTGCAAAAGTTGATGATTATTGTGAGAATAATTGTGAGAGAGAGAATTCTTGGAGAAGAAGCAAAAACTTGAGAGAAAGACAAGTACTGTACATCTGAGAGGTGTGGAAGATTGTAAATCTTCATTGTATATCTTATCGAAAGCTTTGGATAATATATTGGCTTGTTTCTTGGTGGACGTAGCCCACACTGGGTGAACCACGTTAAATCTGGTGTTGATTTATATCTCTTGTTTTGTATATTTCTTCTGGTAGAATATTTGTTTTTATTTGCATGTATGCTTAGATCTGATATATTATTTATACAACCAGTGTGCTAACCCCAACAAAGTCAAAGGTCTCCATGATGGAGACAACCCTCCACAAAAATAACGCATCAAATTTTGTGATTAGCCGGGATGAAGACCCTGGGAAGGTGATCTTTTTTGTGGAAATATATTATCTTGTTAAAAACCTAATATTATATTCTATAAGAGACCTATACATTCACATAGTCTTTCGAATCATTAAACATGTTCTTAAAATAAAACTTTAAATATATGTCATAAACCCTCAGCGAACATTGGTTGATATATTATTTTGGCTCCCCATTTAAGCACCCCCACTCCTTAAGCGCTCCACATGGCTTGGGCCACAAACTCCTTAATTTTTGCCTTGACCAATTGAGTTTATCATCAGTTGAATGAACCTTGGAATTTGAATCCGTAATGAACTCACCCTTCGTTAATGTGACTCACCCATTATTGGTTAGTTGTATACGTGGCATGTAAGTGCTTAAAAATTGGCCGCTAAAAAAATTAAATATGCCCCCCAAGAGTGACTAAAATCATTCACCATTCACAACCAAGACATGGGCTATAACCAACTCATCTTGCATATATATTATGTGACCGCTTACATTTTTTAATATAGCCTAATCTGTTTAAAGTAAATAAGTTTAATCCCACATGTTGTGGGTGGTAGGAATTTTAATTGCCTTGACCTGCTTTGGTTAGATGTGGTTGTGGTCACACAATGTAATATTTTTTGTTTGGGACAACTCCCCACTTTGCTCGATTGGTTGACGAGTTGACATGGAGGTTGTGAGCTCAGATGCATGTATTGGCAAGTTACTTGGTGATGGGCAAGCTCGCCTGGCTCAGCCTGTAGCTCGGTGATCAATGTATCAATGTGGCAATGAGTTGTATAATGTATAATATTTAATGTTTAATGTTAGCATAATGTTACTTAGTTGCAACTTGACCTAACCAACTCGGTTGTGAGCTCGGTTCTAACAAGAAAGTAGGCTCCTCGCCAAATTTTTTTATTATTAATTCTTCCCATAGAAATTTATTTTAGGATAATTAAAATTAAAATTATTATTTATATATTTAAGAATTCAATTTTAAAGGGAATATAAACTTGTATTCTTTATTGTTACTTTTTTTCAACAAAAGGCAAGTTATTGCAGAAAAAACTTTTACGATAGTTAGGTAAGTAAAATGTTGTAAAATTAGGGACTTATTTTCAACACTAAAAATTTACATTTACAATTCCATTTTGAAAATTATGAAATTTATCGTCAAATTTATATGTTCTTTGTAATAATGTGTGAAAGGATAATTTTTGGTGTAGAAGAGGTCAAAAACACCAAAATTCGACAAGCATTCTCACTTGAGAACGACATGGGGACTCTCTAAAACCCTTTTTCAATTTTTTGACCCTATTTTTTTGAAAAGTGAAGAATAAGGCTTTAAAAAGTTCAATTTTTGTAATAATCTTGTCTTTTGTTCTAGAGTTGGATTTTTCAAATCTTAAAAATGGGATCTAATCACTTAACATTGACAAGACATAGATGTTGAATGGGACAAACTACAACATCTAGAAAATTAGATTGAACACAAAATTCATGGCATGCAAGCTCACACTTAAGCTCTGGACTGTTATAAATGGTACAGAGAAGGAACTGACCAGGACAAACGATAATATACAATGTATCCACATTTCAACAAAAAGTGTAGGAAGTGATGTCTATTACTGTGAAGTGTGCAGGATGACTTCCTAATTCATATTGGAAATCAGGAAAGTACGAGTAAAGCTTGGACATTGCTAGAATCAATGCATGAAGGTACACATTTGTCAAAAATTATAAAAATGATTATTGAGTTAATGAAAAATTAGTTAATTTTCTAGCAAAAATTAAAAATATTAAATCTTAATTAGATGGATGTAACTACAATTTGATTTATGATAAAATGTTTTTTTTATTAATCAAATGAAAATCCATGAGAGATTTAGAAATTTCATTTCCATCATAAATTTGAAGTATTAAACTGAACAAGATATCCCTGACCTTTCTACTCTGAGTGCTCTCCTGATCTAGGAAGAGCAGGTCATGTTAAACTTTGATTCGAAAGAGAATGTCACTTAGGAACTTCTCGTACAAAAACCTAAGAATAACTTTTCTAGGTTCAACAAGAATTAAAAATCAAACTTTAAAATCCCTAGTAAAGAAAATAAATCAAGGAATTTAAGAGTCAGTTTTGATGGGAAATGTCACAATTGTGGGAAATTTGGTCACAAAAAGGAAGATTGTAGGGTAAAAAAAACCAAGCCAATTTTTTTAAAAAAAGATAAGAACAAACCAAATCAAAATAAAAACAAAAATCAAAAGAATAATAAAAACCTAATGCAATTGTTTTGTATGCTACATTAATCACTACCAAAGAAAATGAATGGATATTAGACAATGATGCATCTAGGAACATAACATATAGATCCGATATCCCAACTGATATCAAAGAATGTAATGATTAAATTTATCTAGGTGATCATTCCATTCTTGATGTTTAGATTCAAGGAAAAACAAAAGTTTTCAATGGTTTTATAAACGATGTTTTTGTGTGTTCCTAAATTGAAAATGAATTTACTTTCTTGTTCACAACTAACTCAGAACAATTATAGTGTAATTTTATTTAAAGATAAATGGTTTATAAAGAATGAGGTAGATATCACTATAGTTGAAGGCATACAAAATAATGGATTATATGTTTGTAAAGGTTTTACTTTTGCTTCATGTTTGTCTACTCAAAATAGGAACGATACTTAGTTGTGGCATGAAATATTAGGTCGTGTTAATTTTAGGAGTATGTACGACATGTCTCAGCTTAACCTAGTTACTGGTATGCCACCTATCTCTCATGCTCATGAAACATGTCAAGGGTGCTTACATGGTAAGCAATCAACAAACCCCTTCCATAGTCATCATGAAGCTAATTCCTTAGAACATCTGGAACTTGTCCACAATGATATTAGAGGACCATTAGAAGTTCCTTCTCTAAATGGTTCCTTGTATGTTGTCACTTTTATTGATGATTATTATCAAATGATTTGGTCTTTTTTAATAAAAAAAAAAATCAGATGTCTTATTAAAATTTGAAGAATTCAAAGCTTTAGTCGGGAATAGTTCTAGTCGTAAAATTAAAATAATTATAGCAGATTAAAAAGGAGAATATATTAGTAAAGAGTTTGATACTTTTTGTATCGAATGTGGTATACAAAAGGAACTAACTACTCGTGACTCTTCTCAACAGAATGATATTGCGGAAAGGAAAGCACCATTATTGAAATGGCTATAACCATGTTGCACTCAATTCAAGTCCCTAAATTTATATGGGTTGAAGCAATGAATACTGATGTTCATATTCTAAACAAAGTGCCTACTAAATCCCTTCTTCAATCCAATCCCTTAAAAATTGGTCTAATAAGACACTTGGAGTATCTCACGTAAGAATCTTTAGTATCCTTGCCTCTATCTTCATTCCTAAAGTAAAAAAGGAAGAAGTTAGATTAAACCTCATATCCAAGCATTTTTTTTAGGCTATGGAGGTAAAAAAAAGTTCTTAAGATCTATGATACTACAAAATGTGAAGTTATTGAGAACAAGAATGTAAAAATATTAGAAAACCCTTTTATTCATCATCATCTTCTTCCATTTCTATTGTCCACGATGAAACTAGTGAATTAGAAAACAATCATATTGATGATAATGATTGTGATGATCAAGTAGATATTAATAATTATTCTATAGTTGAAAAAGAGTCATTTCCCTATTTTCTTTATAACGAAAATACCTAAACGGGCTCAATTTCTTCTTCAAAATTATAATCCTGATAACCTTAGTAAAATGACTAGAATTCATCATTGTAGACACCTATAATTATGCCCAAGTAATTTAAATACTTAAATTGTGCTAATTATCCCCTTTCTCGCAAATCGATGACATATCGTCAAAAGCGCTCATATTCCCTCTTATTGTCATTAATTAATTACAATACGCTAATTGATTAAGTAACCTATCTAACTAACAACCCTAATTAATGACCTTCTGTTAATTAATCACCCCTTCTACCTAGACTAATTAATTATTATTAATTAATTAGCTTTCCCTTCCATTTAACCAATAAATCAATATTTAATTGATTTAATCTCATTCTAATAGCTTAAATCGTATTAATATTCCTCTAATTAGCTTCTATAAGCTTACATTACTTATTATTTAATCACCTTTGATTAATTAAAGCACCCCCCAACTCCCATGACTTGCTAAGCATAAATTAAACCCTTCTAAAGTAAGGTTACCTTTTATAAAGCAACCTTATCTATTCCTAATCATGGTTTACCTTTATCCCACATGCAAAGGGATGAAGTGTTTCCTTTATCCATTTGGCTATATAAGGAGCCCTCCGTCTACCTTTATACCTACACCTAAACTTCTTGAGAGAGTAAATGCAAAGCATATAGCAAAGAGACTAAGAGTTTGCCTTTTGTTTTCTTGAGAGGTCACCGTTGTTAAGGGCTAAGCTTCCTATTCTTGCATTCTTTAAGGATCAAACAAGTAATTTTTTATTACCATTGGAGCTAAATAGGTCCATTCATTTTGTTGGTAATCTAGGAGAGTAGAGATTTTGAATAGCATGCTAGTTTTGATCTTATGTTTTCAAAGTTATGATGTTTAGTATAGATCTTATCTAGCTCTTCATCTTGATGGTGCTTAGGCTTTGTCTTAGCTAGATTATAGAACTATTTTTAGGTGGTAGTTCTTGCTTCATTTAATTTAGCTTAAGCAAAGTACACATGCACACAATCATACATATCATGCCTTAATGAATATGTTTGATCCAAAACCCCCAATCTTTGAAGAGGCATCTCGTGGCGAAAGATGGATAGAAGCTATGAAAGCTGAATATTTTTGCCTTAATCAAAAATAAGGCTTGGGGTCTTGTCCCTCCTATGAAAAAACGTAGTATTTTTGGCTCTAGGTGGCTTTACAAAAACAAGTAAGGTTGATGAAATTTTTGATAAATTCAAAGATAGATTGGTAACTCGAGGGTTTACTCAAAAACCCAGTATCGACTACGTAGAAACCTTTACACCTGTTACAAAAATGAGCAAAATTAGAATTATTATTGCCTTATCTACTCAATATGGTTGGGAAATACACTAGATGGATGTTAAGAATGCATTCATGAATGGTGATTTAAAAGAAGAAATTTACATGACTCAACCTAAAGGTTTTGAATAACATGGAAAATAATCGTATGTGTGTAAACTGAAAAATATCTATATGGTTTAAAACAAGCTCTTAGAGCTTGGTATGAAAAATAAATAGTTTATTCAAAGATATTAGTTTCACTAACTATTCTTCTGATAATGATAATTTTAATTTTTTTAAAAAAATAATTAGATTATTCTTATAGTATTGTATGTTGATGATTTGCTTATTACTAACAATTCTAATAGTTTAATTTTTTTAAATTAAAGCTAAATTGAAACAATACTTTGAAGTGACTGATTTGGGACTATTGCAACATTTCTTAGACATGACAAATTTTCAAGATAAAAATTCTATTGTTGTATTTCAGTCAAAAGATGCTACTATCTTGCTTAAAGGTTTAATATGGTAGATTACAAACCATTTGATATTCCTATTGAAGTTGGTTGTAAA
The DNA here is from genome assembly GCA_019776745.2 of Taxus chinensis. NCBI lineage: Eukaryota > Viridiplantae > Streptophyta > Pinopsida > Cupressales > Taxaceae > Taxus > Taxus chinensis. The sequence goes on from CM034156.1 coordinate 621,382,175, forward strand.
CTTGATCCTAAACTTGCATGTGAAAAAGCTAACCATACTCTTTACAGGAAACTTGTAGGTAGTTTGATTTATCTAACTATTTCTAGATCAGGATCACTGGAAGTTAGCCAAAAGAATATTGAGATATATTAAATGAACAATTAATTTTAGTTTACATTATACTTATTCTAACAATGCATGTTTATATGGATATTGTGATTCTGACCATGTTGGTAATGTGATACATAAAAAATCTACAACTTGATATGTGTTCAAGTTATGTACATGTGTCATTACGTGGAGTAGCAAAAAACAACCGACAGTCTCCATATCTTCTACTTAGGTAGAATAAAAAAGTGCGATGGAAGCAACGAAGGATCTAATAATATCTACTACTCTTATGTGTGATAGTTATGTGATGTTAATATATCAACATGATCTAATGCAGAAGTAGATAGAGACACCATTCTCAAAAATCACCAAAAGAATGAAAGACCCAAGTAATGCAATAAGACCCCCCCGAGTATAAAACAAACTCATTCAACAACAATTAATGCCTCCACTTCTTCAATGCTTGTACTATCACCTTAAAATCATGATCATAGGTCAAAGATTCTCCTTGCATCATTCAATTTTCTATTGAACTAGGCTATGGGTCTTCCTTCTTAGCTTAATATTGCACCAATTTTGGTTCCATTCGAGTCACAATCCACCTGGAATACCTTCTCAAAACTAGGCAACACAAACATTGGTTGCGTGGTAATCCTTTACTTCAATTCTTAGAGGAAACACTCAGCTTCCCTTGTCCACATGAAGTCCTTGTTATCTCCATTCATTGTCTCCGTGATATATGTGCATATGCCACTATTATTTCTTATAAAATTCCTATAAAAACTTATTAATCCATGAAAGCGTCATGCCTCTGTTACTCTTCTCGATGATGACGATTCTAAAACTATGTGCACCTTCTCTGGATCCATTCATGATCCTTCTTACGATATTACAAAACCCTAATAAACTAATTCCTTGTGCATAAAGTTTTATTTCCTTATGTTTTGCAGACACCTAAATTCCGCTTTTGCAATCTTATTGCCAAAACACACACAAATCACTCTCATTCTTGCCAATTCCATTATAATTAGTAATCTTTGTTAATTAACTAATGTTTCTTACCACTTTATCCAATTAACAACACTTTATTGATTGTGTAACCCCTTTCGCATTCCAGATGCCACTTTACAGCGAATCGTAAGTCAAAATCCTCTTCAAAATAGACAATTAGTGTTTATTAGCTAATTAAGCCTATTTTTCCCTTGTTTTGGTCAATATACCCTAGTATTGACTCAAACCCCTCTTCCAACCACTCAAAATCACCCCATTCACCTCCACAACATCTCAGTCAGCTTCAAAAGTTTATCCTAGCCTCCTAGTTGACCCTAAGCAGTTGATTAAGGCTTCACACCTCTTAATCACTTGGTAATTCACTAATTGTGATTAGCAAGGCCTAATCATGATTAGAAATTCTAATCTAATTTGGGGCTTTTAGTCCCACATGCACCAAAATACAAGTTTCTCCCAAAAGGAAAACTATAAAAAGGGTGCACCTCATTCCTTTATATTTTACACCATGCTTTGATTTGCATCTCATATAATAAATATGATATATATCCAAGTTCAATCCTTACTTAAAGCCTTCAATGGGGTTAGTAGATGGATATCCAAAATGACCAAGTAGTCATTGGGAGAGGCCATTTCACCTTGTTTGGAGTAGCAACCATAACCATTTGATTTCCCTCTTAGGTCTATTTAGGCCCATGTTAGGTAATTCAAGCATATTAGTAGGCATGTTTAGTTAGATTTTGTATTGTTTTCATACTAGTTAAGCATTCTTTTAAGATTCTATCTTAATGTTACATTCCTAGACTTAGAACCTTGGCTAGATGGATGGAAATGGTGTTAGCTTTCCTTGTTTAGTCATGTAATTTGCTTTGTAAAGTTTAGGGTGTCATCATTTGGCATGCCCGGTGGGACAATACCCCATTGCATTCAATTTTTAAAGCTTTTTAACTTAGTTTCAAAGTTTTTCATTTCAAACTTTTAGATTAGTTTCAAGTTTCCTAGATTAATTTAAGTTTTCTAGTTTACTTTCAAGCTTTCTAGAGTACTTTCAAGCTTTTTAGATTAGTTTCTCAATATTTTTAGATTAATTTCAAAGTTTTAGAGTAATTTTCAAAGTTTTATAGATTAATTCCATTTTTTAAAGTTGTTTCAACTAGATTAGTGGTAGAAGTTGTGTTTTCTTACTTTTTGCAGGATTCAAGGAGGCGAAGCCCTGTCAAAATTGTCCAAAAAATACCAAAGATTTGACCTTTTTGAAGAAATTCTTGTCAAAACTCAAATTTTGACCACTTCCAGGAAAGGGGCATGCATGTGCATTGAACTGGGAGCATGCATTGAAAATATGAGCACACATGTTCATCAGGGGAGTACATGTGTTGAAATAGTGTGCACAGAGGGGCTTCTCTATGAAGTGCACATGTTAGCTCGTTTTTTCAACTGTCAGTCATTTTTACAAGGGGGAGCACACATGTCAACAGGGGAGCACATGCATCAAGGAAAGCGTGTTTCTCATTTTTCAATTCCAGTCTTCACATTTGGAGTGTAGGCGTCAAAACAGAGCATGCACATTTCTAAGCTCATTTTTTAGCTGTTGTTTTTTCAATTATTGTATTTTAGAGGCACACAGGCGTTGAAACAGGTGCACATTTGTCAATAGGGTTTGCATAAAGGTGTGTCTATATAAATTTTTTCCTACAAACTCAAAGTTTCCATTTTTTGTTTTTAGGATTTTGATTACTTTTCATAGGTTTTTAGATGCCATTTTTGTCAATTTCATAGATTTAGAGTAAGTTTTCTTATAAAATCACTTAGGGTTTGAAGGAATTAATATTGTTTCCATACTTTGTATGAGTTTGGGTTAAGGTGTGTATAATTCTCTTGCACTTCGTGTGATCTAGAGAATCAAAAGAACTCTTAAACCTTCTTTTTTTATCATTAGAGTAAGTAGGAAACTTTGTTAATCATATTTTAGTTTAAATGTTTTTTCACTTGCTAAATAACCAAGGCTAGAATTTGTGTATGCTCTTCCCTTGCACCTAGTGTGATCTTGGGAATCAAAAGCAATTTTAGTCTTTTCATTAAAAAGCACTTGGATGAATTGGGAATAAACCTTGTTTTTGCAAAATTTGATAGTAGTTAGTTGATTTACAAGCATTTTTCATGGTTATTTTCTTATGATATTGTGAATCTATTTTGAAACTACTAACCATTTTGTGAAGGACCTAACGCTAGTCAAAGAAAGGAGGACCTAAACAATTTTTCTAACTACACGTGTGATTGTAGGTTTCCAAAAGGAGTACGAAAAAAACCACATTAAGTCTAAAAGATAAAAAATACACCACAATCATCACATTGTATTTGCAGGTTTCGGTTAAGAGCTACATCTCATCCGCTCAACTAGGACATAACCCCTTTGGCATAAGCCTTAAGCTACAACAATGAGGGTGGTCCTAGGAACCCTAAAGTAGTTCATGCAAGAGGGAACCTTGTGAACGAAACAGGAAAGTGCTCCACACTATCGACTTGTCTAGTATGCCTTGGTGAGATTAGCGTCAAAGATATCTGTATCACGACCCTAGTGAAAGTATAACTGAATGCACTTCGGTGCTCATTATACTGAAGGGGGTAAAGTAAAGCCGAGATACTCCCAAATTAGTCAATACAATTTTTTGGGTAAATCGAGCTCACTCATAGATATCTTGTGACACCTAGAGAGAGAACCACCTAGGAAGATTGTCAGCTTGGAGCCATTATTTTTGTCTTAGATAGTATACTTGAGAGCTCTCACAAAGTGACAAATTTTTTAGATTCAAACTCTTGTTTTTTAACAAGGGAAAGAATCTCTTAAAGTTGAAACCGTGCATGACATTTCATCATGAAATCTACTTAGTGTCATTTTTTCCTAGTTTTTCACTTGTCTTAAGACAAGGCGAAACTCTGCCAAAATAACACCAAGTTTATTTCAACACCACTTGGTCTACACCCTTGTTTTCTTGTTGCCCATTTTTGGACAAAAGGAAACAACATATATGGATACCGCTAGATATCATGCGTGTCCACCACTTTTGTATTCTACTTGCATGACTAGGTTGCAATGTTGGAAGCACAAGTGTTGAAAGTGTGCATGGTATATACTCACGATCTAGTAGGCCCCCTTGTCTCAAAAACCCATATTTGAGACTTATTATCATCGTAGTTAGATATTTCATCCTTGTCTTCTTTTTGAGTTGTTACGCTGCCCACATTGTAGCCATACAATTGAGATATTTACGTTCTTGTTTCCATTGTGAAATTAGGCCTAAATCTCTATATTGTAGAGTTACGTTGTTCGCACGCATAGCAATTTCTTGTTATACTTAGACATAGTTTTTACATCCTAACTTTGTCTTGAGTTTTGTTAGTGTTGAGGATACATTGTTAGCATCATGATAACATCATTTTGACACTAGAAATCTTACTTTCTTGAAATCTTGGTTCACGTGTCCAAATAGTGTTGTTACGCTGCTCACATTGTTATCATCCATTTTACGAGACTTGGACTTTGTTAGTGTTTAGAAACTAGTTTTTAGTATATCTTGTTAGAAGATTGTGTCAACATTCTCTTATCATTTAGGCCTTGTTTGTTGCAAACTTGACCTAACTAGTGATGTTGTGTTGTCACTATTTGGTTGCAAACCTATCTAGACAAAATCTTAGAGAATAAACTATTTGGTGTAAACTAAATTTTGAGTAATTGTACGTCATTGTATTATTCTAAGGAAAACTTGTGTCATATATTACCTTCTAGGGTAGCTTGTTCATTATTCTTTAGTTTGTACATGTTCATTTTGACCTATCACTTTTGTGGCTATTCTATAGTCACCTTATTTTTAACAACTTAGGGTCATTACGCTGCACAAATTTGACTAGGGTCCCTTGTTAATAAACCTTAGTGGAAATATTTCATGTTGTACCTTCTATTCTAAGTAATGCCTACTATGAGAATGGGGTCATGAAAGTTGGCAGCCAATATATTTGGAGGTGACAACCCTCTTTTGGAGGATAATCTCATGGTTAACCATAGTGGTGGAGAGGAGGAGTCTCCTCACGCAGATGCAGAGCTTCATTCCACCCATTTTGACGACTACATTTTTTATAACAAACATGAAGTTCTTATGTGGGTTGTGGAACTAGGAGCCAAATTACCTTCCACAGTAGACCCTTCTCTTATCATCGGCATGGTTCAGGGAGAAGAAGAAGTAGACCTCCCTCATCACACTCTTAACGAAATTTTAAATCCAGGTCATGCCTCTACTTCTGCATGGCAAAATAATGAGGAGATACCATTTTAAAATGATGGAGACTATCATTTTCCTCCTATTAAAATTCATTGTGAAGACCATGAAGAACATGTTCATCATGCACAACCTCCTCCTAATGAAGATCATCATGAAATACCTATTAAAGAGGTTACGTTAGAACAACAGGTCCAAGCCCTCACTCGTCAATTGGCAAGTTTGGCTTCGCATATACAAAAGGAACAACCAAAAGTTTTGAAACAAACTATACCAAAGGTAAAACCTAAAGCTTCGTTTTATGAATTCCCAATAAACACTCCTCGATGGGAGGCACAAAGAGATCCTTATGAAGATATTCTCACAACAAATCGGGGTGGGCATACACCTAGGCTTAACCCTTTGTATAGACCTACACCACCACCCATGCAAGATCCAATTTTTAATCAAGATTGGTCAACAATGAAGAATGCCCTTCAAGCGTTACAAGAGGGCCAAACCGGTAGCAATAACAAGAAGTATCAGTTCGATGAGTTATGTCCTTACCCATTTGACAAATCCATGTTGCAGGTACCTTTCCCAAGACATTTTGATTTTCCAAAATTTGATAAATATAAGGGAAAAGGTGACCCTCGTGATCATATAAAGGACTTTTATATGGCATGTCAAGAGGTGGCATTCAGTGACAATTATCTTATGCACTTGTTTCCATGAAGTTTAGGAGCAACGATGCTAGAATGGTTTGTACATATCCCTAAGGGATCCATATCAACATGGCCAGAACTAGCAGAGAGTTTCGTATGACACTTCTCTTTCAATATAGAAAATGATGTTACCATGTTAGATCTCTACAATGCCAAGCAACGAAACAATGAAAACTTCGTTGTGTTTTTACAAAGATGGAGAGGGTTAGCTAGTCATTTTCCTTGCTCCCTACCCAAAAAGCAGTTGATAGGCATATTTTTTCCCAACCTCCATCCAGACATTACATTCCACTTGCAAATGCATTGTGGTAACACGTTTGAAGAGGTAATAGAAAAAGGGAGTCAAATTGAAAAGGCATTGTTAGCTAGGGGGACTCTAAAACCTTTCTCCCGCGAACACAATGATTCTAAATCTAATGATAAAACAAAGTTTGTTCCTAATAGAAACAAAAATGTTGTTAGTGATGGGATAGTAGACTCTAAATGGGTGTAAGCCATGCAGAACCACACACCTTTGAAACTTGCAAAGGGTAATCCACCTACCGAGTATAAACGCCGCACTTTTACTCCTCTATCTGAATCCATATCATCTATACTAAAATAGTTAGAGGCCATTAACATGGTTAAGTACCCTGAAACGTAACCCTACAGGGATGATACACCCAAACCATCATGGTTTAGGGAGAATGAATTTTGTGGGTTCCACCATGTAAAGGTCACAAAACTGACAAGTGTTTAAGATTAAAACACTATATTCAAGACCTAGTCGAATGGTGATATTGAAGTAGACTCTGTTATCCCTGCAAAATCTCCAAATGAAAAATTAGGGATCTTCAAAGAGCCTTTTCCCAATCATGAAGAAAAGAAAAATCCAGATCAGGGACAATCATCTCAGAATAAGAATGCTAACTATATGTCAAACAAAGACCATTTTGATGCCTTGATAGGTTGTGTTGACCCACTCATTGAGAAAATCAATACAATTAGAATTAAGACAAGAGAGTGCATTATGTGGAAACATGGTGGGCTCACCTTGTTATAAATTTTGAACCTACTCCCCCTCCTCCTCAAAGAGAGTCACTATGATGTGTTAGATCAACTAGAAAAAACTACGGCTAAGATTTCCATCTTAGACCTTCTAAATATCTCTAACATCCATAAGGATATACTTTACAAAACCTTACAGGGATCAGGAGTATCCATTGATGTTGACCCAACACATTTGCAAGCCATGGTAGCACAACTTGTTCCTTTGGAACACATAACCTTCAACACTACAGAAGCCTTAGTTGAAGATCCTTCACATAACCTACCATTGCATATTGAGGTTATCATCAAATGTAAGAAGGTTAAGAGAGTGCTTGTGGATGGCAGATCGGGTCTTAACATATGTACTCTCAAACTAGTCCGCCAACTAGGCTACACAGAAGTTGATCTGGAAACAAAGGTCATCACCATTAAGGCATATGACAATGAAGAACGGAAATCAGCTGGAATGATCACTTTCTCATTAGAAGTGGGTCCCATAACACATGATACGAAGTTCCACGTCTTGGACCTAGAACTCCCTTACAATATCTTTCTCGGTCACCCATGGATTCATGTCATGCAGGTCATGCCATCAACATATCATCAATGTTTAAAGTTGCAATATGAGGGACAAACACTCACCATATAGGGGACCCTCAACCTTTTTCTCATTGTAGAGTGTTGTTAGGATTTTTCCCTACAATCTATGAGTGTCCATCTATGGAGATCACTATTCCTATCTAGTCAGAGGCCCTCACTTCATGAGTGGATCCAAATACCTTGTCTATCAATGACAATGGTGCTTCCACCTCAGAAAATCTTTTTCTACATGGGAGATGAAGGTCAAACCAAGTGGTTGTGGAGAGTATGATCTACAACAAGCCCTAATGGTTCACAATGGTCTGCTATCAGCCCAAGTGCATGGTAGGCTGTGTTTCAAAGTTCAGAGATCAAGAGAGGCTTGCCCTTTCAAGAATTTTACTCCTGGTGGCTTGCTAGAAGATGAAAGGTTTCTTATGGACATTTTATTCCATCCAGATGATGATGACATGGCTACATGTTATAAATCACCTAAGTATCCCATTCCTAATTGGATAATTCTTGTCATGGGGTATAAAGGATGCGTTGTGGCCACCAAGAACAAGGCCCATTAGAAGCTCTTGTAATACCTCAGCGTATAGTAGGTAAATCAGGTATAGGAATCCATTTATATGAGTCTCACTCTTCAGATGATGAGTATGCTTCTTCTGAGAGTGAGGATAGTTTTTCATGGAAATGAAATTGAAACAGATTCCCGATGTAGTCTTTACGAAGACCTTGCCTCTACGAACCTATTTTCCAATATGGCTATCCTTACTATAACCCCTGTTATACCCACCATATCCCCTATAACTTAACCATTAACCCTCACCTACCCATCACTCATGAATTGGGATCAACAAAACACATACCTATTGACGTGTTTCAGAATGATGAGGCCATTGGTGAGTTCCTGGGAATCAGAGACAACATTCCAAGAAATGATCACAAGAAGGGGTTCTCCATTCAGCTTAACGCATGCACATACTTTGGAGAGGAAGTAGAGTTGTGTGGCATTTAAGTAAAAAAGTGAGCAAGGGAAAAATTTCCAAAGAAAATCCTTGTGGAAATAAAAAGGGGAAGTCCTATAGTGAAAACCTCTTTGAGGCACTTGTGGAAAAACAAGTAGAACAACCTATGGAAAAGATAATGTACCCACTTCAAGATGAAGAGCTCCCTAAGCCACCTGTGATAGAGGAGGATCTCAATCTCCCTCCTGATCCTACAGGACATGGGGGATGAATCAAAGTTATTAGTGGAAGATACAATAGATGTTAATATTGGCATGGAGGAACTGTCACTTGGATAGTTAAGTTGGGAGCTTCCCTCTCAGCCAAAGAACAAAAAACATTCACAGGACTCTTAAGAGAGTATGCAGACATCTTCACTTGGTCTTATGCTGACATGTCAGGACTTGATCCTACACTAGTGGTGCACAATCTTGTGGTACACCCAGATGCCAAGCCCATCAAACAAAAGCTCTGAAAGATGCATCCTCGCATTGCCTTACTGGTAAAGGTAAGAGCTAGAAAGGTTACTAGAAGTAGGCTTTATCAGGCCTATCGACTACTCAGAGTGGATCTCCAATGTGGTCCCAGTTCAAAAGAAGCCAGTTGGTATTAGAGTGTGTACAAATTTTAGGGATATAAACAAAGCTTGTCCTAAGGATGATTTTCCTCTTCCAAACATCGACATGATTGTCAATTCTACAACAGGATATGAGATGCTTTCACTCATGGATGGCTTCTCAGGTTACAATCAGATAAATATTGTGGAAGAAGATCAGCACAAGATGGATTTCACAACCCCATGGGGGACATTTTGTTACCAAGTCATGCCTTTCGGCCTTAAAAATGTAGGTGCTACATATCAAAGGGTGATGACTGTAATCTTTCACGATATGATAAGTGACATCATGGAAGATTACGTAGATGATATACTGGCTAAATCTAGAACCTGTGAGGAACACCCATAAAATTTATGGTGTATCTTTCAGTGCCTAAGGGATTACAAAGTTTGACTTAACCCAAAGAAGTGTGTCTTTGGTGTGCTATCTGGGAAATTACTAGGATTCATTGTGTCACGGAGAGGAATAGAAGTGGACCCTACAAAGGTCACGACTATCACAGAAATGCCTCCCCCTAAGAATATCAGACAATAGCTGCATAGCTTACAAGGGAAAATTTAGGCCATCAAGAAGGTTTATTTCACAGCTAGCAAACAAGTGTCATACATTTACACATCTTCTTAAGAAGGATGTTAATTTCAACTAGGGACAAGAACAACAACAAGTGTTTTCTTTGCTAAAAGAATACTTGGCCAACCCCCCTGTTCTCATGCCACCCATGGTAGGAGAACCCTTGTTACTTTATATCTCTACTACACATTTTGCAATTGGAGCACTGTTGGCCAGTATGACAAAGAACAGAGAGAAAAGGTTGTATACTATTTGAGCAGGACATTGGTAGCATATGAGCTAAATTATCCACAAATCAAGAAGGCTTGCCTAGCCATGGTGTTTTCTTTCCAGAAGCTACGTCATTATATGCTTAACAATAAAATCAAGCTAATTTCAAAGGTCAACCCTTTGAAGTATTTATTGTCCAAACCAGCACTAACCAGAAAGATGGCTAATTGGATCATCTTATTAAGTGAGTTTGACATTGAATACATTCATCAAAAGTTAGTAAAAGGATAGGTGTTAGCAGATCAACTGGCAGAAGCTCCACTACCAGGTACTGAACCCTTGAGTCTAGAACTACTAGATGCATCCATTATGTACCTCAAAGAATCTATAGTTTGGAAAATGTACTTTGATGGCTCTTTTACCTTTCATGGTTCAGGTGTCGGAGTTGTGCTAATCACTCCCACGGGAGACTTGATTCCACAGGCATTTTGAATTGGATTCCCTTGCACAAACAATATAGCGGAATATGAAGCTCTCATTGTAGGAATGAAGTTGGCCATCAAATGGGATATCAGACAAGTAAAATGCATTGGTGATTCAATATTTATTATCAAACAAGTCACCGATGAATATAAAGTTAAAGATGAAAAGTTACTTCCATATAAAAGAATGGTCGATTCCTTGAAATAATTCTTTGAGTAGATAACATTTGAGAAAATACCAAGAGCTCAGAATAGAGCCATAGATGCCATGGCTACGGTAGGATCTATGTTGAGCATTCCACCAGAGAGCAATGATATGCCATTCTTTGTTGAAAATCTAAGAACAATGGCATATGACATACCAGACTCTTGTTTAGTGTGTGAAGTTGTTGGTCCCTTTTCACCGTGGTACACTGAAATATTTAATTATCTCCATGATGGAACCTTCCCTATAAACATTTCTCGTGCTGAAAAGTGCAACCTCATCCAGCGTATAGCCCATTATACCCTACTTGGGGACACCCTCTTTCGTCAAGGCTACGAAGGGAATATTTTACGTTGTTTAAATTCTGACAAATCTATCCAAACAATCAAGGAGGTGCATGAGGGAATTTGTGGAGCTCATACTAATGGGATTGTCCTTGCAAAGAAGATACTCATAGTAGGTTACTATTGGCCTACCATTGATCATGATTGTTTTCAACATGTAAAGAAGTGTGTGGATTGTCAAAAGTACAACAATTTGATACATGCGTCGACACAATCCTTGCAACCAATCACGACACCCTAGTTGTTCTCAAACTGGGGTCTTGATCTAATAGGGAAACTTAATCCTATCTCCTTGAATGGTCACAAGTTCATTATAATGGCCACTGAGTACTTTACAAAATGGGTAGAGGCAATTCCTCTTACATATACAGAAGGTCCCCAAATTTCAAAGTTTATAATGAATCATATCATCCGCAGATATGGTATCCCTTCTTTCATTATCACTGATAATGGTAATTTGTTCAAAAATAAAAAATGTGAAAGCACTCTGCAAACACTTTCAAATTTCCCTTAAGTTTTCAACCCCTTATTACCCTCAAGGTAATGGGAAGACTGAAGCTTCCAATAAAACCTTAATTCGCATTATGGAGAAAACCGTGAATACCACATGCCATAACTGACATGTACAAATTCACCCTGCCCTATGGGCATTCATAACTTCTATCCACACCCCTACAGATACAACTCCATATTCTTTAGTATTTGGTTCCTTATTCATCTTGCCTTTAGAGATTGAGATCCCTTCTTTGCGTATCGAGCTAAGGGATTACCTAAATGAAGAAGAGGACTATAGAGTAGCCCGACTGGCAGAGTTGGAGCTATTGGAAAAGAAACACCTTCGCGTCCTCAATCACCTAAAAGTGTATCATGATCAAGTACAGCGGAGCTACAAAAAGAAGGTCATACCTCGTCAGTTTGAGGTAGGGGACATGGTGTTGAAAGAGAATCAGAAGAACACCAATAAAGATCAAGAAAAGAAAGGGAAATTTGAACCCAAATTGGTAAGACCATACATTGTGGTTTCCAAGTTCAATTCAAGTGCATATAATTTGGCCTATTCAGATGGCCAAGAGCTTCGAGAACCCAAGAACACAATGCATCTTAAGCACTTCTATGCTTAAGTATGGGGTCTCTGCAGAATACCAAGAAAAGTAAAACAAAAAAGTATAAAAATAGATAAAGATAAAGATAAATAAATAGGTACATCTAATAGTGTAAACCACACAATGGTGGCACTTTGGACAAGTCCTTTTGTGAAAACTAGTTTTCGGCGCCAAGGGAGGGTCTGTTGTTCACAAGCAATCTAGGTTTAAGGAGTACGACAACTTTTCCCTAAGTTAATCTTTACCTTCGTTTGAAGCGCCAAGGGAGGGTCCGTTGTTCACAAGCAATCTAGGTTTAAGGAGTATGACAATTTTTCCCTAAGTTAATCTTTACCTTTGTATATGCCCCTTATGAGCCTATCCTTCTTTGCCACCATTCGGCTAATCTAACCTTCTGAGTGTGAAGAATTTAACATTGAATGAACCCATATCACATTGGAGGGAAGCTTCGTAACATCACTTCTGGCATATACCACATGGAATTCTGCCCTTGTACATCCCATCTAACATTGGGGGCATCCACGTTTCTTTATTTCCTTGCACGTTGGATTTGGAAAATTATTGAGAAAACGTCAAAAACATTCGTATAACTTTTAAAAATCCCAAAAAAATACATATATGTCCTTTAAAAAAATCAAAACATTCAAATACGTTTCTTAGAAAACTCCAAAACAATAGAAAATTGTCTTAGAAATAAAATCAAAAACAACGAAAAATGTCTCACAAAAACAAAGTAGTGGTTTGCTTACTTTTAGTTGTTGGTTTGTATGGTTTTGGTTGCATTACATTTTCATATTGTATGTTTTAAATTAGATTCACTTGCTTACTTAGATTGAATATCACTTTAGTGTGTAGTGTATTGCATTTAGTCCATTTTGTATTGCATGTAAATAAATGTGTTGCTTTGATTATATTTGTTTAAACTTGTGCTTGTTAATTTTTACTTGTACATTGTGCTATAATTCCATCATCATATCACACATATCCATCACATATATACATCATATATCAAAAAAATATGCTAAGTCTACATCATGCATGTATACAAAAAGTTATTCATCAAATACCGTATCACCAATGAGGCAAGAGGGGTTGCGCATGATCACAAATCTATCCCCCCCACACCAATATCAAAAATATAAATATGATTGCTCAAAGGTATCTCATCAAACATTCAAGTATGATATCAGCTAAAGCTATCTCATAATATAACAAGGTGATACAAATCCTATAACAGTCAAAATTGTTTAAAAGAAAATAAAAATAAAAATAAAATAAATGATAAAATCGTTAAAAATCCAAAAAAAATGTAAAAATTTAAAATTTTACAAAAATTAGTAAACAACATATACATAGCTAAAGCATGTGTCAATTACATCATCCTCGAACGTTGAAATATGTTTTTAAAAAATGTCTTTCTACGGTTCTTGCTTGTTCTGGTCTCAAACGAATTCTGGATCATCGTGATCTACATCCATTAACAAAAGCTAGGTTTCATGCTATGTCGGTACTCTCGTGCAACAATGAGTTATCAGAGACTATCATATTGCACGAAAACTTTTCCCTAGTACTACTTGTGTCCTTTGTTTTTCCCTTGCATGTGTTATTGCTTGGGGCATCATTTTAACCCTTGTCATTACAACATGAACATTTGGGAATTACAACTTGATAACAAAAAGCGATGCACCACAACGAAGTTGCACTCCAATGGTAACCTCAAGCCAATGCAATATGCAAGATTCGAAACAATGGAAAGAAGATTGCAAGTAAGAAGAATGGGTCTACTCATACTCATAGATCGAAAAATAGGAAGTACAAATAGGGGTGCTGTGTAACCCCCATGCCTAAACATGGAAAGAAATCAATGACACCACTGACGCATATGACGTTGACTGACGCATATGACGCCACTAGAAGAGGAGTTACAATTCCAAATAAGGAATGTAACTCCTATGACACATTGACGCAAATGACAATGTCAGATTCTATGACAGAATCTGACACTTGTCATTTGACTTCCTAAGACCTATGACTCGCGCAAGGCGAGATGACTCACCTAGGTGATGTGGACGATGACTGGACAGTCACACACACCAACAGTACTCTCGTGCAACAATGAGTTATTAGAGATTGTCATATTGCACGAAAACTTTTCCCTAGTACTACTTGTGTCCTTTGTTTTTCCCTTGCATGTGTTATTGCTTGGGGCATCATTTTAACCCTTGTCATTACAACATGAACATTTGGGAATTACAACTTGATAACAAAAAGTGATGCACCACAACGAAGTTGCACTCCAATGGTAACCTCAAGCCAACGCAATATGCAAGATTCGAAACAATGGAAAGAAGATTGCAAGTAAGAAGAATGGGTCTACTCATACTCATAGATCGAAAAATAGGAAGTACAAATAGGGGTGCTGTGTAACCCCCATGCCTAAACATGGAAAGAAATAAATGACGCCACTGACGCATATGACGTTGACTGACGCATATGACGCCACTAGAAGAGGAGTTACAATTCCAAATAAGGAATGTAACTCCTATGACGCATTGACGCAAATGACAATGTCAGATTCTATGACAGAATCTGACACTTGTCATTTGACTTCCTAAGACCTATGACTCGTGCAAGGCGAGATGACTCACCTAGGTGATGTGGATGATGACTGGACAGTCACACACACCAACACCCCCCCTTCATCAAAGCCGAGGAAGAGGTCAAGGTAAGCCAGAACAGAAAAAAGAAGACTCCCCTAGACAACTAAGAAAGATGTGTCAATGGGCCCCGGCAACTAAAGGCCTAATAAGGTGCCCATGTACAAACAACATCTTTCTAGAAAGAAGAAGAGGAGAAGAGAGAAAAAAAGGAGCACTATCCAGCTCCCCCAGAAGATGATTTTTGATGGACTCCTAATGAATCTGAAGGAACCAAAGGTCGGTGATCAGAAGGAGGAGGAACATGGAGAGTGCCAGAAGGTGGCCCAATATGAGAAGGAGATAATATATCAAGATAAGCGGTGACAATCCTGTCAATCTCCATAAGGTGAGAGTCTGCAAATATAGATATATCATCAAGAGAGCCCTGAAGGGGAAAATGAACCTGCTGCAGTGGAGAGTTAGTGGAAGCTGGTGGGATGGCAACTCTGATCTCGGAAGAGGCAGTAGGTTGAAGAAGATGTTGCACTGTGATGTCGGTATCCTCGAGCATATCATCCAAGTCTGAGTCAAAGAAATCAATGTCCTGTTGTGGAGGATTATAAGAACCCTTTGAGGAAGCAATCTCGAAGTCTCTAGAAGCAACAGGGGATGGCAGAATCTCCAGGCTAGAATCAACTGAATCAGTGGATGCTCGTGATGGGGAAAACCTGAGATCCAAGGCAGTATGGTGCACAGGAGAGAATTCAACCAAAGAGTCTTGTGGAGGAGAGTCACTAGAAACTATGATAGGAGCAATACTAAGTTCTGAAGGAGCATGCACAGAAATATGTGGGGGTTGCCCTTCATAAGAAAAAGTATCAGTGAACTCACTTTCCTCCATGGATGCAAGATCATCAGAAGATCCATAACCAGATGAAGGAGGATCAAAATCTCCATGAAAATTTCGAATGAAGATCCAAGCTCTGTGCGCAGACTCGGTGAATTCTAAACGACGTTGAAGGTCCTCTGGTATAGTAAGACAAAGAAGCCCGTATGTCATATCATTCTCATTCAACCAATTTTGGTGACGAATGTGGTCAATAGGTTCAGGTGCCAACCCAAGAAGATGTGGTAACAGATTGTACATAATACAATGATCGAGTATCCCACTCTTCCATTGTAGGTAGTTTCCCGGTCCTAGTTGAACAACAAAGCGATGAAATTCAATGTCCATGACGAGAGGAGCCTCCAATGAACACAAGATTAACCCCCCCTTTTGGCTCTTTATAATTCAATGCGTTGATTACAACCAGATGCGACTGTGTTCCAAGAACCAGTTTGTCACTCACCTTGCAATTAGCGTAATAACGCGCAATGGTGGAGACAACAATTAAGGTTCATAGGGCACAACAGATCAACACTGCAAGCAAGCACAGAAAGAGAGAAGCAAGAGGGGGAAGAAAGAGATTTGTGAGAAACAACGTCTCACGTCGCACAAAATAATCCCTTTGTTGTAAGACTGTGGCGGACGCGCTCACAAGTCCACAAAAAAGGAATACAAAGCTCAAGAAAAAATGAGCTGAATTAAGCAATACAAAGACACCCCCCAGAATGCGGCACTTTATAAAATTAGTGCGTTTACAAAACTAAATATCCAATCATCTAGAGTGTGAAAAAACATGCAACTTTGACTAAAGAAGTGCTCAAAACCGAGCAACGAGTCAAAAGTTATAGCAAAAACCAATTCCCGCAACTGAGGAGGAAAAAGCCAATAGGCCTGCAAACGGATTAAAAAAGTGCCCTAAACGCATGAAAAGGGTGTCATATGTATGCTCGTTGGAAATGGCACAAAATTTGAGGTAGGGTTTGTTTGTATTGCAAGGGGGGATTAGCCACCTGCCAATCCCGGACCTCACCCTTCGTCTTCGGCACTCGACGGAAGGTTAATAAAACAAGCCAAAAAACTTACAATGCCAATAAAATGTAATGTTTTTACCTTATACCTTTTAAAAATAATGAAACAACACATTTTTTAGAAGAGTGATAAGATAAAAAGAATGAAACCACGTTTTTTTTTTTTTAAGAAAAGTGAATAAAAAACGTATTTTAAGAGAGATATTACCTGGCAGCGGATTGAGAAAGCCACGTGGGGATGAAAGGCAGGTAAAAAGAGATAATTTAGTGACTGTCCACTGTAGGAAAAATGCCAGCAGGTACAGAAAACACAGTAACATGCAAAAAACGCCTTGACAGCCCAAAAAAATGCCTTAACAGTCCAAAAATGCCAGTACAGCGTGCAAAAACACAAGAAAGGAGAAAAAACGCCTTAGGACAGTTAAAAAA
Organism: Taxus chinensis; assembly: GCA_019776745.2. Classification (NCBI taxonomy): domain Eukaryota; kingdom Viridiplantae; phylum Streptophyta; class Pinopsida; order Cupressales; family Taxaceae; genus Taxus; species Taxus chinensis. The sequence goes on from CM034156.1 coordinate 621,399,382, forward strand.
ACACCTGGAACAGTTGAAAATGCAGCCAGGTGATAGAAAAATGCCTGGAACAGGTTTAAACGCTTGGAACAAAGGAGAAAACGCAGCCAGGGGAAAAAATGCCTGAGGACAGGCAAAAAAATGCCTGGAAGGGAGAAAACAGTCAGAAAGGCCCAAAAAAACGTCTGGAATAGTTGAAAATGCCCAGAATAGAGGAAAAACGTGAGTAGTTTTGCAAAAAACGTGAGAGACAAGGCAAAAACGTTTTGAGACAGCAAGGAACCACAGCGAGGAGGAAGAAGCTCGGAATAGTCTGAGTATACACTGGTGAAGAAAAAACAACGATCCCAACCAGTAATCACAGGTCCATGCCAAAAAAACGAGCTCTTCTTTTACCCTGCAGCTGAATCTGAACACAACCAACAAGAAATAACCCAGAAACAACAACCACAAAGATCTAGAAATATCCAAATATGAACTCAGCTGATAAACAAACCAACCAAATACCTTAACTTGCAACTGCTGAAACCTCAATACGAGGCGAGCAATAATTCCAAAATGATAATCGAAAAAAACTTGCACACGAGGAAATGAGAAGAAACCAGAAGTAATAAACAACTGAGAAACGAAGAGTGCACGTTTACTAAAACCAGCTCTGGTACCATGAAAGAGGGATTCGCGAGAACCGATGTCGAAAAGTGATGCACCACAACAAAGTTGCACTTCGATGGTAACCTCAAGCCAACGCAATATGCAAGATTCGAAACAATGGAAAGAAGATTGCAAGTAAGAAGAATGGGTCTACTCATACTCATAGATCGAAAAATAGGAAGTACAAATAGGGGTGCTGTGTAACCCCCATGCCTAAACATGGAAAGAAATCAATGACGCCACTGACGCATATGACGTTGACTGACGCATATGACGCCACTAGAAGAGGAGTTACAATTCCAAATAAGGAATGTAACTCCTATGACGCATTGACGCAAATGACAATGTCAGATTCTATGACAGAATCTGACACTTGTCATTTGACTTCCTAATACCTATGACTCGCGCAAGGCGAGATGACTCACCTAGGTGATGTGGACAATGACTGGACAGTCACACACACCAACAGTACTCTCGTGCAACAATGAGTTATCAGAGACTTTCATATTGCACAAAAACTTTTCCCTAGTACTACTTGTGTCCTTTGTTTTTCCCTTGCATGTGTTATTGCTTGGGGCATCATTTTAACCCTTGTCATTACAACATGAACATATGGGAATTACAACTTGATAACAAAAACATGGGTGCAACATGTTATTTGTTTGAATACACGTGATTGCGTTGGTTTCTCTGTTAGGTTAGTTGGTTTAGTTTCTCGTATTACATTGCATAAATGTGTGTTGCATGGAGTTACGTTTTTTTATGGTTAATGGAGTTACGTATTTTTAGCAGTAAACAATTGTTAGTAATTTATCTTTTCATGTTATCTTACACTTTTTTTATTTTAAATAAAGGCCGATGATGTAGACCTAGGGGAAAAATGATATAAACCGGTTGCTTATGGAAAGATTGGATGCAAAGGTTAGACTTGTCTTATATTTATCCATTAATAATTTCTTCTCCATTATTATTTATTACCATTACTATTTTTTCTCCTAAAAAAAAACTCACCCGGGGTAATAAACAACCACGTTTATCCCTATCCTTATTCCTTCTCAGTACCCAAGGGTTTCGCGCACATTCTAACTCATTTTCTTCTATCTATTTCAAATCATATTTTTGATCGTCGATTGACCTCTTCTATCACCCAATCGACAATCAAGGGGGCATACTTCATCCTACTAATTTTTCTTCAAAAAATTTACCTGTTTTACATTTGTCTACTATGTTTAAAGTGAAGTCACTAACTTCACCTCAAATAGGGGCAAATGTAGACACCTAAATTCTGCTTTTGCACTTATTGCCAAAACACACACAAATCACTCTCATTCTTGTCAATTTCATTATAATTAGTGATCTTTGCTAATTAACTAATGTTTCTTACCACTTTAGTCAATTAACAATGCTTTATTGATTGTGTAACCCCTTTCGCATTCATGATGCCACTTTACGGCAAATCGTAAGTCAAAATCCTCTTCAAAACAGACATTACCATTTATTAGCTAATCAACCCTAATTTTCCCTTGTTTTGGTAAATATACTCTAGTATTGACTCAAACCCCTCTTCCAACCACTTAAAATCACCTCATTCACCTCCACAACATCTCAGCAAGCTTCAAAAGCTTATCCTAGCCTCCTAGTTGACCCTAAGTGGTTGATTAGGGCTCCATACCTCTTAATTACTTGGTAATTCACTAATTGTGATTAGCAAGGCCTAATCACGATTATAAATTCTAATCTAATTTGGGGATTTTAGTCCCACATGCACCAAAATACAAGTTTCTCCCAAAACTATAAAAAGGGTGCACCTCATTCCTTTATATTTTACACCATGCTTTGATTTGCATCTCATATAATAAATATGATATATAGCCAAGTTCAATCCTTACTTAAAGCCTTCAATAGGGTTAGTAGATGGATATCCAAAATGACCAAGTAGTCATTGGGAGAATCCATTTCACCTTATTTGGAGTACCAACCATAACCATTCGATTGCCCTCTTAGGTCTATTTAGGGCCATGTTAGGTAATCCAACCATATTAGTAGGCATGTTTAGTTAGATTTTGTATTGTTTTCATACTAGTTAAGCATTCTTTTAAGCTTCTATCTTAATGTTACATTCGTAAACTTAGAACCTTGGCTAGATGGATGGAAAATGGTGTTAGCTTTCCTTGTTTAGTTATGTAATTTTCTTTGTAAAGTTTAGGGTGTCATCATTTGGCACGCCCAGTGGGACAATACCCCATTGCATTGAATTTTTAAAGCTTTTTAACTTAGTTTCAAAGTTTTTCATTTCAAGTTTATAGATTAGTTTCAAGTTTCCTAGGTTAATTTCAAGTTTTCTAGTTTACTTTCAAGATTTCTATATTCCTTTCAAGCCTTTTAGATGATAGAAACATGTACTTGAACATGATCTTGTTGATGGATCTGAACTCAACACACATGTGCCATTTTCCTCCTTTCTTGGGGTACTAGTATTACTTGTATTGCACATGGACTCAAATTTCATACATTAGTCCTTTATCAAGCAATGGTTACACTTGTTTGTGCAATTCCTCATTTTCAATTGGGGTCATTCTATACAGTGCCTTGTTTGGAAAACTATTTTCAAGTATCAGATCAATATGGTAATTAATATAGTGAATTGGTGGTAATACATGTGGTAATTCCTCTGCCATGATATCTGTGAATTCTCCCAATATTCTTTACACCTATGCGGGTAATTATTCCTTGCATAATCTTCACGCACTTCCTTTGGTACCAATGTGTAACATGATTTTTCTTCCTCCACTTCTTTCAATAATTATTTCCTTTCCGCACTTCTCCTTTCTCCCTGTCCTCAAGTAATGATAGATTGAACTTGCACCTATCCTTTTTTATCTAGATGATGTTCGCACTTCCATCATGGATAACATTCCTATCATACTACCAAGGTCTCCCTAGCAATAGGTGACAAACATCCTTTGGAATTATATCACATAACACCTCATGATAGTAGTTCCCTATATGGAATTAAACAAGGCTTTGTTCATTTACTAGGACTTGGTGTCCCTTCTATAACCACAACACTTTGTAAGGGTTAAGATTTGTAATCCTTTTCATCCCTAGATTTTCCACCATTTCATAAGAAACAATATTATTTGTGCTTCCAATGTAAACGATCACCTTGTAACATTATCCTCTTGACTTGCACATGGTCTTAAATAAGCTCTTCCTCTGCATAGGTTCATCTTCCTTCTGCATTTTCTTAAGCAACACCTTCCTTATCATCAGATATTATTCATGATTTGGTGCTTCATCATGTCATGTGGATCCCACTGAATCAATGTCACCATGTGTTACATCCACGCCTGCTTCTGTGCACTTTCTTGTAACTTCACTTTGTATATTTGGAAACTTGAATGCATGATGTCCAACCATTCCACACTTGAAATAGATTTTGGAGAATCATCTTTCCCTACCTCAGCTAAATCTTTCATTCCCTCTTGAAGAGCACAGCACTCCTTCATCATGCATACCACTTTGGGTATGTGTATGTGCACTATTGTGCTCGTCTTCTTGCAACTTACTATATCCTTGACCACTTCCTCCTCAACCATGCATATTGCGGCTTCCTCTTTTGGATGCACTTTGGATATTGCACTATTTAGATGCAAAATAGGATGATTTCTTCTTGAATTCCATACCTCAAGCCATTGAAGTATCACATGACCTTCTCTTGGTCAAATTCCACATGTACATATGTTATGATGATTCAGTGAAACTCCTCGGTGTATTCCTTTACCAACATCTTCTTTTGTCTCAAATTTTACATCCTTTTGAACAAAATCATTTGGTAGTTGGATGGCAAAAAATTACTCCTCATTTTAGCAACCATGCAATCCTATTGCACTATCTTATCCTTGCCTCTCCTTCATCGTTCATTTTGCACATATTTCCACCATGACGTCGCATGTTCTTTTAACTTGGTTTGCACCACTTTTACATGTTACATATTGAATACCTCCTCAAACTCGAAGTATTTGTCCATGCTTATAAGCCAATCTATGAACTCTTCTAAATTCAATCTTCAAGAAAATGACATAACATCCATCCTAGCTCCACAAACCATCCTTGAAATACCTTATAATAATCGTGCTTCTCTTGTGCCTATGGATTCTACTTCATCTTGTCCATCTTTGGTGACACCTATGTTTCATGTGCCTCCTGCAACCGCTACACCTTCATCATCACTTTGCGCATTTAGCACCACAAATCCACTTCATCGGTCTTCTTCAATGACCTTAAGCCTTATCCTCACACATCTTAGTTATGTCATTACTTGTTCTAGTGCTCCCATAATAGTTGTGTTGACTGCATTTTCTATTCCCATGTTAACAGCTCTTCTTGGTGGCATCTTCGCACTTCTGACTAATTACATCATGTTCGACATTCAACTAGTCCTTCCACCTCATAAACTAACTTCAAGGTGTGTAGAAACACTCTAATACCACTTAACACACAACCCATTTAGATCGAAACAACCCTAGATTGTTTACAAAGTAAAAATAATAAAAAATACTCTTCGGCAACTTAGAACTTATTATAACAAAGTACCATTACGACATCTACAATAGATTCTCTCTATGCCATAATAAAAAACTATTGATAGAATATATAAATATAGGGGTGATGGATTTCAGCTCTAGAAGTCATTCCAAAGTCTCCCAAAAATATCTTATAGTATCCAAAAGTATACCAAAAATCCCCTTAAACATGGTGCTAGACAGACTTTTATAGATCTCCATTCTTGCATGTTTGGTTTTTAAATCTCTTCTAGAATCTTCTCCTGATCTAACTAAATCTTAAATTTGAACTTTTGTGCATCAATTATATTCAAATACTTTGGCTTGGTATTTGAGAGAAGTAATGTTATAATCCACATCCTTGTTGATCTGGCGGTCCTATTCTTACGTGTCACTTTATTGTTTTTTACCCTTGTATTCATTCACACATGTAATATTCCCTCTATCATCCTTTGTGTGCTAGCCTTCAGAAATATTCACATAGCTTAATTCATCCCCTTGTGCATACCTAAGTTCCTTGTCTTAACTTACACCCCCTTTATAATTCTTTAAGTGTGCACCACTCTCTTCATTTCTTACGTGCAGTCCTATTCTTGGTCAAAAATTCAAAATACACACAATTTCTTATTCTTCCTCGATGCTCCTACATTAACAAAGTTGGGATAATATGAATTAACAATATGATCAAATGGATTAAGACCTAATAGGTGGAAATAATTATAGCTCAACCAATCCTTGAGATCTAATTTATGAGAATAAATCGAAATGATTGAGTTTGATCAAGACTCGAAGAAATTAAATAGTTCTTAATGAACAATTTTGGATAAGATAGATAGATTAAGAAGAGTTGAAACTCATGGAGTATATATTTCGATCAACATAATAGGTACATAATAGAAGTGAGGTGGTTCCAACATGCACAAGTAAATAAATGGATCTAACTACAACTGAAAATTTGTGATAAAGATAATTAACAATAGGAGTTAGTTCATGAACAATTAAGAGGAAATTGAACCAAATAAATTAAATGAAGTTGTTTGTAGTAATTGTGATTCATCAATGATTTTTTTGGATTTAGTTAACACCTTTCTTCTAGTGAATAAATATTAAACAAAAAATGGATGTATTTCTAGTGACCATAAAGTGGGGTTGTTACATAAAATCACGAAATAAGTATAAAATAATTGTCATATACATAAGAATATAGAGCTTAGAGTGTAGTGTTTTGTATATTATAGATAAATTATGTGCCAAATAGAATAGATCACTTATGCATCAAACAATATAGAGGATACATACCATAAAGTAGTCTCACAAGATAATAACCACATAATAGTTTTGTTAGACAATAAGAAAGTCGTAGAGTAAACATGAAGTGTATACAAGACCCCAAGGCCTATAATAATTAAAAAGTATATACATGAATATGTATGGAAAATCAGTAGATAAAACCAAATATTGTAGTCATCTAGTGAAAGATAATATCATATCTATAGTACAGCACATGTCATGAAGTATAATTCAACCCAATATATCTAGTAAATAGCTTTGTATCATAAACAAACATTGGTGGAAAATATACGGCTTATAAATTTTCTATGTAATATTCCATCAGTGTAGGCATGCCCACAATTGAGGAAGGTTGCCCGCAATTGTGAGACTAAGGAATTCATGAAGCATGTGTATAATTTTGTGGAAAATGTCTATCATGTAACTAACTCATTTATACCATCAAATTCTAGTGTGTAGAGTGCTAAAGCATGATAACATTATTGTTTATTTATGTGATAGCAAAACAAGTCACATACATGTCCCAATTTTTATTAAGAATGTGTGACTTTTTTGTATTTTCTGACATATATGAACATATAAATAAAGATAAGATGTGTTAGGGGCCTTGGGCCATGAGTTGTAGATAATAGAAGAATGAGGAGGGTGTTATAATGTAGACAACTAAATTTGGTAATTAGGTACTTAAAAATATTGATTTAGCTTATATTCCTTAATCGTGACTTGCATACAAAAACAAAACCTAAATCCATTATTCCACTCTTTCATGAGGTTCGCAAATACTTCATATTCTCCCACTCTATTGCCAAGACACCTAAAATACTGGTCTTGTTGCTCATATAAATCACTTATATCTTGTTAGACATATCTAAATTCCCACTTATAGTATTCTACCTTCCTAGACACTAATGTTCAGGTTAGATAGAACCATCATAGAAATCTACCTTCCTAGACACTAATGTTTAGTTTATAGTGTAGACACCTAACTTTGGTAATTATGTATTTGACAATATTGATTTAGCTTATATTCCTTAATCATGACGTGTGTACAGAAACGAAACCTAAACACATTATTCCACTCTTTCCTAAGGTTTGAAAATACTTCATGTTCTCCCACTCTATTGCTAAGAAACCTAGAATATTGATCTTGTTTCTCATAAAAATCATGTAGCTCCTAATAGACATCTCTAAATTTCTACTTATATAAGTCTACCTTCTTAGATATTAATGTTCAGGTTATATAGAACCATCATACAGTGTTGTCCCTATTTGATGCTTCTATCCAGAGTGGCCTAACTATCATATTTTCTTATGTTTATATTATATCCACTTCTTAGTCGGCCTTAGTGTGAAATAACATCCCTCATAATGCTATAAAATGAATTACACATACTCATTTAGTCACTTGACATTCTCACGAGATCCTTTAACAAATACTTATCAAGTCTTAAGTAAAAATACCCTAATCTTACCTAAATCAAGAGCATACATTAGGAGTAATATTTAGACAAGTCTAAAACACTCTAAACCAAGTTAAGATTATGCAAAACCCATTAAGGATCATCTTAAGGCCAAATTAAACATTGTCAAGTGTTTTCACTCCAAAGAGCACTTCAAGAGTTTTTTAACCCTAATGAATATCAATTTACAAGAAATCCATTATAACACTTTATTTCAGTTCATTATTCAACACTCATAGAGGATGAATCTCAACTATATCTAGCTAATCATGTTATTGATGTTCAAGAACAAGATAAGACATTGGAAGGTGCACTCTAGAATTTAATTCAATCTTCCACAAGAACTAGGAGAACTAGATGGCATTTAAGCACCTCATTTGGGAAATATAATGCAAAACTTGGATCAAATAAACAAGGGGTTGGCCACCAAAGGCATTCCAACTCCACCATGCACCATTTTTTGTTGTCTAATGTCTCTTTGAGTACTAATAAATGAACCTAGGGTTTTGATCCTTATAGGAACATGCATGAGAATTATGGAAGAATTAAAAGTACAATAAACAACTAAAGATGAAGACAAAGCAACCCAAATTGGCATGGAAGTAAAAAACAATGCCATACATCAAAGTGAAGTAGGAAGGAAGAATTTCTCTTTAGAATCTAGTTTCATTCTCATGAGTAATGGGATTTCAACATTTTTCTTCAAAGACAAAGCACATTCAACCTTGTCATAACATGTTTGACCCTGTTCGAGATATATATCATCATGTGAAACAAAATAAAATCTATGTGCAGTCATATTCTTATATTTTAATATATTTATCACATGCCCTAATTGAAGATAGATTCTCGATATCATATTGCATGTATTGTTAGATTTGAATGTTGGACTATTTATCTATTAATCTAATTATACATTAGTTTATATTATTTCAATCATAATTATGGTTATAAATTATAATTTGGGTGTAAGAACTTTGTAAACCTTCTTACTAATCTTACATAACCTTCCCTTGCCTTGAGGGTTTTTAAATTATTTCTTCTAGGTTTTTCTTTTAGAATTTAATTCTAATTTCTATATCTTAAATCTGATCTTCCAAATTTTCTATAGGGTTTCAACCTTAGTGTATAAGAGGTCATAATCCATGATGGATTTTCCATAGGGTTTCTCAAATAATCCCTGATAAATCTGACCATGATGGATTTTCTATAGGGTTTCTCGAATAATCCATCACGGTCATAACTATTAAGCACTGTCAAAGAGAATATAATCAAGATAATATCAACCACAGTCATGACTCTCATTTCTTTGATGAAGCAAACGAGCACAAATTTTCAAAAAATATTAATCATAATTTTGGATCATGTCAAACCTTTATTATACATATTTACATACAATGTCAAGAAGACGTCTACATACATTCAACATATGTCTTAAGAAGAAGTTAATTTTCAAGCTTCAAATCCTACATTTACTATGGGCACATTTGGTTAATCAATAAATTCCTACATCTATTACATCTACTTCTACTACTTTTACATTGAATCTTGTGCACATGCATGGACTCCTACATACCTCATAGGTTGAACGTTCTCACATGTAGATTATTGATGATATCTAGAGTAAGGTGTTGCAATCATAACAGGTTGGGCCTAGGAACTTTTATGCCATGGATTCACACATTTGTTTCTATAATACATTATCACCCAATGTGGTTTCCTATCTTTTACTGATGGGGTTTTCACTCCCAAACTTCTAATTTATGAAGGTAAAAGATATCCCAAACAATATCTTCACTCATCTCATGTATATTATGCTTGCAATTATAATATCCTTACCAAAATATTCCCACGAAGTCTCAAATATTATTCCTTACAATGGTTTTATGACCTCCCTCTTCAATTTGTTACAACCTTTAATTCATAGGCAAATCAATACTCAACACACTTCTCAATCAATATTGATGAGAAAAGTATCCTACTCTCAAATTTACAAATTTAAACAAGATTCTAATGAAATTGTTAATGCATATGTGTTACGATACAAGACAATACTTACTAACATGAATAATTCACTTTTTGATAATGAGATCCAGGATCTATTCACACAGAGTCTAATTTCTCCCTTACAAAGTTCTATCATGTTTTCAATATTTCGATGAATTATGTAAAACCTTGGAGGATCGAGTGGTTAAACATCTTACAATGAACAAGCTCAAATATGTATCCTATGTACAATTTGTGACTAGTACTGAGTTTTAAATTTAATAAGGCTTTAAAGCTAGATATAATGACAACAAGAATGAAGTAAAAATAACAACCAATGTTATATCTTCAAGATCTAGGCTTCAATTACAGGCCCTTCATAGGTAGTCATTCATAATACTAGCTTTGGAGCCATATGTTGTTCTCAGATGATTACTCAATTATAACCTTGTGTATTTCCCTCTACCTATAGACGTTAATGCGAGAAATCCTCAATCAAGATCATTTAATTCTAATGTGTATTGTGACTATCATCGTGTATTGGCCATTCTACAAATTGACGCTTCAAAATAAAGCATATTATTCAAAATCTCAATGATAATCAAATTGTTAGGAATATTTTAGTACTCACATAGAAGTGAATTTTTTATTAAAATAGTTGTATGTGTAATGTAATGATTTTTTATTGACAACTCATAGTTAGAAATAGGTATGTGAGTGAATAGTATTTATATGAGTTAGTTTTATAGAATAAATATATATTAATAAATAATGTTATGAGATTTTTGGTAATAACTCTCATAACACTATTAAGCTAAGTAATTATAGAGATTTTGTTATGATTGAATAATATTGGAGGGATAATGTGAACTCCTTGATTTGTGGAGATATGGTCCTATAAATGTATTATCTCTCACATAAAAATATAATAGAAGTGTTTTTTGAATTTTATTGTTATATTATTTGTGTTTGTCTCTAGTAAATGTATCATTTGGTATAAGATCCTGTTTTTGGTTGATTTTTTATATAAGGAGAGAAAACCCTAACTCAAAAAGAGGCCTCATGCCGGAATAAGGCCTATACCACGCCAAAAATCAGGTGTGAATCCTAAAATCCACATTTACTGTTGTGAAAAATGTCTCTTGTATTTTGTAAAGTTTTTTTCACCACTGGGAGTATGCCACCTGGATTGTGCATATTATCACTAGAAAAAAAATTGTCATGACCACTGAACACATTGGCATGTGCAGACAGAGAGGTAAAATCCAACAATGTGATGGATTCGGGCATATGTAAGCTTCCATATGTGCAGGTTGTGGTGAGGGAGGTTCCTGTGACCACATCCACCTACTCCCCTTCTATAGCCACCAGAAAATATAGATTTGTGCTATATGTGGAACAAAATATTGACACCTTAGCTCCAGAGGGAATGTTGGTGAACTAGACATAGTTGGTGGTTAGCTAGAGGGGTGTTTAGGAAAGGCACTTGTGGTGCCATGGCTTCGGGATCGCATTGAGAATGCTTGAAAAAATGTAATGAACATAGGTGAACCTGATTTCATATGTTATTCCATGATTTTACATCCATGTTATGCAACTCTGGTATTGGAGTTGAAGGATACGTTGCCTCCATTTTTTAAACCCTCATTTCAGCACACAAAACTTCCTTATAGGCATCATATTTACTTCTGTAGGATCTAGATTCGATAACCTCTCTGCAGAGGCTATTATAAGTGATTTTCTATCTTTCATTTTCCATTACAGACTTCTTAACATCCTCTAGAATGATTTTGTCATCACGAGATTTAATTGGGTTATTTTACGAGTTGTCTTGCTTTTTTGTATAGAGTGTGATACCAATGTGGAAAAGGAGAAGTTTATATTACACGCATAAACCCCGATGACGTTAACTTTTTAAAACTTCCTTTGACTTCCACTTAACGGAATTTGTGCCTTTCCATTTAATGTGGTAATTTAACTCATCAACCACGTCATCCCTGGGCCCCAAAGTCCTCGCGACCCATAGATTTGGAAAGACTTAAAATTTTCCATGCTTGAGGGTGCATTTTTCAAAGTCTAAACAAATTAAAGTGTTAAACCACTCTTCAAGCCCATCGTGACTTTATAAAATGAAAACTATTCCTACACCCAACATGCAGAATAGAGGAGGAGTTCAAAATTCGAAGGGTCTATTACAACTTTTTAAAATCCTTTTGTTTTCTTGCACCCAACACGCAAAACAAAGGAGTTCAATTTTTTTTTATAAATCATTGTGTTTTCCTACACCCAGCATGCAGAATATAGGAGTTTAAATCCAAGACTTCATATTATTTTATTCCATTCATTCCAAACATTCAATCCTTGGGTAGACGTCATATAAGAGCAGGTTGAAAGAGAGGAAAGGTAGCGAGAACAAGGAATATTGATTTTCATATAATTCGTCACTAGCACCAACACCAAAACTTCACCAAAAAAGTAAAGGTAATTTACGGGTAAACTCTGTTTTCAAAACCAATTTTATTTTGTATTACAATGTTTACATATATGAATTTGTATCAGTAATTTGTATTAGTACTTAAATCATGGGGATTCAATATCAGGAATTTGTATAAACAATTATTTAAAAAAAATTGTAGATTACATCTATGTTGTTCATAGATGTCCAATTTTACATTTTTTAACTCCTTGTGTGGGAATCATAGAAGAGTAGGTTTAAAGAGAGGAAAGGGAGTGAGAACAAGGGCTGTTGATTTTCATATAATCCGTCACTAGCACCAGCACCAACACTTCACCAAAAAAGTAAAGGTAATTTATGGGTAAACTTTGTTTTCAAAACCCCTTTTGTTTTACATTACAATGTTTACATCTACGAATTTGTATCAGTAATTTGTATTAGGGATTAAATAATGAGGATTCAATATCAGGAATTTGTATAAACAATTGTTTAAAAAATAATAATTTATGTATATGTTGTTCATAGTTGTCCACTTTTTCAAATCCCTATTTTTTAAAATTTCCACTGGTTCTCATTGAAGAAAATAGCTTCTACATCAAGATATATTATGAATATGTTGTTTATCTACAATATTATGTAGATCGATGCTTGGAAACAAAAAATGTGGACACTATTACACTGCATCCCAATAATGGAAGTTGATCAACTACACAATGTGTGCATTACAATGACAAAATTTACGAGTCCCTCACCACCCTTCTCAATTGCATTCAATAGAGCAAAATGGTTGACATTGTGAATCTTGAGTGGTGAATGGTCATGAAGAAACATGGAAGCTGTAGACATGTTTGTTATGTCTGGCATGGTAGTGTTTCTTATCATGGATTCACATCTCACACGTACAGATGTGGTCATAGGAAGATGGATCGAAGAAAAACTACCTGTAATTCCATTAAGAGACTACCTTGGAATGTATCATGAGTTCACCTTGGTCATACACTCACCTGGCGGATGGTCTACTTTATCTGAAAACATTCTTACATGGTGGGATGAGGTTTACTGCCATCTATAAGAACTTGAAAAGTGGAGGTATGAAGAGTGGAAAGAAACACATCGCAACTTTGATGAGTGTGACAATGATTGTAGTGGAGATGCCTGCACCAACCTTTGTCGCCTACCATGAGTCCATATATTTTTTTATATCAGTGGAATACAATACATTTTAAAATGCATTCCCCACTTCTGATTGATGTATTTTGTACAAGTGAATATCTCTATAATGTTAGTAGTATAAGCTAATTCATTGTTATCATTCCTATGTATCTTGGTTTGTACCTACTAATGTTGAGGGTAGAAACAATTATTTCAATGGGTATATTGTTTGTTGCATTTGTACTCATAAGAGGATACAATTTACCATCATAGAATGTCAATTGGCATGAAGGAAAATTAAATTTCTAATTGTGTTACATTATTAATGGATAATTGTGTCCATTCGGCATGAATAGGATTAATGGGGGAAGGGGAAAAAATAAATGTCAATAAACAAAATTGTAGGGAGACTTCCACAGTGACTGTATGATTTTGATTCTTATCAAAATAGTTTCACCATTTTTTCTATTCATAGATGTCCTTTTTTTGTTGCTCTAAATTACATTTATGATTAATGACGTTGGATTTATTACACCATCTTTGTATACATTTTTTAATAATGTAATGACACATTTTTCTAGTAGGCAAGAGTAGGCATGTGGGATACCATTCTACATCTCCCAATTGAGAACCCAACCAAGGGTTTATTTAAATGCAATAATTTAGATTGGAAAAAAATTCCTGACATCAATGGAGATGATATGTGGGTTACATGGATTAAGATTGATATAGTGGAGGACTTCTTGAAACGAGAATCAAATAGAAAGTTGTACCCAACCAAATTTCACGTTTTGCATCAAAAAAATGTCCATCACCTATTCCTAGAAAGAATAAAATAATCAATAGCACTTTGGAATATGTGATGTGCGTAGGCTCTCATTTTAAATATTTTGTGTACATGGATGCTTTTGTATTTCAAGTTTCAATGTGCATGTGCTAATAAGTTTCATATTAATGTGTAGATATTGGTGTTCGTATGGGCCTGAGGACTTCCAAAAAATTGATGTCTTGCCAAAAGAAAAGTCTTTATTTCTAAAGAAGGGAAAAGGCAGCCAACCAGTCTAAAAATATATTAGACGTGGTTGTCAGTGTCATTTTAGCACTCGGAGAATGGTCAATAGACCTTATCAAGTATTTCTCACCTATAATCATGTAGAACATGTTGATAGTGAAGGAAATCATTACCACGGTAAAAAATATGAAAATTTCAAAGGAAAAAATGTGTTTTCACCCCGTTTATTAGCCTACAGATTAATGAGTGGATTCATATGTTGCTTTTGTTAGGAATGTCTTCCGATGCTATCCACCTTAAGCACCATGAGATAGTGCATGACAAGCTCACATTGTTGAATGGTGAAATAGAATGGGATGATTTCCTATGCAGAGATGACATTTTTAATAGAGAACAATGAATTAAGGAGCTGCAATATGTGTTTAACCTCGATGATGTAGAAAGTGTTCGGGAGTAGACTCTAGAAAATCCTGAGAAGTGGTTTTTCTATTAGGGATATAATAATGAAGGTATTGACGGGGATGGGAAAATCCCATTCAGTTGGATTAGTTATTGATATATGGCAACGATAGTTTATTATCTATGGATTGAACGTTTGGAATGAAGGTATGTGCTATGAATACTAGAAATACTAGTAGTTGATACTTCATTTATTGAACATAGAAGTTAAATTTTGTAACATATTTTTATGCAGTTTCAATTGTACATGTTGTTGGTGTTTGATTCCAAACACCAAGGGCTTCCTATGGCATGGGTAATTATGTCTAGGTCACATGCTAGTGACATCACCCAATGGATGTAGTTACTTTGGCATAGAGTACACTTGAAAAATATTGAATGAAAAATAAAATCCTTCATGGTAGATGACGTAGGAGTGGAGATCAAAGCAATAAGGCAGGTTTTGATTACATTGCATAAGCACAACACAGTTATAATGATTATGTTGTAAAGTCTTACTAGTTGTCTTATGTAGGGAAAGATTTGACTATGAGGTGTACTTATGGAGTTGGCATGTACGACGTGCATGGTTGAATATTTTTTTAGCCAAAGTGAGAGAATATTATGTGAGGAGAGAGACGTTAAGTGAACTTGGATACATTATGCACAGATGTATTGATGAAGAGATGCTAATAGGGAGGCCATAAAGTTCATAGAGAAGTATCGTTGCATGCAGTCCAAATTTGTTAAATATTGGGAGGAGTGTTGGCTCCATAGGGTTGTATCGAGGTCAAAGTGTTGTCATACCCTCAAACATGTTGGAAAAACAACCAACATATCCATAGAATCATATCATTCACATCTAAAAATTGTTTCTTGCCTACAATTCACATTATTGCACATCAAAGGGTGAATTGGTTAGTACACCAACTAACCACAAGTGTTTACATATACTACTAGTGGCTACAAATGAACAAATGCAATGGTTTCTATAGAAATTTTAAAGTTGAAAAAATTGAAAATATTTCATGGGTTAAGGTTTTGCAAATTCCACGTTATCATGTCACCTTTCACATGATGGACAGTCATATTGCATGGCTGCAAAGTCACAAAGATGATACATTGCATTATTAGGTGTATAGCACAACGCCATTGATGTCAATGTGTAGTTTTCCATTTTCATTCCAATCCTACACATGTAAACATGTAATTAAGGTGGGGATGATGTGAGAGAGACGAGGAGCCAATGGCATTCACAAAATAGGGGATGATTTTAGCTACTCCATCGACACCAATGATTCAGATGTGAACGTATAGTTTTTTCCCTCTTCAATTTTCTTCATTTTTTTTAATTCCCAATCTCAAGTGGTTGATTTGTTTTCAATACATAGGTTGTGCATAGTGGTCCAACAAATGAAAGTGAAATTGATGCTTATGTGTATAACAGGGGCTTTCCAGATGCTAATAATGTAAGGAAGAACTCCAGTCACAAGTAGTTTCATTTATACTTCGATCATTGTTACTGAAATATGACATCCTTTATTTTAATAACATAGGGGATGGAAAATGGACCATAAAATGCAAATGAAAGTGAAGCTTGACTGGATATTGGAGACTAGTCAAGTGTACATATAGATGATAATGTAAGTCATAATTCCACTTGTAATCATTTACCATTTGCCATTTTACAAAATACAAAGCTAACTGGAAATGATATGCACACCTTTGATGAGTCTTGGACATTGGTTGCGGAGAAATTTATGCTCATATACTCCATGAACTAGAATGTATCTTTATTTTTAAAAAATGTATTGTATCTTTCTTATTCTTATTGAAGGGAAGCTGCTCTAGAAATTTTGGATACATAGCCCTCTGAATGTTCATGACATGACAATTCTTCATGGTTGACACACCTTGGAAAAGGAATCCCCGCTCAATAAAGACAATGCATCCTTTAGAAACCATATATCCATCAGCATACAACCACAAATTGTCGTCAACATGAAAATCATAGGCCTTCGTGGATTGAGAAAAATAATCGATGTTAGAAACATGTGCAGATGAACCATCATCGTCATTTCCAACGTCATTAGTTGACTCTATAACAACTATTGGCTGTGGTGCTTTATGCACAATATTCCCCTGCATAGGACCAATAACCAATATTACAACCACATAAGTGCTACAAAAAAGTGTATTAGTAATATGCATGGGAAAATTAACTAAGCTTGCTTACCTGAAACATCTCATCCCCGCTTTTTTTCTTTTTTGTCCTATGACAACCCCTATTCCCTTTCCATGAAAGGTACTCCTTCAATGTAAGGTTTTCTCATTAAGTTGTTAGTCATTAAAAAATGACCTTATGTTTAAGGATATTTAAAATTTTCAGCACTTTGCATCTCACCTAATGTTCATAGTTTCCTAAACCACCTCCTTCCACCCTCCTCCTCTCTTCTTCCATTTTTCGGCAATATGTCCGCCTCTTTATCGACACTTCCTTTCTCTAGCAATGCTTTGAGGAGAATCATATGTACACATATTTATATTGATAACCTTTAAGGCTTTCTTACTCAAATTAGATACTTGAGAGACATTTTCTTTAGTCATCTATGCTCCTTCTAGTCTATGCCTCTTGTTAATACTCTGATTTTTTACAAGTTGGTCTATTGCAAATTTTTGTGTTTGTTTCAATGTGTAGGTCCTTCCCTATGGCTTTCTCTTCCCACTACCTGGATGACCTAGAGGTCTCTTAGGAATAAGTGTTCTACCATGAATCTTATGTCGATGAACATTGAGTCTATCTAGTGACCCAAACAGACAACTATTATCATTAGAAAATGTGGTGCATGGGTAAAGCAAGTAGTTGTGGGTATCTCGTTTACCAATACCCATGTTGACAATCTTGTACTCAACCATAAACTATCATCAAATAAGGAATCATGAGGTTAGAAGCCTTACATATGTTATTAAATCAACTAGAATACACAATCATATATGATATTGAAGTTTTCTTATAGATTTTGGTACTTCCTCCTCGAGATCAAAATGTGAGTAATGTGGAAGCTGATTAACATCATGTTGGTCCGAAAATCTGTCGGGTGGGTAGATCTATGGATAGACAGACCAATAGTGTGCAGGGCATAGCCCCTCTTTGAGACAGTAAAGTGAAACAAGTTTATTGCTATTCTACCAGCAGGAATTTGTGCAAGTCCAACAGTATTCTACCTTTAGGGGGGTTTGGGATCTCATCCCAGTAGAGTTAGTTCTGACAAAGAATAGAAAGGAATGAAGGAAGGAATGGAAGAGAGATGGATTTGAAGGGAGAAAAGAAATGAATTCCAAAGTAGAAAGGTCAGAGGGTTTATGTTTTGGGCTGGTAGTAAACAGAGCCAAACTTACTCACATAAACAAATAAAGCAATACTGATAAACAAAATGACAAAAGTAGATATGAATATAACAAAATAAACACATAGATCTGACGTAAGAAGGATCTGATCCATATAACACGTGTATTTAGCACAAAGTCTCAATATTTATATTAATGTTTTCTTTTGTTACAAGAAAGCTCAAAGTCTTTCTCTCCTCACTTCTATTTTTCATACAAGATTGTTCACTCCCTTGAATACTACAAGTATCCAAGTATTTATAGAAGGAGAAGGAGAAAGAAGACAAAAAGGAGCCAACAATTTATTTACAAAATATCTAAAAGTCAAATATTGACTTTGGGGTAATTTTGTGGATGACAACATCCCATGGTGCAACATGGATGATGTCATCATGTGTGCCAACATACTTTTAAATACTTCTACTAAAATAGGATTTATCCCCGAAGGAGGAAGCCTATTCATCATCATCCCTTTGCTCGAATGGAGTGTCTTGTTTATGCTCTAGAGAGGCGATATGATATTGAGCTCGATACTCCATAAACTTGATGATCATCTTCTGAAGTTGATCATGATCAGGACCCTTTGTGTGGTCTCCGATGACTTCACAAGTTTCTCATTCATCTCTAAGCCTATCAGGGAGCTTGAAGTATTCGTTTCCTGCCTCTATTAAATACCCAACGAAATCGTGGCAAGCCAGAAGGTTGTTAATAGATTCTCGGTCAAAAGTGACCTCTGGCATCAAACCTTGTGATGCAATTCCCTTAAAAAGCTGAATAGTATCATTTGCTTCTCTTAAGGTGAACGATGTGTTAAGCAACCCTATAGACATCCTCAAGATGATCTGCTCCATTTGATGTTTTGCGTCTAGGGCCTCCTCCTTGATTTTGTCTATCTTTTCTAGGACAAACTCCATTTGATCAACCCGATAGTCTAAAGCGACAAGCACTTTGTTGTGTGCTCGTGGGTGATCAATGACATCAAATTTTAACAAGTCATCGGTCAGGCAAGTCGATCATTTTCTGGAATGTCTCGTGTTGCAACCTGGCATGGTCCAACTCTTCAAAGACAGGTCCTGTTATTGCCTGGAGTTCATTATTTGCCTTATCTATACTTTGGTAGAGGCCTGTGAACTTCATGATTACTTCTTCACTGTCTCTGAGGATCTGATCTCTCCAGGAGGACACTATGCTACACCTTGTTCACCAATCTTGGCATATTCATTTATCTTCTCCTGACTAAGGACTTCAGGAGTTTCGGTGGCAGCTATAGGAGGTGCATTGCCCATTCTTTGCAGAGCTTGGAGAAGATGTTCGTTTTGTTCCTTTAACATTCTCTTCTTCTCCTTTTCTTCTTGCAGTTTCTTGCAAAGGGCATCCATGGCTGACAAGGCCTCTCCTTGCAGGCTCTCTGATGATGTTCCCATTGTGACCTGGGTCACTGTAAAATCTGTAGGAGACAAATCTTCTTTCTTCTTTATGGGATCTGGGTAGGCTATCTCCATAACCCTTTCACCTGAAGCACTTTTTGAAAACCGAGTTATCACTTTTTGCTTCTTTGGTCCTTTAGTCGGGATGATGGAG
The DNA here is from genome assembly GCA_019776745.2 of Taxus chinensis. Lineage (NCBI taxonomy): Eukaryota > Viridiplantae > Streptophyta > Pinopsida > Cupressales > Taxaceae > Taxus > Taxus chinensis. The sequence continues at coordinate 621,419,338 of CM034156.1, forward strand.
AAGTTCATGGGTGTAATGGGGACTTTCCTCTTGTGTTGGCTTAGGTGGTCTGAGATCCAACTTGGACTTATGGGAGTGGGACCAGAGGACGAAGAAGAAACAGGGGTGGAAGGAAGAACAACTGCAGTGGACATGGGGAAGTGTGTCGAGACACTTGGTGGCGGCATGGAGAAAGGGGCCGACACACCAACACTCACGGGATTAGGAGTCACTACAAGAGAGGAGGCCATGGGGGTGGAAGGGATCTGCGAGATGAGGGAAGAAATGTTGGGGGACAGATCCGCATGGGAAGAGAAGATGGAGGAAGAGGGAGGGGGAAAGGAAGAAGACAGAAGGGGAAGACACAACCAAAGGAGCGGTTGTTTGAATGACATGAGGAGGGGAAGGAGGAGTGAGAGAGGGAAAGGTTGGTACTTCACTAGTTGTAGTTGTGACAACATCCTGAGTGGATGTGTCTATTGGAGCACTTACCGCTTCTTCTTTTCCTGGGGACACTAAGTCCACAACTTGCTCTTCTGTGGTAGTAGGAGGGCTTTCAGGAGCTTTCTCTTGAGTAGTGCTTGCCTCTCCCACTTTATCTTTTCCTTTGCCTTTAGGCAAGTGTTTTGGCCTAGTGGGTGCATTTCCCAGGGGAGATGTGATAAAATCTACCCCAAGATAGATGATACCATTTTTCTTACACCAATGCTCGGTGCATTGCAGAGTAGGTTGAACTCTTTCTTGGATGGTCTGGGGTGCTTTGTTCCTATCAATATTTGTGAACAACCAATCATCCCCTTCCGTGTCTAGGTAAACCTGATCAATTTCCTGATCAGTTTCTAGGAAATCCTTTGGGATGATGGCCACGCCATATTGAATGATCTCTGCTAGGGCTAGCCGGGAGTGATCCTTTCGTCTGAGTTTGACTTCATGATTTAAGTCGATGTAGATATCCTCGATCTAAGGAACGTGGATAGGATCGATCTTTGCCCCTGGAAGGTAACCACGAGGATCGAAGGTTGGCCTTGCTGGGAAATTATGCTTCAAATTGAGCAATTCAAGCTCTGCATACATCTCCCGAGCTTTACTTTGTGAGGGGCAGTGTGTACCTACCTACTGTGAGGGGGAATGGAGTTCCTCCCTTCTTCCTCTTCATACACTTCTCGTGATAGGTGATAAGTTTCCTTGACAGCTCCAGAAGGATTAGTTTAGGCCCCGCATATCTTGGAAATCTTGTGGGTTCCCCCAAGAAGTTGGCAGCTCTGAGATAGGTAAAGGTGGGGAATTGCGTAAACAATGCTCCCCACTTCCTTGTGGCGGTGATCATGCTTTTGCTTGTCTGACCATGAGTCATGTTGGGCCTCAAGGAGGCAGATGATGCCATAGAAGAAGACATCATTGATCTTATTGAACTGAGTTATGTTGTTCTCGAGCCTCAACTCTAGATAGTATTCGTATATTTTGACCTGGGGCCATACCCCATACTGATTCAACCCTAGGTAGTCTCTCTCTGCGGCAACTGCATATACTACATAGGAGTTCATATAGAACCTCCTAGTTGTTGAAAGTCATTGAAGTTGTTCCGAGATTGTATCACTGATAATTTCGGCCCAGCCAAAATGCTGATCGGGCACATTTTTATTCATTATTTTCAAATACCTGAGCATCCACTTGTGAAAGTAATGGGCATCATGGAGCCCATGTACTCTACTTAGGAAGGTGATCATGTCACTCAGCTCTTCTGAAAAAATCACTGCGATGAATGACTTGGGGCCACCTGCTCGCCACCTTTTTATTCTTGAGGTATACCTCATTCATCATCTGCATGCACTTGTCCTCATTATCGGTCCAAGTCTTCATGCAGTCTTCTTGACTTACTGCCACAAAATGTCTGTGGTGGGGGATGCCCAAGATAGTTTCAAAGTGTTGGGCTGTGAGGTTGATTATCACCTTTCCCTCCTCATTTTCGACACATCTTGTGTCCTTGTTGTAACAACGGCCCACCAACATGATGAATTCATTATTAATTGTGCTCACTGGGAGCCCTGCAACAAAGTGCAGACCATTGCCAACCAATTTATCCATCCACTGGCTACCTGTGACCTTCTTGGTTCAGGCCCAAAAGTCATCCATGTCTATATGCCCAAGTTCTGAATCTCTGATATCGAGATCACACTCTACAAGTGAGTCAGGCATCCTGACCTTTTGGTATTATACTTCATTTCCTGCTCCGTTAACTTGGCTTTGCCTTTGGACTTGGTTGGCTTCTTACTCAATGAAGACATAAGTGCACTCGAGGATTGTTGTTGCTCTGCAAGAAGAATCAGAGAGTTCCAACGTAGAAGGGGCATGTTAGCCATCAAGTTATCCATAAAAGCTTTGCAGAATGAAAAATTACCAACTTATGAGCCTTCGGGCACAAGGCGCATCCTTACTGCAGGCTGCAGGGGTTTTGAAAAGCAAGGCACACTTTTAGGGAGTGTTGCATGGGGGAAAGTAGCACCAAAAGGGGTGCGGGGTGCGGAAAGGCTACACACAACATTCAGATGTTGATGTCAAGGAGTATATGCGCTTGCGCATAGGAAGTGCTTTAACTAGGCACAGTTTTGTTTGGTGTAGCAAGGTCTCAGGGTCAGCAGATGTGGCAAATGCTGCATGAGGGTGAGGTGGCTAAGGCACTTGCAGAAGGTGCAACACATAGGTCAAGTGCCAAGGGGCGGCGCGGAAAGGGTTTGCACAACATGTAGTGTTGTTGATGTTGCTTTGGCACCAGCTCTTGCGCCTTAGGAATTTTACAGTTTATAGGGTGTGAGAAGGGCTTATGTTGCGCGGTCCTTTAATGTGCCAATGGCGTGACTGTTTTTGATGCAACATAGTGAAATAGTGTGCCTAAGGGGCGCGACTGTGTTTAGTGTAACAGGAGTTTGCAATGCACCATAGTAAAAATAGTTTCACTATGTGGGTAGATTTCCCTTTTTCTCGATTTTTACTCTTTTGGCTCAGATTTTGATGTCCAGGAGGGAAAACCTAGCAAGCCAAGGAGTGAAGGAACAAATGGGCATGAGTTATTTTTGAGGCCGAGCCTTCCAGATTTGTAGATCTGGAAGAAAAGGAAAAGGAGAGTTTGCAGGTGGGTACTTGGGTTTACAAATGGCGTTATCATTTCCTTCTAAATTCATTTTTATTATTCAAAAATCCTAATCACCTAGCCCAACATCCATAAAAACAACAACAAGGATGGTAGAAACCACTTACCTGGTATAAATAACAACAAAGGGATGAGGTGGGGTCCACGATCACGACAAATGGCACACATGGGTTGACGAGAGCAACTGACAGGCATAGAGGAATAACTTTTCACATTTTTTCAATTGTGAAAATGACAAGTCGGGTGTGCCTATATATAGAAAAATTTGCATTTATTGCGCCACCAACTTTTCTTTTGGCGCACTTTACAGAGTGTCGACATAGGGAAGGTTACGCCAGGGTGCAATGTTTAATATGTCCACATCATGTTATATGTGCCTAAGGTGCACTCAAAAAGGTGTTAACATGCTTGCGGATGTGCCAAGTGCACTTAAAGAGGGCGCATCATTTAATGATGTTGCAATAAGCATGAGTGCACCTAGGGACCAAAGGGGTGTAGTTTCAAGAGTGTTGACACTACATTACTTGCGCCCAGTCAAAAGGTTTGAAAATGGCTAAGTTCTTTGAAACTTGATTTTCTGAAAGGGAGTTCTAGGCCTTTCAGAACATTAATAGACCTTATCAGGGGACCGAAACGGAATTTTGGTATGGTTACCTACAAAATTGCCCTTGTCAATTTTATAGGATAACACATCATCTATGTCAACATCAACATCGTTAGAAGTATTGTTAACATCTTCCTCATCCATGTCCTCATCTTGACCAACATTAGCACCCTCCTTAGCCTCAATTGACTCTTCCACATCCTACCAAAGTGGTCAACAAAATACATGTCAACCAAAAATAAATATACAATGAGAAGCACATATGAACATGACAATTGAACAATGAAGGAGTTTTACCAAAGCTTACTTTTGTTAACCCCTCAACGGGAACTGTGTTTCGAAAATAATCAAATGCCCACCCACATTCCTTTATGGGATCTCGGGAAATGAATGGTGGCACCGTAGAATTTTGTTTATTCTAAAATAATCAATGTAAGCAAGTGTAAGTAGTTTGTAGACATAAACTAGACATTATATAAACATATTTGTAAGATATTGAGTTTGGAAAATTCTTAAAACTCTCTATTTTCTTGACATTAGGGATTGTATTCCTGTAGGGAACTGATTTGAGACATAGGTGCAAAATAAAGAGCCCTATGGCTTATGAAGCTTTGTAACTTTGATGTTTTGATCAAATAATAACTACTTGGAATGGAAAATTTGTGTACGAGGATGTGTTTTGAATGTTATGCATTGAATATCAAGGATGTATGAATGTTGAATGAATTTTATCTCAGGTTTAGAAGAATTGTACAACCACCAAGAGATCATCAATGTGCTCTAAGGAGGTGATTAGTAAGATAAAACAATCATGTGTAAGTTTGAGGGACTAAGTGGATGAGGTAAGGTTTTCTTGCATCATTGAATAAGTGGTAAGGAATTATTTTTGGAAGTAAATGAATATTATGTGAAGTATTAATTTATACAATATCCATCTATATTTGTGAGGTCGATCATATGATTAAAACCTTTGTGGATAAAATATTAAGACACCTATAAATTGTTATCTCGGTATGACAAGGTTTTGAAAGAAGGATAGAGGAATTATAACTTGTTTCATCAAGGAGAAACAAAGATACATTCGCTACAATCCATCAAGGTGAGTTTCTAATCACTAATAAGCCTTCTAGAGGTCCAAATCAGGGGAATGCATGATAAAGAACTCAAAAAAGTGGAAATTTTCTTTAAAATCTATGCAAGGACTGCCTTTTTACTTAAAATGGGATATTTTGAGTAATCTTATGGTCTGAGCATGTTGTTAGAGGCTTGAGATGGTATGGGGAGTCCATAGAAGTGTTTTGTGTGGATATGAACCTTGCAGAAGTGTGGTCAAAGAGTAAATAAAGAAAACAAACATAAAACCCTCCCTAACGATAAGGAGAGTTAGGTGTGTGAACATATGGTACTAATTGTATGCAAAGACTAAGGGTGATAACAAGGTTGGTGCACTCCTTTGAGGGTTTGATGAATCTTGAAAATTTGTGGGAATACAGTGAACACGGGTATGGAATGATTGATTGACAATATAGTTAGTGTCAAAAGGTAAGAGCATTATCAAACATGCTCTAATATTTAGAAGAAGGGTTTGAGTCAATAAGAACTTGTATAAAGTCCAAATACATGGAAGAATTCAATAAACCATTACTCATCCTTGAACACCCTGATGAAGGGTTTGGTCAAAGAATGCAACCTTAATCTAAGAAAGGCTAATAAATATCCTAAGAATTATGTTTTAAAACAATGATCAGGTAGTGAGGGGAGTGTATTTGGAATTTTCTTGAAGAAATAATTAGTGGCAAGACATGTCTTTGTTTGAAATTGATTAACTCTGTCAAAGGTTATGTATACCCAGTCTTTAGGCATTCTAGTGTAATAACCTATTTTTATCTTGTGGGGGTTTGTGAAGTTAATGGGTTAAGGATGTTAGTAGGACAAGATCCACTTCACAAGTCATACCATTCAGTGATGTAAAATTAAGGAGATTTAACAATCTATCTTGCACACAAGGGTTAGTAACGGTTGAGACAAAACTAGTTTAACAGTGGCCTAGAAACCTAGGTTATAAGTAGGAAGTGAGAAAATAGTTTGAAAATGTTGTTGATAAGTCTTGAGAGTCTTTAAATACCTAGTTACAAATTTTTGGAGTCACCATAGTGATGTAACTCTGTCAAGTCACGTTTACACAGTCCTCAACAGGATATGGTGACAATCATGAATAGTGTTTCACTTGATTCTAGAGTGTTTCTTTGAATATTGACGAAACAAATAAGGGTAAAGGGCTAGGAGGAATACCTGTTGAAATGTTGGTTGTAGGTTTTTATGCGCATATGACTTCTTGATCCACAGCTGATCATGAGAGCTTCCTTTTTACTTGGAGAAACTACCAGAAATGGAAAACAAGACCACCAAATAAAAGTTAAACAGTATATGCAGTGGACTACCTAGCGTATGCTAGATTCGGGAAGTGTGATATTCCCCAGATGGCTGTCAATCCACTATTTAAAACAACTCAATGCTAACAATAAAGGAAAGCCTACTGTAGTTAAAATGATTTAGGTATCTCATTCAACTACGATAAACAAATTCGTTTACAACAGGCTAAGCTATGATTGAATCTAAAGGTCAAGGTGTCTGTCAGAGTACTGGTACTAGTCAAGGTCTAGTTTTGGGATTTTTTGGGTATTTGGTGGAGGTTTTAAGATCTATTCTTGGTATGAGGGTAAGAACATAGAGACTGACGTCGGTCTGGTATGACTAGTGTTAGTTTAGGTTAACCGGCGATGGTTATGGGTAACTGGCGTCGATATGGTCGGGGTACAGGAAGCTTAATAAAAACTTGGAGTGAGGGTAGATCTAAACTAAATGGAAATGGAGAGGGCTATGGCAAGGTCTGTATGGATCTTAGGTATACTCAGGGTAATTAAAATTCGTGTATGAGCAGTTGAATGGAGTGGGTGAAGGAATGGTCAAGTTTGCATGGAGGTAAATGGTAGGGGGAATGGGAATGGGAGTAGAAACTAATAACAGAAGTAAAAGAGTCTACTAAAATGACAATGGACAAGTGCTAGTTAGTAAATAACTTACTATTGTACGAGCTTGGTGTCTGGTTGGCAATGGCGGGTGATCAAATGGAAGGAACTTGGTGTGGTGCTGGCACTTCCCCAGATGCTCCCGTGAAGGCAAATGGCTCTATGGTTGCTTCTGGTGTTGGCTGTGGATGCTTTGATGCGCGTACAAATGCTAGTTCTGCTTGCATGTAGCTCTGGTTTCATCCTTTTCTCTCAGAAGATGTGCCAATCTTGAAATAAGGTTGTTTTAGGGATTAAATGGTAACCGCTGGTGTTTCTGAGTTGACCGGTGGTGGTTTAGGGTAATCGGCGTCAGTTAGGGTGGGATTTCGGTAGGTTTACTAAACTGGGCATATCCCCTCAATTTTCTTGGATCTCGTTCACTTGCCTCCATAGATTAGAATGGAAGCTTCCTTTCTAACATGTGGGAATGTGGTTAGAGGGAATGTAGGCTTTGGTTTTTAGGGTTTAGGTAGGTCTTAGTTAGTTATGGCAACATACTAAGAATAGGTCTTAGGGTGAGGTGGCTATATGAGGTGTATAGGTGAGGTGGAAGGTGTGGGCATTAATTAGGATAATTAAATAATAAATATTGTGAGGACAAGGGTTAATTTAATTAATTTAATTTAATTAATATTAGTGTGAGGTCTAAGAGGCCATGGTTAGGTGAGTGTGTTCAAGGTGGTTATTTGTTTAGGGACTAAGGGAAGTGTGACCCAATTTTGGTGTCTACAAATAGATTAGTGTGAAAGTGAATATGAGAATTCCAAGGTCTAAAAACTAGTGTTAAACTTATGAAATAAAGTTATTGAAGTGTTCGAAAGTACTTTAGAACCATTTAATGAGAGGACATCATGGATTGTACTATCACAGCCAATTATAAGGACCTCAAAGAAGAGCACACAAATGATGTGATAAGAATATTGAAGGGAACATAGGAGTGTTCAAGGTGGTATCCAAGAGTTGTAGTAGAATGAGGGAATGGTGAATGTTAAAAAACTTTGAAAGAGTCAAAAAAAAAGAATTCGAAACAAAGGACAAGGACTGATTAGTGCTAGAGAACAAGACTCAAGAAACATTAAGGAGCTAGTTGATTAAAGATGAGAAGGGGTATTTAAGGAAGGCAGGTGAGTGACCTGACTATAAGGGCTACGAGGTGTTATCATAGTGTGAAAAGAGTGATAAACTTGAGAAAGGTCAAAGAAAAGTTTAAAATCCAGTTGGAGATGGTGAGATACTTGTGAGAAGCCAAAAAGGCCAAAAATTGGAAAATGAAAAAGATAGTGATTGGGAGGTGAATAAGTGTTGACAATATCTTAAACAAGGGTAACTCGGTTGGTTTAAGGTGTTGAAAGAGTTTGATATAGGTGGTGAAGTATCATAAACCTAGAATTAATATCCCACAATAATATTACTTGTCTGGAACCAATGTGAATCCCACCCCCATTGGTGGACTCACCGTTTGATAGCCTCTTAGGAACTTGGTTATGCCGAGGAAAACATCCAAACTTAGGGCACGCATGTAATGATGATTGGCTACTGAAAAAATCATTATTAGCAAACAAATTGAATCAAGCTATGAAAAACCCATTCGTTGCCAAAAAATAATATTGCTTACAATGCGCTCCGAATCTGGAAAAATTTCTTCTAAGACTCCTTTTGGGTCTGAAGACTACTAAAAGTTCTAAGCAAAGTTAAGACTAACACCACATAGTCTAATTGAGAAAATTCTTATTGAATTTAATAATAGTTACATCAAATATAAAAGTTTAATGGAATGCTTGAAACACCTAACATGAATATAATTCAAAACCTAGCTAAAGCATTCCTACTAGTATGTTCAATTTATAACTAACATAGACCTAAATAGATCTTAAAGCAATCGAATTGGGAGTTTTTTGTTACTCCAATGAAGGTGATATGGTCTCTCCAACAATTACTACAAGATCATATTGGATACCCATCTACTAACCCCATTGAAGACTTGAGGCAAGGATTGAACTTGGCTATTAATCATATTTCTTATACGATATGCAATTTAAAGCATGGTGTAAAGTTTAAAGGTATGTGGTTAGTCTTTTTTATAGTTTTTCCTTTGAGGAAAACTAGCATCTTGGTGAATGTGGGACTAAAAGCACAAATTAGATTAATAATTGCTAATCATGATTAAGGTTTGTTAATCATAATTAGTGTATTAACAAGTGATTAAGATGTGAGGAGCCTTAATCAACCACTTAGGGTCAATTAGAAGGCTAGGATAAGCTTTTGAAGCTTGCTGCGATGTTTTGGAGGGAAATGGTGTGATTTTGAGTGGTTGGAAGAGGGATTTGAGCCAATAATAGGGTATATTGACCAAAACAAGGGTAAAATAGGCTTAATTGGCTAATAATCGCTAATTGTCTATTTGGAAGAGGATTTTGACCTACAATTCGTCGTAAAGTGGCATCTTGAATGTGAAAGAGGATAGGTAATCAACAAAGCACTATTAATTGACCAAAATGGTAAGAAATGTTAGTTAATTAGTAGAAATCACTAATTATAATGGAAATGGTAAGAATGAGAGTGATTAGTGTACTTTTGGCAATAAGAGTGCAAAAGTGGAATTTAGGTGTCTACAGGGTCATCCATCATAAAATTGAAAAAAAAGGAAGACATTACAAACGTAAAACTTTGATTAAAGGAATTGGTATAGGATACTTGGGAAATGTCTTCATACCTTTGGAAGATGTTTGATGTCTATGGACATATAATTCATCAATATTTGGATGGAACATACAACACAATGCCATATAAAGGAAAGGAAACGTCATCTATGAACAACAAATCCGTAAAGATTCCTTTTTCTGTATAAATCTTTGTTCACTTTGTCTATGTACTTTTTGTTATCACAAGCAATGATCAAACATTCATTTCTCAAAAGCCGTTGTGTTTGAATATAAAAAAAATTATACGGTATAACTACATTATCATCTACATTATCGCATATACCGAGAAACAATATATTTATATATTTTTCCTTTTACCAAAATGTTAAATGTAGGAGGTAAGGAGAGCTTCTCAAAATCTGTTAGGAAAACCTATAGAATTTGGCATCACAGAAGTGTTTGTATATTGCATGTTCATAGAAAAGGAAACATAAAAATCTTGTTCTTGCAATTTCTTCTCCTTGGAAAACCTCTCCTTCTACTGTCTCATTTTCTTGTATAAATTATATTAAATAGGGCATTGTATTGTTATGCATAAGGTAAATGCGAAACAAAAAAAGGGATATACATGAACAACAAATACACTTTAACTACTTACACTTTGGTAGCAAGAAAAACATGTTACTAGTGTTGTATGTATAACAAATACAAATGAATCTCCCAAAGTTACAAGTACCTAGTTTGTGTGTGGATAATTTGTTCATTTGACAGACATCAACTCATGTACATCAATCCTTTACAATTTTTCTCATACGAAGATTGTTATTTTATGTACCACATGATATAGACCATAACACCACTTGATACAACATCAAGGATGATCTTTATATAACTATCATCACATTAGTTGGAAATACTTTAAAAGAGATGGACTTTACATGATCATATATGACATCTAACTTGTTAGAGTGCTACACACAATGAAGAGAAAATGATAAATAACATAGGCACCAAAAGATCTTAATAATTTTTAAGATCTAGTACATAATCCACCTAAGAAAAATAAAATAATCAACACACCACATTTAGTAAAAGAGGATCCTTTGATCAAGGTATTACATAATAAAAAGTGAGTTGATCCATTTTTTACACGAGCATCACTCATTGGTGAAATTCGTAATAAGGAGATAACTGATAGGGAGAGAACAGATAACACACATATCCTAGGTCTAAATAAGAAACTAGGTTATGACCAACATGAGTTACAACATTCTATACCTTATAAAAAATCATAAGGAAAAATAAATATACATATTGCAATGGGACCCAACATTACATATACTACAGTTCAAGTATTGTCTAACAATGAGGAATATAATGCCCTATTGAAAAAGTAGTGGTTCACACAAATATATAAACGGGATCAATCTTCAAGCAATCTTAATCCTATAAAAAAAATACACATTGAAAAATGGAAACCATTTATTAGAGAAAGTATCCAATATCCCTAAGAAAGAGAAACCAAGTAAATTAACATATAAGACTATAGAGTAAGATCAATCAATAAATATCCTTCTTGATAAAGAAAAAACTATGAATGTTATTGTTAGGAAATAAGGGATAAAATATGTGGAACAATCCCACACAGAATCACAATTATAGAAACTAATATGTAACACAACACAGAGACAATATTTAATGTTGTTCACCTAATTTTGGCTACGTCCACTAAGAATCACTTGCTCATATTTTTATTACAAGCCACCTCTTTCTCTCAATACAATACCCAAATCTATTTGGAGCTATGCTCAACAAAACTCTCCTGAATTCACACTTGAACTCACACACATCTACAATGTACCATCAACCCTACCATATGGGTTATGTTGTGGAGCTAAATAGCTTCACAAATGGCATGTGTTTCAGGTTTGTTGGTTTACACAGGAACCGACATTGGTCGGGTAACCAACGTTGTTTTCCTAGAAGGATTCGGCAATTGTTTGGTAACCGGCATCAATTATCTATGCATTCATGTTTTTATATTAGACACGGATTAGATTTGACCCTTGGTTATAAAGGTGATCTAAGGGTTGTAAATGCATAGCTAAGTTTCCCTAAAGTTTGTATATGCTTATAAGTCAAAAAACTAGGGTTAGAAGGTAAGATGTTGATTATTATTGTAAGAATATTTTCTTGGAGAAAGCTTAGAGAAGCTTGTGAGGAAAAAGTATTGTACATCCGTGAGAGGTGTGGAAGATTGTAAATCTTCATTATATTTCCTCTGTGAACAAAGAATAATATATTGGTTGTTTCTTGGTGGACGTAGCCCACACTGGGTGAACCACATTATATCTTGTGTTTATTTTTCTTCTGGTTTAATTTCTGTGTTTATTTCTTACATACTTCAATTGAATATAGATTTGTACAACACTTGTGTGTGGTCTAATCCCAACAACTGGTATCCGATATTTTTTGTTTGAGGGTTTTGTGTGTTGACAAATTTACTCACAGAGGGATTTCTAATTGAGTGGGAGTACAACAATGGCAAAAGATAACAAATAAAAAGTGGAGAAATTTGACGACCGTAATTATCAATTATGGAAGATACAGGTGGAAGATTATCTATATCAGAAAGATTTATATTTACCGTTGGATGTGAATGTGAAGCCTGCAAAGATAACTGATGAAGAATGGAAGATTCTTGACAGAAAGGCTCTGGGATCTATAAGATTGAGTCTGGCAGCATCTGTAGCTTTGAATATTACTTAAGCAACAACCACAATAGAGTTGATGAAATTTTTAGTTAATTTATATGAAAACCAAGTGCTTCAAATAAAGTTTATTTGATGAAGAAATTATTTAATTCAAAAATGCAAGAAGGTGGATTTGTATCAAGCCACTTGATGATTTTTGTTCCATTGTAAATCAATTAAAATTAATTAATATTCCATTTGATGATGAAGTTAAAAACACTTTTATTCTTATGCTCTTTTCCAGATAGTTGGGATAACTTGGTAATGGTTGTTAGTAATACAACATTTGCTACTAATATTTTGAAGTTTGATGATGTGGTTAGTATAATCCTGAATGAAGAAATACGCAGGAAAAGTACATGAGAGTCATCATCTGGAAATGCTTTGAATGTAGAAAGTAGGGGAAGACAAAAGGAGATATCCAAGAGTAAGAATAATGGGAAATCAAATTCAAAGATGGGCAGATCTAAATCAAGAGGTAGAGGAATAACTTGTTGGAATTGTGGAAAGAAAGGACATACAAAGAAGATTGTTGGTTCAAGGAAAACAAAGAGAATCTACCAGATAAAGGTAAAGAGGAAAATGTTGCAACTGAGGTAATGCAAGATGCCCTTATTCTCTCCTTGGATAATAAAATAGAATCTCAGGTTTTAGATTTAGGAGCTTCTTTCCATGCTACCCCTAATAAGGGTTATTTCAGAAATTATGTCCATGGTAATTTTGGGCATGTTTATTTAGGAGATGATGAACCATGCAATATTACTGGTAAAGGGGAAGTTCATCTAAAATTACAGAATGAAATACATGGATATTTAAAGATGTGAGGCATGTTCCAAGCCTCAAGAGAAATCTAATTTTTGCATGACAACTAGGTGAAGCTGGTTGCATGGTTACATTCACAGCCGACTCTTGGAAAGTTACCAAGGGAGATCTTGTTGTGGCAAGAGGCAAGAAGGTAGGAACATTGTATTTGTCTACATGTATTACTAATTCCTTTTTGCTTCTATCTACTTCAGATTCAGATGCAAGCATGTGGCATAATCGGCTAGGCCATATGAGTAAAAAGAGAATGTAAATATTAAAGAAAAATGGTAAGTTATCAGGATTTGAAACATTTAGATCTTAATTTCTATGAGCATTGCATATTTGGAAAGCAAAAGAAAGTGATATTTCTTAAATTTGGGGCAACAAAGAAGGAGCAAAAATTGGAGCTTGTGCACTCATATGTGTGGGGACCAACCCAGGTAGCTTCTCATGGAGGATCCCAATATTATGTGACTTTCATTGATGATGCCACAAGAAAGGTATGGGTTTATTGTATAAAGCGTAAATCTGATGTTTTTGAAACTTTTAAAATATGGAAAGCCCTTGTGGAAAATGAAACTAGTTTAAATTTAAAATGCCTTAGATCTGACAATGGTGGTGAGTACTGCAGTAAGGATTTTAATGATTATTGTTCAGTGAATGGAATACGTAGAGAAAGAACGGTTCCTAGAACACCACAAGAGAATGGTGTGGTTGAAATAATGAACAAAACTATCATGGAACATGCAAGAAACATGAGAATACATGTTGGATTACCCTTATAGTTTTGGGCAGAAGCAGTAGACACGATAATATATTTAATCAACCATGGGCCTTCAAGTGCACAGGATGGTGGAATACTAGAAGAAGCTTGGATTGGAAAAGAGGTATATCTTTCTTTTCTTAGAGTATTTGGTTCAGAAGATTTTGTGCATGTTGATAAAGAAAATAGGAAGAAGTTGGATGCTAAATCCAAGAGATGCACTTTTATTGGTTATGACTCTGGTGATTTCGGATTTCATTTTTGGGATTTAGATGATTCTAAGATTGTTAGGAGTTGTGATATTGAATGGAATGAAAAGAGAATGTATAGGGATCAAATTTTGATGCCTAAGGATGAACCGGTTGAAGATTTTTTGGAAGAAAATACATTTTCAGATTTAAAATAGACACCTACACCGGTGTAGGTGACGGCAATGTCGGTCAGGACCAACGTCGATAGAGCTAGGACCAACATCGGTGGCAGCCAGGACTAACGTCGGCAGTAGGTGACTGATGTCTAGTCACTGCAACAAATTGATACAAATTTTCATAATGAACAGTTGTAGCTTCAGTCACCCTATATTTCTGTGAGAAGGTCACAACGGGTAAGTAGACCTCTAGAAAGATTTACACCTTCCTTATTTTATCTATTATTGACTTATATTGGTGAGCCCAATAGTTTTGAAGAAGCAATGTAGGAGGGAACCCACTTGAAGTGGGAGCATGGCATGGATGAGGAGATGGACTCCTTGGAACAAAATCAGACATGGGACTTGGTTAAGTTGTCAGTAGGTAAGACAACACTACAAAAAAAATGGGTTTACAGGATCAAGGAGGAAGAAGGTGGACAGAAAAGATACAAGGCAAGGCTTGTGGTAAAAGGGTTTGTACAAAAAGTAGGTATTGATTTTGGTGATATTTTTTCTCCTATAGTAAAGATGAATTCCATTCATACTGTTTTGAGTTTAGTTATAGTAGAAGATTTGCACTTAGAAAAACTTGATGTTAAGACGGCTTTCCTTCATAGTGATTTGGAGGAAAGAGATATATATGCAGCAACCACTTGGTTATGAAGTCAGGGGTAAGAGAAACTTGTGTACAGGTTGAAAAAGAGCTTGTATGGGCTCAAGCAAGCTCCAAGGCAATGGTATATGAGGTTTGACAGTTTTATGCATGAGCATGGTTATATGAGATGTGAATCTAATCATTGTGTTTATTTCAAGAATCTTGAAAATGGAAGTTATATTATTTTGTTACTTTATGTAGATGATATACTTATTGCATGATCTAGTATGCAGGACATTGTTGAGCTTAAAGAAAAGTTAGCTCATACATTTGCAATGAAGGATTTAGGAGTGGCAAAGAAAATCCTTGGCATGAAAATTCATAGAGACAAAAAGAATAGGAAATTGTATTTGTCTCAGGAAGATTATATCAATAAGGTGTTGAAAAGGTTTAAAATGTAGAATTCAAAACCAGTAAGTACACCTATGGTTGGACACTTTAAATTAATCAAAGATCGGTGTCCTACATCACATGATGAGGTCGAGTACATGGCACGGGTTCCATATGCTTCAACAGTTGGAAGCCTTATGTATGCAATGGTTTGTACTATACCAGACATTGCACAGGTAGTGGGAGTTGTGAGCAGATTTATGGCCAATCCAAGTAAAGAGCATTGGAAAGCACTCCAATGGATACTCAGATATTTGAGAGGGACATCCAACATGAATTTATGTTATGGAGGGTTAGATACTTCTTTATGTGGCTATGTTGATTCAGGATATGGTTGGAGATTTGGATGGTAAGAGAAGCACCTCTGGATATGTATTCACAATAGGTGGCACGACAGTTAGCTGGATTTTGAGATTACATAAGGTTGTGGCCTTATCTACTATAGATTCTGAATATGTTGCAGCTATAGAGGCTAGTAAAGAGATGATATGGATGAGTAGATTCATGGAAGAGTTGGGAAAGGAGCAAGAGGATTGCAGATTGTACAGTGATAGTCAAAGTGCAATTCATCTGGCAAAGAACTCAACATTTCATTCAAGAACAAAACACATGGAGTTGAGATATCACTTCATACAATAGGTGTTGGAGGATGGATAGTTGAAGCTAGATAAAATTCATACAAGTGAGAACCCTGCAGATATGCTAACGAAGCCATTGACAAATGAGAAGTTGGAGCTTCACACAACTTCTGTTGGTCTTCAAGTTTGAGACTTGAAGAGGAAGAAACAAGCCAAGGAAAGGATCCAAGGATGGAGTTGTATGGTACATAGCAACAATTTATCTCCAAGTGGGAGATTGTTAGGTTATGGAGATAAATAGCTTCACAAATGGCATGCATTTTAGGTTTGTTGGTTTACACAAGAACCGACGTCAATTTCCATGGATTAGAAGGTGTTGGCATAGATCTAGTAACCGGAAGGTGGTTAGAGAAGCTTGTGGGGAAAAACTATTGTACATCCATGAGAGGTGTAGAAGATTGTAAATCTTCATTATATTTCCTTTGTGAACAAAGAATAATAGATTGATTATTTCTTGGTGGACATAGCCCACACTGGGTGAACCACGTTATATCTTGTGTTTATTTTTTCTTCTAATTTAATTTTCATGTTTATTTCTTGCATGCTTCAATTAAATATAGATCTATACAGCACTTGTGTGTGTTCTAACCCCAACAATATGCACAAAAGAACATAACTAGGAAATTGCTTAAGAAGTTTTACAATATCCTGGGTGCCAAAACCATGGGCCAAAACCAACCCCATAAACCTATGGGTCAAAATCGCACCCATATGAGAAGAACACATTTCCTGAGATATCAGGCACATTTTTCAAGGAAAACTTTGAGGAGAAAACTATGGATAGTGTACAGTACTTTTAGTGTACACTCCTCAATCCTTCCACACATGAAAAAATACTCCACAACATAACAATCTTCCACTTGGAGACTAGTTTTCCTTTGAATAAAATTCTCAACCCATCACTGTCATCCGTGAAGACCAACCAAAGCTGAACACAACTTCAGTTTCTTCCTTATGAGCACCTTGGTCATCATGTCTATAGGATTTTGACTGGTGTGAATCTTTTCTAGCTTCAACTTCTCTTCCTTCGAAGTTGTCCTAATGAAATGGTACCTTAACTGTATATGCTTTGTCCTAGAGTGGAAATCAGAGTTCTTAGCTAGGTATATAACACTCTGACTATTACTATGTAACTTCCCTTCCTCCTGCTTATGCCCCAACTCCTCAAGTAATTGTTGTAACCAAATCATCTCTTTGATTGCCTCTGAGGCAGCAACATACTCAACCTCTATGGTCGACAAAGCCACCAGCTTCTGTAGTTGTGAAATCCAACTCATTGTTGTCCCACCTACGATGAAAATATAACCTATCATGCTCCTCATGTTGTCTACATCTCCTACCATGTCTGAATCTACATAACCACGTAAAGTGGTGTCTGATTCATTGTAGCACAAAATTGTCCCCATGGTCCATCTCAAGTATTGAAGGATCCACTTTATTGCTTACCAGGTGATCTTTTCTTGGATCACTCATAAATCTACTCACTGCTCCCATTACATGTGCAATATCAAGCCTGGTACACACCATGGCATACATCAAACTACCAAATTTTGATGAGTAAGGTACCTTAGACATCTGGTTTCTCTCTTGCTCTATCTTGGGACACAACTTCTTTGATAACTTGAAATGGCCTACCAAAGGAGTCCTAGTCGGTTTAACATCTTGCATATTAAACCTCTCCAAGACCTTATTAATGTACTCTTCTTGAGATAAAGTCAACTTTTTTTCCTTCCTATCCCTAGATATCCTCATACCAAGGATTTTTTTGGTTGCCCCCAAATCCTTCATATCAAAGGAGTCACTTAGCTGCTTTTTGAGTAATTTTTTTTCTTACATGCTTTTTCCTACAACCAACATGTCATCCACATATAGACATGTGATAATATAATTTCCATCCTCAAATTTCTTTGTATAAATGTAATGGTTAGAATGGTGTCTAATATAACCTTGCTCCATCACGAAGCTATTAAATTTCTTATACCATTGATGTGGAGCTTGTTTCAGGCCATACAAGCTCTTCTTCAGTTTACACGCCATCTCTTCTTTACCTTTGACCTCATAGCCCTCTGGTTATTGCATATATAGATCCTCCTCCAAATCACCATGGAGAAATGCAGTCTTTACATTTAGTTGCTTCTAAGTGCAAGTCTTCTACTGCCACTATTCCAAGCACAGTTCTAATAGAAGTCATTTTTACTACAGGAGAAAAAATCTCATCAAAATCTATACCTTTAAATTGTGCAAAATCCTTGACCACTAATCAACCCTTGTATATTTTCTTTCCTCCTTCTTCCTCTTTGACTCTATACACCCACTTGTTATGCAATGCTCTTTTTCCTTCAGGTAGCTTCACTGAATCCCAAGTATGGTTCTCCATGAGAGATTGAGGCTCCTCATTTATGGCTTGCTCCCACTTCTTCCTGACATCTACATGCATTGCTTCATCAAAGCTCTCTGGATCCCCACTATCAATGAGTAATAAATAATAAAGAGAAGGAGAAAAATGTTTAGGTTCTCTTCTTACCCTAAAATACCTCTTCAATATAGGAGTTTGGGGTTCCTGTTGAGTAGGTTCCTGAACTAATTCATGTACCACTTTCCCATCTGGAAGATCCTCTACCACTTCATATTCTTTCTTGGATTCTTCCCTGATTTCTCGCAACTATTGCTTATACATAACTTTCTCATTAAAGACCACATCCCTAGATTAAATGATTTATTTTTCCTTAATACTCCAATATTTATATCCAAATTCATCACGACCATAACCAATGAAAGTACATTTTTCTAACTTATCCTCTAACTTGGTCCTATCGTCCTTGTCAATATGGACAAACACCTCACATCCAAAGACTCTAAGAAATGAGTAATAAAATTTCTTACCATACCAAGCCTCCTTGAGTATACCTCCATCCAAGGCACTTAAGGGTCCTATGTTTATCAACTACACAATTATGCTCAACATTTTTGTACAAAAAGAAAAAGGCAATCCTGCATGTAATCTCGTGCTCTTAGCTCATCCCATTATTGTCTTGTTCATCCTTTCTGACACCCCATTCAATTGTGGAGTTCCTGGAACCATCTTTTGCCTATGAATTCCATTCTTAGAACAATAATCATAAAATTCATTGCTACAATACTCCCCTCCATTATCTAACCAGAGAAATTTTATCTTAAGACCTATTTCATTCTCTACCAAGGCTTTCCATTTAACAAAGTATCAAATACATTATATTTATTTATAATAAAATATACCTAAACTTTCCTTGTTACATCATCAATAAAAGTGACATAATAACTTAAACCCCCAAGAGATGATACATGAGCTGGCCCCCACACATCAGAATGTGCCAGCTCTAACTTACTCTCTTTCTTTATAGGTCTAACCTTGAAAAACCTCACTTAATAGGTCTAACCTTGAAAAACCTCACTTACTTATGTTTCCCATATACAAAGTTCTCACATAACTCCAAACTTGTTTCTATATATCCGAGAAAATTCTTCTTTATGATCTCCATGCCCTTATGGCTTATATGACTGAGCCTATAGTGCCACAGTGTTGTATTTGCATCTAAAGCTATAAGATTACAAGAATTAGTGCTATCAGTGGTTAAATACAAAGTTCCAACCTTCTTACCTTGTGCCACCACAAGAGCACCCTTGGTAACCTTCCAAGAGTCCGCTGTAAATATCACAGTACAACCATCACTTCCTAGTTACCCCGCCGATATCAAATTTTGTCTTAATGTAGGCACATGTCTAACATCCTTCAATAGCCATATATTCCCATTCTACATCTTAAGATGAACATAACATTTTCCAACTATGTTTTAATGCTCGTCATCACCAAGAAAAACATGCCCAAAATCCCCTTCAACATAATCAAAAAAATAATGTCTATGTGGAGTAGCATTGAAAGAAGCCCCTGAATCTAAAACCCAAGATTCAACACTATTATACAAAGAAAGAATCAAAACATCCTGACATACATTACCCTTACCACATTTACCTCCTTGTTTTCATCATGTTTTTTCTTCTTATCCCGAAGTTCCCAACATTCCTTCTTTAGATGCCTAGTCTTTCCACAATGCCAACATACCATCTTTCTTTTGTATTTTGACTTTTCCCGATCTTTTAATTTTCCAAGGCTTCCTCTATTCTTCCGTCTCCCTCTAGTTTCCACTGTCAAAGCATTGCTTGAAGTAGAAGATTCCCTAGAGATTTTTCTTCACATTTCCTCGCTTAGAATCACCCCTACAACATCCTCAATATTCAACTTTGAGTTAGCTGGAACCGATTTGTTTACTGCCATTACAAGGCTATTCCAACTCTTGGGTAAAGAGCACAAAATTAATAAAGCCCTAACTTCTTCATCAAATTTTATTTTAACCAAAGTTAGCATATTCACAACCATATTAAAATCATTTAAATGTTCTACTACTGAACCATTCTCATACATCCTCATATTAAACAAATTTTTCATTAAAAATATCTTGTTAGAGGCAGAGGGTTTTTCATACAACTTCCCTAATGCATCCATAAGTTCTTTTGTAGTCCTTTCCTTTGAAACATTAAATAATACCAAAGATGCAAGACATAGCCAGATTGTCCCAAGTGTCTTCCTATCCAAAAAACCCAACTCCGCATCCATTATGCTCGAGGGTTTGTTCCCATTCTCAGACAATGGAATATAAAGATACTTTTGATAAAGTTAATCTTCCATCTGCAACTTCCAAAGACTGAAATTATGCTCGTTGAATTTATCAGTCCTTGATCTTCTGTCATTTGTCATATCTCCCACTCAAGGTAAAACTTTCCCTGTGACTCAACACTTTAGCAAACCAAACCAGGCTCTAATACCAATTGTTAGGAAATAAGGGATAAAATATGCAAAACAATCATCCCACACAAAATTACAATAGTATAAAATAATATGTAGAAAATATTACATATCTGAAACAAATCTGTAGAAAATAATAGAACACAACACAGAGACACTATTTAACGTGGTTCACCCAATTTAGGCTACGTCCACCAAGAATCACTTGCTCATATTTTTGTTACAAGTCACCTCTTTCACTCAATACAATACTTAGATCTTTTTGGAGATATGCTCAATGAAACTCACCTGAATTCACACTTGAACTCACACATATCTACAATGTACCATCAACCCTACCATATGCATAAAAGTATATAAATAATAAACTACTTAAGTAGTTTTACAAAACTGTGGGTACCAAAACCATGGGCCAAAACCAACCCCTTAAATTTATGGGTCAAAAATCCCATCCATATGAGAAGAGCATGCTTCTCAAGATATCAAGCACATTTTTTTAGGCCAAAACATTTTCTTAGGGGTTGCACCCTCGAACCCTGACACGAAAATTATGGCTAGTGTATAGTATTTGAGAAAGAGAAAATACAACAACGCAAAATAGTGCAAATGAATTCAGAACCACATGTATGAGATTCCCCTTTATATGATTACACGTGTTCAAGAGAGTAAGAAAGTGACACATCACACAAGAAAAATTTAATCATTGTGTCATATGAATAAAACAATATGCAAGAGACCCCATTATAAAATTATAAAGTAATTATTAAGAGGTCAATTAAATAATAATGAACCATTATATAATATTGTCTCAAATTGGACATACACATATACTAAATATCAATAGGTGTAAGAATGAAGAGAAAATTAAACATTCTATAGATATATTTGATGATTTATATGTTACATATATAATTAGATAATTCAAAAAAAAACCAACAGTGCAAACTCATTATAAAACATGTACACAATTAATCATATATAAAAAAATAAGTATTTTGCACATCATAATCAAGCAAATAATAGTAATACAACTACCACTAGGGTTCATGCTCATTAGATGTATCAATGTCCACATTCCTATATATAACTAGTTTTTTACAAGAGGAATGATTCAAATGATCTTGATATTGTGAACACAATTGACCTTGCCACTCTCATTTGTAAACACATCCATATGGGCCTGTAGCCATGTCTTCTCCTACTAGAGATGCATAAACTAATCCAACAATGAAATATATAATGCATCATCAAGAGATGGAGGTGGAGGTTTGAGCATGTTGCTAGAGGCTTGAGATGGTATGGGGAGTCCATATAAGTGTTTTTGTGTGGATAGGAACCTTGCAGAAGTGTGAACAAAGACTAAATAAAGAAAACAAACATAAAACCCTCTCTCTAACCGTGGTACCCTGTTATAGGGTTTGGAGGTTTAAACATTGGTTTAAAGGCTAAGGAAATTTTTCTATAACTCGTGACAAGTTGGATAACAAGAAGGTTGGGGTGAGTTTTAGTGAGTAAAAAAAGTATCAGACAGTTTCAAGATGATTTACTAGTTGAAAGGTTGCAAACACAGTCCTAAGACTAATGGTACACAGTGAGAAGGATATGAAAATGTGACATTATTGTTTGCATAAACCTAAACAGTCCTTGATGGAGGTATGTGACTCATTGAGATGGTGGGAGAATAGGTTTAGGTGCTAAGAACATCAAATAATTAGGTGAGAACTCAGGTATTGGATGTTAGAGAGTGAAAACAAGGAGAGTTAAGTGTGTGAACATATAATTGTACTAATTGTATGCAATGACTAAGGGTGATAACAAGGTTGGTGCATTGAACAAAATTTCTACGCATTTTGTCAAATATTTGTCATGCCAATCCTTCTACGCATTTTGTCAAATATTTGTCATGAAAACAGAGCTCGATTCAGCAAACACTCAAATTACTAAACACTCTAACAAACATGACTTAATCTTATAAATACATATCGAAGTAGACACTTGTTAAGGAGAACAAATTATCTCTTGTTAATATGGAGTTATAATAATGAATGGAGGAATCTTTTTTATTGCCCCAATCAATGGAAAATCACTCTGTAAAATTTATAGATTAGTAGTGATGTCTTGATTTTAATCACAGTTTTAGGATCTCTATTATTTCAAGAGTATAGTTTCAACATTGATGACTGTACATGTAGAATAAAGGTAAGAAAATAGAGCTCGATTAAGGTAGAATAGAGGATTGGATTCATGAAAGAAATATGGAGGTTGAGGAAGAGCAAGGTAGACAGATATATTGGCTTCATAGAACGTCTGTATTTATAGCTTAGGTATCCATTAAGAAGTAATGCGGAAGCAGAACATCATATTGTATAAAGCGCAAACCCATAAATCTATGAACTCACAATAATAAGAAAACATAAATTAAATAATTACTAATTTCATGGGTATGAGTCATGGAACCAACAAACGATGGGTTAATTAAAGAAATGGCGAGGGCAATGGTATCCTCCGGGAGTTCACAGTTTGGCATATCGGGTTTTTTGCATGAATAACCAGCAATGGCACTAGGGCAAAGTTCAATTTGTTATTTACTACATGGAGGGGGACAAAAAATGTTGGCTTCAACTCTATTATGATTCCCACAGTGTCAAGTATTGATTTCAAGCAATGATGATGTGGCCATCTATTGCCACAGTGGAACGCTCTTACATGCCCATTTATGATGCCCTGCGGCTGCGGGTCCTATGTTGACTGTGGTATTAGAGCTAAAAGACCAGCGATGGAAAGTTTTTTATTCTATTTAGTCATTGGGGTCAATGGTTGGGCCATAAAGAGCCATGTCAGTTTGTGTGTGCTCTTTACGGTCAACGTGTGGAAACAAGTGGAATTATTTAAACAATACAAGGCCATGTTAATAAATATGGTGCGAGATAGAAAGTGTGTCCAATATAATTCGGGAAGGACTCCTAACCTGTGATAAAATACAAGCTTTGGAGCAGGGTATGGACATCTAACAACTCACAATAGAATGCATTTTTATCTAGATGTTGTTGTTATTTTTTGAGTTGATATGTACAAAAAATGTGGCAACATATACAAGACATGTGAATTATTTGACAAAATACCTGGGCAGAATGTTATGATTTTAGGCTATAAACTCAAAACCAAACTCCACAACCTTTTACAACTTCCTCAACACTTGTGCTAATATGGAAGCTTTATAGTGGATGTCGAAATTCATCAAAGAATTATGGGAAATAGATTTTCAAGTAGCATCTTGCGGTTTGGAAATCTTTTGGTAGTTATGTATGCAAAATGTGTATTGGGCATACTCCTAGTGGGTGGTAAAATAAGAGATTCAGAGCAGGGTATGAACATTTGTCAAAGCGTAATGCAAAGAAATAAAATTGTTAGATGTCTTGCAGATGCAAGTTTTTTGGCTGATATGAATGATAAATGTGGAAGTATGTACAAGGCATGCGAACTGTTTGACAAAATCCCTTTGGGAATGTAGTGATTTCAATAAATAGGGTATGAGAACTATTTGACGAAATGCCTTGAAAAAACGTGGTTTCATAGATTGTTGTCATGCCACAATATGCACAAAATGGGCTTGTTGAAAAGGAAAATGAATCTGTGAAGAAATTATAATTGGAAGGTGTAAAGCCAGACTCCACAATTTTTGTCAGCATATTTCCCACCTGAATAAAAGTGGGAGCTTCACAACAGGGGTATGGGAATAAACAAATTATAATGGAAAGGATATTTTTTGGGACTAGTTAAAGTTGCAAATGTCTTGATAGATATATATGTATGATTTGCAAGCATATATAATGTACATGATTTTTTTGTCATTATTGTAGAAACTAAATCACGCACTTTGGGTATTTATCTAGTCCTGATCACATACTACTATTCATATGATTCCTAAGTAAGAAAAGTACTAATTGACCCATGTCTTTGGCCATCTTTACTCACTTTCTGTAGCCACTTTTGGTCTTACACACCTTCTTGCTCAGCTTGACCTTTGACCCTTCAGTTTCTCTAAGTTTGGACACTAACACCAAGCCAGGATGCCAGTGTCAAGCCCCCGTCCCTCTAGGCATCCCTGACCTCTTGGTACTTTGTCTCACATCTTTTAGTCCTTTCTAGCGCATTTTATTTTCTTTTTGGTAGTCGGCATTTTTCAGGGTTAATTATGAAATTCAAGCAAGGGAATCATATAAATATAAAGTTATGTGATCATAATAAAGCACCAAGCACTAAGCATTAGCTATCACCACCTAAGGTTGCATCTAAAGGCATTATAAAAGAACATTCAAGCATCCATCTAACATCCACACAAGGGAAAGGGACTACATTTCTTCTGCATACACTTCATAGGAGGGGAAGTTCATTCTTTCCATGACACATCTATTTACATCTTCTACATCTAGCTATTGCTCGTTATCAAGTGTGACACACACAAGAGCCACCTAGGGCATAATATCTTCACACACACACACACACACACACATAGAACTACATTGGGTCTGAAATGTAGTGCAGCACTCAGTCGTAAGATCACTCATTTGACATATGAGGATAGTTTGACCCCTCATTTGCATTATTTTATTTTTGGGATTTGATGCACTTTTGAGGGTTTTGCAGGTCAATTCTTTATTGCAGGTTATCAACGACATCAATGATCATTATGTGACATACTAAAGACAATAAGCAAAGGACAATATAAATATTGCAACCATTTAAAGATGGTTTTATGGGGATTTTGATAGTCATAGGTGCCCAGAACTGTCAACAGTGCCCACAGGCATCCCTGAACCTACTTGAGGCACCCTAGTCTAGCATATTCCAACAATCTCTACATTTTTATGGATTTTATTGTAACAGTCTCCACTTCAGAATTTCCAATTTGTCACTTCAGAATAGTCCAAGAATATTTGTGAAACAACTAAGTCTTTCTATATCTTTATTCTCTCTTAGGTTTTTAAATCTTAATTCCTTATTTACTTGAGTCAATTTTGTACTTCATTGTTTATTTATTTACTGCTATATTGCAATTAGATTTAGGAATTTATAATTCCTGTATTTTCTTAATCATTTAGTGAAAATCACTCATGATTAGTCTTTTGGATCCTTATTTAGCTTATCATCTTCTCTATCATGGCTCTTAAGGTTTTTCAAAACTCTTTTTCTCAATTACTTCAAATACATGCACCTTATAAAGAGTTTCTTAAAAAATCCCTAAACACCATGTATCTTCCTAGCGATACACCACCTCCTCAAATTAGTGTTATCTTCTAGCATCTTTTTGATGAATCTCTTGGTTCTAATTCCCATCAACCTATGTTGGTGTCAATTCAAGTTTTGCATTCTTTATTTAAATATCAATTTTAGGCTATGGCATCCATTATTACATCTCTTAAATCTGAAATCCAACATCTTAAGGATGTTTCTCAAAGTCATGTTAGTTCCTCTACTACATCTCATCCCATTTTTATGTCTTCTACTTGTGCTCACATCAGTGAACCTCAAATATTTCCACTCCCTGCACCTCTCAAGTTTGATATCAATGCTAAGAAACAAGATATGATTCCACAACTTATCACTCGTCACTTGATCAATTTTCCATCTACTGATCACTATCATCCCTATTGACTTCACAAAATATCAAGGTCATCCATATTGCCATTATCATTGAATTAATGGACATAATGACAATGAATGCTATGCTTTACAATGAATAATCAAAGCATCTTGATCGTCAAGGCTTTATCTCATTCACTGTACAACATTCTGTTGCATGCCCATCTACAAATGCTACATCCAAATGGGATCCTAAATATGTTCCTTCTATGTCTCATGAACATCATGCCACCACTTCTAATGTGCCTTCTTTGGTTAGTCAAGCGCTGCCTATTCAACCCATTCCAACTAAGAAATCACCTCTCAAGGTTTGTCTTCCATCACCTCCTCCTACTGAGTCATCTTAAACATTACCAAGTCAAACAAAACAACCAACATCTCCTCCTCTCAAGTCTTCTATGATGTTACCAAATAAACAACCACTTTCTACACAAGAAAAACACTCTAGCTGACCTCTTTCAACTTCTGCAGCTCGAGAATTCTAAGCCATCACCACTTCAACATCCAATTACTTTTGTCAAGGAAACTACTCTTACATTGATCCCCTTAATGTCATCAACTAGATCTACATCACTTACATACTTGGGGGGCATCATAGCTTCTCCCTCTTGCATTGCTATCAAATGTCTCTATCATCCCATGCACTTGATGCTACACTTAATGTCTAATATATCCTAAGCATCAATACAAACCACTTGATACACTTGTATCATCATTACCTGATGATGCACTCATGTGGTTTGGTTCACACTTGAATGTTGAGGGCATACTATACACATGAACCTCACACACTACACACTGCACACTCGCACACTACACACTTATTGCATCTATGCACATTACACACTGCACTACTGCATACTACATACACTATCACACACTACACACTACACACTGCACACTACACATTGCACACTTCATAGTTTCGTTTATTCATCTCTCAATATAACATGCAACATCTACTCAATACACATTCATGACATATCTTTCTTGCATCATACTTCTAGCACATAATTATTTCCCTATGACACACTCTAGTTCTATAGTTCATACTCAAATACTAAGGGTTTCAATCTAAAATGAACCTCACCACACTCACAAAATCACTCACTCAATCACTCACTCACTCATTCACTCAATCTCTCATACTTGGTCGCTTTACATACTCTTATCCCAATCACATCTTTCTAATGCAAAATTAAAACCATTTCCCGATGACAAACTCTTGTTCTACTGGTTCATTATCGACTACTAAGGGGGTATGCATAAATTAACCTCATCACACATGCATAAACATTCAAATTCTCTTAAGGGGCAAATTATCCTATCATTCACACTACATTCCATTCCATCTCATCCACAACATACTGCATATCTTGGTCACATTTAGTCTTGCTTGCATTTACTCATTACATGTACACTTTATTACACATGCTAGATCAGATAGCTTGTATGTCATTATCTTTATCATACACACATGTACGTTCACTTTCCTTCTAGTTGTGATCACAAGATTTTACACAAGATACGCATTCAACATGGATGTCTTGGTACAAGTAACTCATACCAGTCCCACAACGACTCCTGGGGCATCCAATTTCATACATACTACAGGTGCTATTGTTTCATTTTTCATAGCACATTACTTATATCGGATTATACATTCTTTGACATACATTTTATATTTCTAACATGTTAATGGGTGCTTCATGTGCAACATTTTCTTTACAGGTCTATTTGCTTCCATGGTTGTCTGATTCTTTTTGACTGTCTGTTTGCGTTAGTATGCTATTGTTTGCGGGACTTTTCCATATGTTATTGCTTTTATCTAATTTATTGTCTGCTTTTGAGCCACTATGACCTTGATTGTTCTTGTGACATCATGAGTGATGTCCCATGTTTGACAACACTTTTTTTCTACAGTCTACATTGTTGCATTCTTGCGTGTATTAACTTATCTTGTTGTTACTTAGCTTACATCATTGTCTTCTACATGCATGTTTATCATTTCTTGCACTAACATTTGTTTTCATCCACTTTGTTTGCATGTGCCTTGGTTTCTACCAAGCACACTCCCCCCCTGCAGGGCATCAGTTTTAGTTCAGAGGTCAGTCCTCCTTTGGGCTGCATACTCCTCAGTGACTATCGCATGCACCCCAAATGAGGGGAGGCATCATTTGGGTGAATTATTCACCCTATACATCATCTCATAGTCATCACACAACATAATTCAGTACCAGTACAACACAATAATTAGTCTCAACAATAGGCTCCAAATATAACTTGGGTCCTCAACACAACACAAACACTAGCGCCTAGACCCAAACAGTAGTGCTGGGTTGCCCTTAACCCTTCTTGGATGCCTCTGACCAGGGGGCAGTTACACAACATTTTTCAGTTCAACACATTCTACAACACTTCACACAATATTTTACAGGGCACATAATCCTTAGCACTTGACATGCATGCACTACACAACATTTTCTACTTTCACGTTGGATCAGAATTGTTTCAAACCAGATCAGATTTTTACACACCATCTGAAGTGGTGTTCTACATTGTGGGAAGAAGTTAAATGTTGGAGGATGACACTAGAATTTTCTCCCTACACTTCTTCCATTCTTTAATGAGATTTCCCAAAAAAATCACAGTCAGCGTAACTGGCATGAGATCGCCCAAAAAACTCGTTCTTCTACATCATCTTCAGGATCCTTTCTACACTCTTTACTCATCATGGATCAGGTTCACATGTTCCTTTTTCATTTTCTTGCATACATTTATGCACTTTTTACATACATTTTGATCATATATACACACATATTTGACTACTTATTTGTTCTTCTCTTTTGCAGGTTTGTCCTTATGGGAATCGATAGTCACACCATCATCGCACACTCAATCAACATCACACATCATCAGAAAATCAATGACATCGACAACAGGTATAATCACAACATATGACACATACACTCTCACCCTAGGGTCATCATCTTCATCACTTATTTTTCACTTCCTCTTCTTTAGTTTCCACACTTCACATTTTTATCACTCCACACTTTTTCTTGTCTCTCGACATGCTTTTTCACCATCAATCTACATGGTTATTAGGGTATGCATATCTTATCTACTTTATGTTATTGAAATTCTCTCAACAACATAAAGTGGGGGAAAATGTAGACACTAAATCACATGCACTTTGGGTATCTATCTAGTCCTGATCACATACTACTATTCATATGATTCCTAAGTAAGAAAAGTACTAATTAACCCATGTCTTTGGCCATCTTTGCTTGCTTTTTGTTTCCACTTTTGGTTATTACACACCTTCTTTCCCATTATAACCTTCAAACCTTCAGTTTCTTTGATTCTGGACACCAGCGCCCAGCAAAGAATGCCAACGCTAGGCACCCCATCCCCTTTGGGTGCCCCTTACCTCTTTGTACTTTGTTCACATCTTTTAGGTCCTTTCTAGCCGTTTGGGCATCTTATCTTTTTGGTAGTTAGTCCTTTTCAGGGTTAATTATGAAATTCAAGCAAGGGAATCATATAAATATAAAGTTATGTGATCATAATAAAGGACCAAGCACTAAGCATTAGCTATCACCACCTAAGGTTGCATCTAAAGCATTATCAAGAGCATTCAAGCATCCATCTAACATCCACACAAGGGCAAGGGACTTACATTATTCTTCATACAATTCATAGGAGGGGAAGTTCATTCTTTCATGCACACATCTTTATATTTTTACATCTAGCTACTTGTCTCGCTATCAAGTGTGACACACACAAGAGCCACCTAGGGCACAATCTCGCACACACACACACATAAAACTACATTGGGTCTAAGATGTAGTGAAACACTCAGTCGTAAGATCACTCATTTGACAGTTGAGGACAATCTGAACCCTCATTTGCATTATTTTCTTTTTGAGGATTTGATGTGCTTTTGAGGGTTTTATAGGTCCTTTCTTTATTGCAGGTTATTGATGACATCAGTGATCATTGTGCGACATACTAGCGATAAGAAATCAAAGGATAACGAACATCTCATGACCCTAACGAATCTATTTTTCGCATGTTTCTAAGAAGTAGCATGGCAACCAAGAAAGTCTCTAGCGCCCACAGGTGCCCCTCGACCCTACATGGGCACCCTAATCTAGCCTTTTCCAACACTTCTACATTTTTATGGGTTTTATTACGACAGTCTGCACTTCATATTTTTTAGTTCGTCAGTTTTGTGACACCTTTGGCATTATAGTGAAACAACTAAGTCATTTTATCTCTTCATTTGCACTTAGGGTTTTAAATACTTAATTATTTATTTGCTTGGGTCAAATTTTGTACTTCATTGTTTATTCATTTACTGTTACATTGCAATTAGATTTAGGCACCTATTTATTTCAATATTTGTTTAATCAATTATTCAATATTATAAATGTTACTACTCTAATGGATTTGAATTATTGGTGCTCTCATGTGGAAGTTTCTTACTACATTGTATTGATAATTATTTTTCCCCAAAAGCTTGTTCTTCGATATTAAACATTCCAAAAAGCATGCCTTATAAATGAAAATAAAAATGTATATTTTTTTTAAATAAAAAATTATAGAGATGAATGTCGTGGGTCGACATTGTGTGAGAATTATAAAATGTCAGTGCCTTGGAATGCCATGTGATGGATAGGTGAAGTGTAGAACTAAAAAATAACAAATACCTATGGTTTGGACAAATTTGAAGAGGTGGAGGAAGGGGATTTTGTACGTGTCCCATGTAAAAACATGATGATCCCAATTCC
Source organism: Taxus chinensis (assembly GCA_019776745.2). Lineage (NCBI taxonomy): Eukaryota > Viridiplantae > Streptophyta > Pinopsida > Cupressales > Taxaceae > Taxus > Taxus chinensis. The sequence goes on from CM034156.1 coordinate 621,450,473, forward strand.
TAAAACAATACATAAATATAAAATTTTGAATGCAAATGACACCGCATAATTTTTACTTTGTAGACTCATTATATTTTAATTTTTATGTGATGTTACGATAAAATTACAATAGCGTCCATTCCTACCTTATCTATCAGCTCTTTTTATACTAGTCAGGGAGGGAATTTATATTGATATTACCCGAATCATCTTATTGGCTATACAAATACGGTTTTATACATTTATTGCTTAACCCAATTAGTTAATGTGATGAGATTATTTTTATGTTGCATTATAATCCTTATTCATTATGATGTCATATCCCTAATGATTGGAAAATCATCCTTCTTTAAAGTGCAAACCCAAATACCATCTAATCTTTAAGTAAAATAGAGCGGGAATTATATAATACCTAATATTTTATTTGTCAATTGACTCAATAACCAAGTTAATTAAAAGTTTTTTTTTTCATAAGCTTTGGATTGTAAATTATTGCACCAAAAAGAGGTGCAATGTTACACTAATACTTAAGTATGAGAGTTTGTAGTGTCGTTAAAGTGATTTCAAGATGCAATGTAGAGGTATGTTTGACAGTTGTAGTATGACACATAAGGTTTTCAAAGTCGTTGAAGCAATTCCTTAATGTAGTCAACTAGGGAGCGGGGAGCCAACTTTGGTAGGATTTTTTTTTTGATTGAATGCAATTTTTTGAGTTAGAGAAGCAATTTTAAGGTGCACTAAGCCCATAACACTAAGCATGTCAAACATACCTCTTCAATACATCTTGAAATCACTTAAATAACTCTACACACCATCGTATTTAACTATTAACATAACATATTGGAAGCACATTTAATGAGAGTGGGGGTGAATCAGTCATACAAATACTTTTACTTCATTTACCATAACATACATTCATCATTCAAATCAACCATTCAACATACATAATCAATGTGAGCTTATTAAGTGTGTAATAATCATCCATAAGTACAAGAGACAAGAAAGAACATATGAACACCATATATAAAGTGGGAAACCCTCAGGGGGAAGAAAATCCACTAAACATTTGCATATATTATACAAAAAAAAGGAAATTTAGTGAAGCAACAACTTCACAAGGAACACCAACCCCTAACTTAGCAGGACACCAATCCTACAAGGAGCACTAACCCCTAATTTAGTAAGGCACCAACCCCACAAGGAGGATACAACCCCCTAGGATGACCAAGCACCAACTCAACACTTGAATATGAATATCACTTGAGTACTTGTCGCTCCAACAACTGATTGTGATCACTAGTTCAACTCCATCCACTCAAAACTCTCTCAAACATTCCTCTCTCCTACTTCACTCAAACTTGCACCTTCATATGATGATTAGGCCTAACAAAATTGAACACTTAACTCTTCTCTACTCTTGATGAATCTTATTAGCTCTTCTTTAGACCCCTTACACCTCTTCAACACTCTCCTTTAGCTTGCTCACATCTCTCTTTACCCCACTAGCTCAAATGAGGAAATAATTCTTGCCTTTATACACTAATATTGATACAAACACCTTAGGTCAGACAATAAAATTAAGTTCATTCATGCTAACATGAAAATACATTTCAAAACATCCATATAAATCACTTAAATGGACCTTATAGGTCGGTATAGGTAATTCACACACACATTTGCTCAAGGCTTCTCAATTAGGCCTAAAAACACATCATCACTCCAACGGTCATAAATTCAAATTTAAAATACATGAGGAAAAATCATCATGGCTCCAAAATCTCCACACATGTCATCAGAATCCTCTAGACTCCATAAATAAGCTCAGGAACATCTGCAACCTCCAAATTCATCATGGAATGCAAGTAACCTCAACTAGGTCTCAAACACCTAGAAATGGGTCTCCAAAAGGGAATGACTTCACACATCTAAACTCTTAACCAAGGCTCATGTAATATATCAATGGAAATCTCTAATCATCATGATCCTAGAACAGCTCATGACATCATCCAAATTAGGGCACAAGGCTTCCAAACACTTTAATCTCTGAAACTGCTCAAACTGGCTTCTAGGACCCAAGAACCAATGAACTCCTCATCAAGCACCAACACCTTAAAATATAATTACAAGCACTAAAACCACTTAGAAAAAATCAAGGGTATCCTTGCACACTACCACAAGAATTCACAACCATAGGTCACATGGAGAAAACCTTGTTTGCACACCTAGTTCATAAGCCTTCTTGACAAGCCTAAATAGGGTTAATTAGGCCATTAGGGCTTAAGAAAGAAAAACACCTTTCCATATCAAAATAAAAGCTCAAACACACCATATCAGACCTATCAAAGCTATTCAATTCCATTCATCACTGCTACAACATACACAACAACAAAATTCTTCTTGGACCTACAAGACTAGTTTTGAATTAGCAGTAAGGCAACTTGGAGGACATATTTATCCAATTTATTACACTAAAATATCCCAATTATTTTCATGATCACTTATCATGTATCTCAATAATCTTGGAACAATTTGTTTCTTTTCATGAAACCTTCATCTCAGCTCTGTACCTGTAAATCTCCACAAAACAAGGGTTTTCCTCTATCTTACTAATACACATAGAAGATGAAACCACCACCAACATGAGCCCTATAGATTCTTGTACATCCTTCAATCATCACATAAGCTTCCCCAATCCATTTGGAGACCATACCATTCAAATCTTCCTTATCGCTTCAAAACTAGGGTTTTGGGGAGGGTTTTGACTTGCATAGCTTATTAACAATGGTTCATAAAGATGTGACAACCAAACGAATCCATTCTTTTTGAAAAAACTTCTTAACTCCATGTACTAACATCCCCAAAAATCTTAGGAACCTATGTAGAACATACACATGTGGGTGAGCAAAATAACTTACCTATCAAGTTGGGATTTACACTTCTAAGAGCTTGATACAGCCAAAAACCACTTTTCATGCTTTGTCTTAATCCTCTTGACCTGAATGTTTTCCCTTAGCACTGTAACAACCTCCCTTGTGCATTCCAATACTCATTTATTCATGCATATACTTGAAACTCTCTAGACACCATGACCTACCCATGCTTACATGTCTTGTCTTCATAGTTCTTGCTTCAAAGGACCTTGTACAAGCATCATATACCTACAATATGGCCTTACGGTCCTTCCACACATGTCATACACTATCATAGTTCCTTCCGTATACTCATACTAACCTACCATGGCTTGCTTTACTCCACCCTCCATGTCATGTATACCCTAGGTCTAGGACTAAGCCTATAATGGCTTCTTCAACACATGTTTTCACTAAAATTGTCCTTGTCTTCACCTTGTAGACACTTACACACTTCTACCACACCACTCTAGCTATGTTAGACCCCATGGAAACCTCATATAACGTCTAGGGTATACTCATTAGACCATACTTGTTTGACCATACATTAAGAACATGTATACACACTTGGATATTGTGTTACTTCAACACTTCTTAACACAAGAACACTTCACTACTAATCAACCTTCATTTGACATCAACACAAATAAAAATCCCAACATAACATTGCACCATCATAAATATTTTCATACCTGACAAGTAGGATTCAATTGTTATTGATTAACAAATACTTGAGGGAGATTGTTGATGGAAAAGTAGTAAAACTAATAGATGCAAATGAAATAGTCAAGTTGGAGAAAAAATAATAATAATTATCAGTTTAATATTATCTTATACTTATTTGCATCATATAGACCTTTCCAAGATATTGAATTTCATCTGAGCTTGAGAAAGGTCAAAGAAAGGTTCAAACTCCAGTTGGAGATGGTGAGATACTTATGAGAAGCCAAAAAGGCCAAAAATTGGAAAATGAGAAAGATAATGATGGGGAGGTGAATAAGTGTTGACAATATCTTGAACAAGGGTAACTTGGTTGGTTTAAGGTGTTGAAAAAGGTTGATATAGGTGGTAAAGTATCATAACCCTATAACTAATATCCCACAATAATAATACCTGTCTAGAACCAATGTGAATCCCACCCCCACTAGTGGACTCACCATTTGATAGCCTCTTAGGAACTTGGTTATGTTGAGGAAAACGTCCAAACTCAGGGCACACACATAAAGATGATTGGCTAATGAAAAAATTATTATTAGCAAACAAATTGAATCGAGCTATGAAATACCCATTCGTTGCCAAAAAATAATATTGCTTACAATGCGCTCCGAATCTGGAAAAATTTCTTCTAGGACTCCTATTGGGTCTGAAGACTACTAAAAGTTCTAAGCAAAGTTAAGACTAACACCACATAGTCTAATTGAGCAAATTCTTATTGAATTTAAGAATAGTTACATCAAATATAAAAGCTTAATGGAATGCTTGAAACACCTAACATGAATATAATTCAGAAACTAGCTAAAGCATTCCTACTAGTATGTTCAATTTATAACTAACATAGACCTAAATAGATCTAAAAGCAATCAAATTGGGAGTTTTTTGTTACTCCAATGAAGGTGATATGGTCTCTCCAACAATGACTACAAGATCATATTGGATACCCATCTACTAACCCCATTGAAGACTCAAGGCAAGTATTGAACTTGGCTATTAATCATATTTCTTATACGATATGCAATTCAAAGCATGGTGTAAAGTTTAAAGGTATGTGGTTAGTCCTTTTTATAGTTTTTCCTTTGAGGAAAACTAGCATCTTGGTGAATGTGGGACTAAAAGCACAAAGTAGATTAATAATTGTTAATCATGATTAAGGTTTGTTAATCATAATTAGTGAATTAACAAGTGATTAAGATGTGAGGAGCCTTAATCAACCACTTAACAAGTGATTAAGTGATTAAGATGTGAGGAGCCTTAAAACTTCGATTGAAGGAATTGGTATGGGATACTTGTGAAATATCTTCATACCTTTGGAAGATGTTTGATGTCTATGGACATATAATTCACCAATATTTGGATAGAACATATAACACAATGCCATATAGAGGAAAGGAAATGTCATCTATGAACAACAAATTCGTAAAGACTCCTTTTTCCGTATAAATATTTGTTCACTTTCTCTATGTACATTTTCTTATCACAAGCAATGATAAACATTCATTTCTCAAAAGTTGTTGTGTTTGAATATAATACAAATTATTTATATGGTATAACTACATTATCGTCTGCATTATCGCATATACCGAGAAACAATATATTTATATTTTTTTCCTTTTACCAAAATGTTAAATGTAGGAGGCAAGGAGAGCTTTCCAAAATCTTATTAGGAAAACCTATAGAAGTTGGCATCACATAAGTGTTTGTATATTGCATGTTCATAGAAAAGGAAACATAAAAATATTGTTATTGCAATTTCTTCTCCTTGGACAAATTCTCCTTCTACTGTCTCATTTTCTTGTATAAATTATATTAAATAGGGCATTGTATTACTATGCAAAAGGTAAATACATACAAAAAAAGGGACATACATGAACAACAAATACACTTTAACTAATTACACTTCGGTAGCAAGAAAAACATGTTACTAGTGTTGTATGTATAACAGATGCAAATGAATCTCCCAGAGTTACAAGTACCTAGTTTGTGTGTGGATAAATTGTTCATCCAATGGACAAACATCAACTTGTGTACATCAATCCTTTACAAGTTTTCTCATAGAAATATTAGTAGTGAAGATTGTTATTTGATTAGTAGCTAAAGAAAGTAGAGTTAAAAAGTCTGATTAAGAGGATAGTGTAATGTATAGAAAAATCAAATTCAAATAAGAGAAACCTTATGTAAAAAATAAATTCAAGTAGGCAACAACTTCCAAAGATTCAAACAAAAGGTTTCTTTGTCATTATTGAAAAACTCCTAGACATGGTATTATGTATTATGGCACTAGTTTTAATTTTCAGTTTTTGGTTGGTTGAAAATAAGAAGAAAAGTGCATGCATGTTCACATATGTAGTTCCATGTCTTTTTGTTATGTAATGATGATGTAGAGATTCAAACCATGAGCACTAAAGTAGGAGATTTCCTTGATAATTTGATTGTTTATGTTAATATTCCCATGATCTGGTTTATATGATTCCCTTTCATGGTTGAAATTTTCCTTGAATCTAGTGTAGGCATCGAATCAACACGTAGGAAGTTCAAGACCCCATGCAGGCTTTGGAGTGATAAGATACTTAGTTATAAGGTGGTGTTTATCCCCATGTTCATACTAATGGGGGGAATGTTAGGAATATTTTATTACTCGTATGGAAGTGAGTTTGTTAGTAAAACAATTGTGCATGTAATGTAATGAGTTTTTATTAACAACTCATATTTAAAAACAAGTATGTGAGTGTAGACACTAGAATTTGGTAGCTTGTCCTTATGCAATTCCAATTTTGACCTTGTATCCTTGCTAAGATAAATGCACACATTTCGAATCTAATCTCCAAATCTCTTTAGCCAGTCTACAACTTGCTTATCTTTACATCATGCCTATCTTCAATTTTGTAAATGTTATTCAATCAAAGCAACATAAAACATCTTATATTCAAGACATAACTTGTAGTTTAGATGTTTCTTTCTCCTATAAAAAAATGTATATAAGGTTTGGGATGTGGATCTGGTCTTAGATGGCCTATACGGTCCTTCCCCTTCACAATTATCGCCTTTGCTTTCAATTATAAGTAATTATTTGAGTTATTTAATCCTCTTAGGGTCGGCCTTATTAGAATATCTTGCCTACAAAAGATTATATAAGTAAGTCATTATCACCTTATAAATCCATTGACATTATTATAAAATACTATTGCAAACATCTTTCCAAAAACACTCGAATGGTTCCTAAATATACTTAAATCAAGTGCACATCATCTAGTGTAGTCCCTACTACAAGTTTGAAGCACTCAACTAGGTCAAAGAGTCTAGCTCCATCCTTTTAAAAACATGTAAATATCATAAAGCCATGTTTTAACAAGAGCAAAGTCATCTCCAAACATTGCACAAGGGTTTCAATCAATAACTGGTTAGGTCACATAACTGAGGTAAACCATAAAACTATTAACTTGATGAGTACAATCTATACTATGTAGTTATCATGATATCTCAGTGTCAAGAGACATGAGGGAACCCCTAAGGAGTTGGTTAGCTATAGACATTTGCATAAATACTTATGATAACTACGTGAGGCTTGATTTCTACAATGAGGATATGTAGTGTAGCACTTAGATTAGTTTAACAGTTGGGAGTTTGACTGCCAAGGGTGGTCCAACCTCAAAAATACACACATGTTTTTCTCCTTTTGTTTGTTTATTCTCTAATGAAGGGTTTTGCAGCTTGCTAGGGTTTCCACTTTTTTTTTTGGTTATCACAGGTCATCCTGAAGTTGTGAAAGAAAGAGTGACATATAAAGAGAACCATTTCCAAGTAAGTGAAGCACATAGGAAGATGTAGGTTCAGACTATCTATGGGTCTGAAACCATACAATTCATACTAAGGACCATACATCTCCTACTAAGACTATTTAAAATCCGTACAATCTTGCACCTACTTAGTTTTCAGTTCCACAATCTCCAATGCAGAATCCAAAGTCTCAAATATTATTGTTCCACTTCCCTGCACACTAAGATAATTCATGAATAATCCTAAACAGTTAAGTCTATCTCTTTCCTTGTGTATTTGAACTAGTTATTTATCGTTTATCAATTGTTTCAATCATTTCAAATTTTAATGCATTATTCTAGCCTTGTACAATTGATGTTAGAAGTTAATTAGATCATAATAGTTTACATATTGCTAACCTTTACATATTTCTTAGTTTTTATATGATAAAATTATAAAATATAACTAAGGTGAAAAAAATTGGTGAACTTAACCCTTTAATCAAATATCTTGCTCAAACCCTAGTGGCCATAGGGTTCTTATTTTGTTTTTTTGGCTAATTTTTTGTGGTACGTCACAAGGCCACATCTCATGGATCATTTTCAACATATATATATATATATATATATATATATATATATATATATATATATATATATATATCTTATCCAAAAAATCCTTCCCTTACCCCACCCATGTTGCTTAGGTTCCACCTTATTATAACATTTGTCATAGCTCTCGTGAACAAACAAATATTGATATCTTTGCTCATTCTATATTCACACTATACACTAATACCGTATAAGGTGAGGGAAATTAAGACACAGATGATAATCATATTTTATCAGATGTCATGGCAGAACATTTTTCAAACTATCTACAAGAGAATCCTAACAACATAGATATTATTTTTTATATTGCTCGTGATCAACTCAAGCATACTATACATCCATTAAGCCTGATCCTAATCCTCCTTTTTCGTCATCTATGCATACATCAACCATCCCTACATTGACAATGCATATTTCATTAGGGGAATCTAATCCTCAAATTTGTCAAATTTTCATGTTTTTCCCTACAATTGCTATTATTCCCACATCACCTCTCTATACTCGTGATGCTTCACATGTTTATTCTTCTAATACACAAGCTCACAAATCTCTTTTGCATACTTTACAAGATCAAATATTACAACTGTAAAAAGGTGCAACTGCTTCTTCTCCTAGAATAGATTTTATTCAAACTCTTAATAATCCCCTTGCACCCGAAAGAGATTTATACCCTTTACCTATCAATTTTGTTGCTCCTAAACTACCTATCTATGATGGTAAGGGTGATCCTGAAGAGCATCTTTAGATGTTTCATGTCACTTGCTTGAACTACTCCTCCAATGATACGTTGCTTACTAAATTTTTTCATTGCACTCTCGAAGACTTTGCCTTATTATGGTTTTATGACCTACTCATGCATTCAATTAGAACATTCACTCCTCTAGCTAATCAATTCCTTGCACAAATTTCTATAACATTCGCGATATAAAATTATTATATGATCAAATGGCTAAAATGTGAAAAAAATTTAATGAGCCTATCATCAATTATCTTTTGCGATATAAGACTACACTTTCCAATATGAGCAATTTGTTGGCCAATACTAAATTTATTTACTCAATGTCTCCTTGTTCCTTTATAGGAATCAATAATGTTTAAAAAGTTCCATTCATTTAATCATCTTTCTAATACTTTGAAAGAATGCGAAGATAAGATCCTCATCATGAATAAGCTCAAATATGTATCTCATCCTCATAGAACCTTTACTCACAAGTTTCAGATCAATATTACTTTTAAGAACAAGGATACAAATGATAAATCTAAAGCTAAAATCACTAGCAATTTCATGTTGCAACCTATAAAACTATAATTACAGTCCTCTCAATGATAGTTCACTCATATTCCATGCTCACCTCAAAAAGTGCTTCCATACTTACTTGAGTGTAACTAGGTATCCCTCCCTTCACCACTCAAGGTTTATCCAAGCGCAACTAGTGATAAAATATTTGATGCTTCTATTCATCGTGACTACCACTAATGTATTGGTCAATCCATTAACAAATGCTTTAAGCTTTGTCATATTATTCAAGAAATTTTGATTTTTGTACTATTAAATATGAGACTACACCTCAAACCAACCCTACTAATGGTAATACAAAGATGAAGATATTGGTGATGTACTCCTAGAACAAAATGTTGCCAAATATACCTTGAAAGTCAACCGTATTTACCATGTGGTCCCACCTCCACCATCTTATGATAACATCTTCGGTGCAATGATTGGGAATATTGTCACCATGGCCTCCTTGTCATTTATTTCCTTTAATACCAATGATATTACACATGGGTTTGTTATTGATACACTATACATACCTACTTCAGTTGACTAACACCCCATACAAAAAACTTTGGTTGATAGCACTACTCCCCAAAATATGTGCACTTTTGCATTACCACAATCTCTTGGGTACATTGATAGGGATGTCATTTTTTATCCTAAAAAATTCATGGGGCATATTTTACTCCCCCTTATAGCTGGCCCCACTAACTTTTTTATTACATTCTTAGTGACCTCTTCTCTTGCGTCATCTGAAATAAGTCTAGGTTGTTCTTGGATTCTCACCTTTGTAGTTATATCTTCCATACTTCGCCAATGTGTGAAGCTCATTTAAAATAATTGAGTGGTCACAATTATGGGACTCCCATTTGTGTCTCTTCCATCGTCACTTCTTGGCTTGAACAATCCAATTACTATCTATAGTGCTAAAACATCTACAACTTCATCTATTATGTCTTGTGTTGTATCTCATCCCACCCCCAAACATAGGTCTCCTTATTAGTTAGCTAAGGCACACATTAATAGTTGTAAAACACATTCTACAACTATTACTTCTTATGGGTTTCCTTACCCTTGTTCTCTTTTGACGCAAATTATGGCATGTGCATAGATTATACATGAGCATCCTTCATTTCTCCCACTACTTGAGGGGCTTGCATCCCCTCTGATTGTCACTCATGAAATGCCTCTTCATGATGCACTCATTGAATAACTCTAGTGCTATCCCCTTTCTTGCACATAGCTTATTTTGAAAACACTACAAAACATTCAAATAATGACATAATACAATAAAATTCAAATATGAGCAAAAATACAAAATAGTAATTGTTTTAGTTTGTTTGGCTAACCTGTTACTTTATACATAATGTTTATCACATTGATTTGATACATAAAATATCTATTCCTTACATAGGTGCATTCATGAGGTATCTTGAGTTTGATGCAAGACGCTCGCGGATTGTTACACAATCATGGGAGTTGTATTGGTTTGTTACACTAATCTCTTGGGGCATCCTCCCACACTATACATGTGCTTTTGTTTCATTATATGTTACTTTACACATTCTTCATCATGCTTGATTATATACACAGTGTTTATTGTTATCTATTAGATCAATGAGACTAACACATGTGTTTTGTGGAGTGCTAACCTATCTTATCTTTGTTTTTACCATTACACTTTACACTTGACTTTTATATTGTTATCGCTACTTGTTTATAGGAATTCATTCCTTGATTTCTTACTATGTGGATTAACTTGATTTCCTTCTCTAATTATGATGATGTGACTATTTTCTTTATGTGACCTAAGAGCCTTGTTTGTCTTGTGACACCATGGGTATCCCATGTTTTTGGATTCGTGCCCATTTTGCATGTATGCACTTATTTTTCTGACTATGATACATCGTGCCTTCTATTATGATTATCTTATGACACAGTGGGTGTCCCATGTTTGCAGATATTTTCCTACATATGAATGTGTTTATACATGTTATTACTCACTTGAATATACACTGTTGTAATAACATGTTTCGATGATTTTTTTGCCTTCTCGTTAACGGCCAATTAGACCCCTCCTCGACAACGATGAGTGACTACATCTCATGGTGACCTCAACTCTCAAAATCATCATAATCTTGTTCAAAATATCTATAAATATTCATTGGCTCTAAACCGACCATGTAGCTGACCCTCTGACAGGTCTGTTTGTGATTTCCTCATCGTTGCTCACTTTAATTTCCATTGAAATAGTGAACTCCCAGTGCCTACATGGTGAAGAATCCCCGTTCTGGATTTCTCATGTCTATGGAAAGTTCTATACATGCACAACTTGACTTGGTGGCTCCCTCCACACACTCTTGCGTTATGGAATTTGATGGCTCAAACCCTTGGAAAATTGAGATTTTCCCATGTTACATCATTTTTTATCTCCAACTTGGATTTGGTTGCTTCTCTCTACTTTAGCAGTGGAAGTTCCAATAAAACTTTTAGATCGATCTCTATGCAACCTCCAAACCAATGCAACAATAATCTCTCCTAAATGAGCTCTAAAAGATAAGAAAAATCGTAAAAGTGGGTAAAGTATTATGTTTTTAAGAAAGAATATTTTCTATGTAAAGGGGTTTAATTTTAATTTTAATTTTTCTTTTGGGGGGTTTTTATTTCAAAAGGGTAAATATGAACAAGGGGGAAGGGATATATTTTCCCTTATGGAATTCTATTGTAAACTATTTTTCGAAAAAGGGGGGGTGGAAAATATATTTTCAAGAAAATGTAGTTTGTTTACTATAGATAGATGCATTATTGGTCGAAACCAACATCCAAATAATTTACAGTGGGGGGAGGGATACAAACTAGGTGGATCTCAAATGTTAGTAACAAGGTCAACCAACATCGCAACTCTCATACATATCGTTCTCTTCCCAAGCTCACACTAAGGGGGGAATGTTAGGAAATAAACATGCTAGTGCCCACATTTGTTAGTGGTGAGAATTAATAATATGAAGGTTATCGTTAATGTTAATGTGAAATATATTATGCGAGGAAATATAAAGTGAGTTGCTAATACAACTCATGTATGAGTTATATAGGGTGAAAATAGGGTGTGAGAGATTTTAGGGTGTGGTTACTTGTTGGGAGAGAATCTAAGTGGTTAGAACTACCATCCTAGATTAATATCATTGGTTATAGGAGTTATAATAGCTAGCTCTATATATTTGTAACCTTTGTAATAGTTAAAGGTTGAATTGATTTTTATTGAGCATTTTCTCTTTTGAATATGGGGTAAAACCCACAAGAAAGGTGAGAATAGACTAGAGAAGTGTGGTATCATTGAAAAATTATCATTGGCCTTAAAAACCCAATACATAAAAGATTAGCCATAGACAAAAGTAAGACAGAGGTAAAGAAGCAAACAAATGATCTCGAGATAGATTTGGTTCAAATCGTATGATTGCAAGTGGGAAATGGGATAAATATAGTAAGATTGTGGTATCAATTGGTACCTAGGTGGAAATATAATTGAATCTTGACATTAGATGGCCATGACAACCACATGGCATACGAGAAAATCTAAGAGGCAAGAGCGCATGTCATAAATCTAGTCATATTGCCCATGCATGCCAACCATAGGTTACAACCTTTAGATTTTAGCATGTTTTTGCCATTCAAAACATGCTTTAAGGATGAGATATCCAAATGAATAGTCAAGCATCACAAAGTATATATGAGAAGATCTGAATTGGTAGCTCTTAGCAGTAAGGCTTAAAGAGAACATTAACTCCATAGAATATGAACACTAGTTTTAGGATGACTGGAATATGGCCTATGAACAAACATGCATTAGTCAATGAAATGCACCTTAGCAATGCATTCAACATTGACCCAACACAGGAGGAAGCACCTATGGAGATTATTGTGGATATGGTTGGTTATAAAATAGATGAAATCAAATAATTTACCATAGATAGTAGAGAAGCAATCCAACAAAATGTTGATTAAATCCAATAAACAAAGGATATAACACACCAACAACAAGATGATATAATTTAGCAATAAAAGGTGAAGGTGACAATGTTAAATCAACAAGACAAGAGAACATGTTTAAGTCATATTAGGCAAGGTAGTCAAGTTGGAGTTCATGTTCAAGTTGAAGAGAACACACCAAGTCATGTGAGTTAGAAATGAGAACCTGTCATAGTCAATGACGGGATGAGTATGCACAATACTAGTTAGCCAACCTAAATGGGTGAAAGAAGTTTCTACAAACTTAGGGATTCCAATCGACTTTCCCAATGAGGAAATTTACTTCCATGCCATCCCCTCCTAACATGCCAAGTGGAATAGTTCATTACTATGTAGAATGTAACGAATGGAAAAATGAAGATGATAGTCAATTAGATGATGTAGATTTGGGGTGCTCACAAACATTTGTACAAGACACATATAAACAACCATGCAATGTTGAATCAGGAAACTAGGTTAGCGGTTTGTTGCATAAATTTCTTAAGCTTCTAATTGAAAGGGTTAATGAGAGATCAGAACGTGCAAATAAAGGGACTCTAAGGTTGAGAAAGAAGTCACAAATTCTCACATCGACTGACTACTTGAAAATTCTTGACGAACAAGAAGCATAAAGAAGGAACTAGACGAATCGAAAGTGAGGAAGAAAGAGTAGCTCAAGGGGAGGAAGGTAAACAAAATCATTGCATAAGAAAAAAGGGGAGAAAAAAAAGTTGAAAGCTAACTAAAAAAGTAGAGGGAACATAATAGGAAAAAAAAACAACAAGAAAAGGAGAAAAAAAGGAACAGGAGAAGCGATAATGGGAGAAAAAGAGGATAGAAAAAGAAATGCAAAGGAAAAGATAATTGAGCAATCCAAAAAATCCTATTCCTTCTTAACATCCAATTATGATGGACTTCTACAATATTTACACTCTGGATTTTCCAAATGTGGCGAATTACCAAGTCAGTAACACATCTACTTATACAAATCAAATGCAATTTCCTTCAACAACAACAAAGCAATTTCCAACAACACAAATGCATTTTTCTCACGCACGTAATATGTAATTCTTTCCAACAAGTACAACAAACATGCAGTTTGCTACTTCCAGTCTCATACATCTCAATTCTTTTAGCCAAATACGATCAAGGCATGAAATCAATCCACAAATGCCATCACCAAACACAACCAACGTGTTAATGACACCCCCGATGGAGAATGGAATAATAAAAAACAACAGAAGAAGTGAAATTGTTAATAGAAATGTAGAAGAATTCAACTTTGATACAATTTAGATGTATGGAATACATGTAATTGAATTACACTACCTTATTATGTGAGTGGTATCCATAAATATAATCTTATTGGAATGTAAGAAGTTACAACCTTCGTGCAAAATATCTAAACTTAGCTATGTAGTTTTTTTGGGAAAACATGCAAACAATATATAGTTTTTTACATCCTATCATTACACACAAGTATTTGTAGTTTATTCCATCATATCGATGTAAAAGCAAAAGTTTTGGTAATGTGTAAAAACATGAATTATCTTCCAATTGGTGTTTCTATTTTTTTGTACATTTTTTCTAGAATAATGACAACAAAGGAAAACAATTCACTACCTGAGTAAGATCATAAATGACCTTACATGTAGAAAGAAGCATTATGATTTCCTTTATATTAATGGTGTCAAAAGCTAGTTGTGACATCTCTTATATCCTCGCAAAGGAACAATCCTTTGTAAACCATCTTTTGACAGGGTTTCTACAAAAAATGAGCCCATGAGCAATGAGCACATTTGTAGACAACACCAATACCAACATTTGTAGTTGAAAAATGTAAACTTATACTTGTATATTCAATCTATGTTCTATTTTTCTAGTGTATATTCAAACATATAATAAAATAAGAACCATGCTCACCTTATGTTAAATGATACTCAATGTAAAAATGGACATTCTTTACATATATTCAATGTATAAACAAACATCGTTTACATGTTTAGATTTTTTTTCTTTACATATTAACAAACTAAAATTACTGAATATACATTGAAAATACAGATGAAATCCTGGTGTTTCATACGAATGTGCTTAGCGCATGAAGAACATAAAGAAGAAATCAAATAACCAATTATATCCGGGCCAACCTCATGACTAACTTGGCATTTCGAAACAAAGTGCAAAATAGAACAATGTACAATGATGGAACTCTCTGAGACATGTTGGCTTTGTTTCCCAATGGTGCCATTGTAGGTTGGAAGGGCTTAACAAGTGCTATGAACAAATGATAATAGTTAATGACAACTTTGAATGGGGCATTTGTGCACACTTAGAAATTACAAAGGAGGAATGCACAGAGAGATAAGCAAAATGATTGCACAATTTGAATGTGTTTAGGTGTAGCTACAAACTATCAAAATAAATTGAAACTACAAAATGTACACTAAATAAATGTGGGTAAATTTTGCCTTTGAACACATACATTTCAATGACATAATTACAACCATATATTCAATGTATATTCAATCATTCACGTGCTTAGGAGAGAGACAACAATTGGTGAGCACGGAGTAGTTGATGAACTAATTTATGTTAGGCTGAGTTGTATTCAATTCTTGCATAAACAAAGACAACACTTATTTATATCCAGATATTCCTCAGATGTTAAGGTAAGTGATTCACATATTCATTGAATATACCGACATTCTTCACGTATTTAACATTTTGTTTATTTTATGACATTCTTCACGTATTCAAACATTCTTTGAATAGTTTGAATATTAAAAAGATAACTATCATTTACCTCCTGAATATGTAGGCTCCCTGACAATTTAAGTATTTATTCAATAATAAGAGTGTAATTAAAACATGCATTAAACTAGCTCTAACATATTCAACATTTTTAGTGCACATTAAAAGTTTGAATGCAGAGTAGAAAATGACAAAGTTATAACTGTATATTCAGTGTATGTTCAATAATTTTAGCGTATATTCAACCAATCAAGTTAAAGTTAACCATGGATATTCAAATATTAATTGCACAAACAAACACAACACTTATTTATCTTCAGTGTTTAAATGTCTATAAAAAAACACAACACTTCAGTATATTCAGATATTCTTCAGCTGTTATATTCAATAACGACACCGTATATTCAATAACACAATTATATATTCAATAACACCAATGTCTATTCAATAACACCACGTGTATTCAATAAAAACACTGTATATATAATAAAACCATTGTAATTTGAAATTGTAAGGCGAATGCACGCAAAAACCCTATTTTTTGGACATTTACTACACCATATTAACAAAGTTCATGGTGAACAAAGGATTAATAAAAATGAATTGAAATAAGTGAATATACTCTGAAAAAACAATAGTTCAACATGCATGCTTGAAAAAACATTAGGTCATAACAAAACCTGTTAGTCAGTTTATATGATAACTGAATTGAAAAGTATATATGAAAATGTAAGTGTATATTCAATAATAACATTGTATATTCAATAACAACATTGTATATTCAATAAACAACACTATTTTTTTAAAACTGAAAAATACATGCTTGAAAAAACCCTTTTTTGGACATTTACTATGTATCGTATTAGCAGGATTCATCGCGGGGGTGGAGGGGATAAATAAAAAAAACATTGAAAAACGCAAATGCAAGCAGTAAATACAAGGATAAAGCATGCATGCATGACAAAAACAAAGGTCAGAAGAAATCCCATTAGTAAGTTGATATGGTAATTGAACTGAAAAGTATACATCCAAAAATGTAAGTGTATATTCAATAACAACATTGCATTTTGAAACTGTAAGACGCGTGTATGAAAAAAACCCTATTTTTTGGACATTAACTAAATTGTATTAGTAGAGTTCGTGGCAAGGGGGGGACGATAAAAATAAAATCTATAACCTTGTGTAGAAATGTGTATAAATGACCAAAATAAGATGAATCAACATACTTCGTGCCAAATAAAAGATTAAACAAGAACATACACAAAGATAACTCAATATAAAATGAATACAAGTTTGTAATCCTAATATTGCTTGCCAATGCACTCATTGCATGAAACCTGCAGAGAAAAGATCCAAACAACTATGGAAATGGGCTCACCTCGTGCCGCACTTGGTGATTCGAAGTTGGGTTTCACTGGTCTTTAGCTTTGTTGCAGGGTGGAAAGGGTCAGACGACTGGTAAACACCAGTTTGTGTCTCCGTTGTAGGGTGGAAAGGGTCGGGAATGTCCATCTTCTTGTCCCTAAATGCGCACTATCAAATGCAGATGCAAGCAATAAATGGCTGCATTGAATGCGGTATTGGCGCATAGTGTGCACTGATGGTGGAGGTTGTTAGAGTGGTATGGGGTGATGTGAAGTGAATTGCATGCATTTTGTTTATTAAAAGGAATTATGTTAGTGCGCTATGTGGTTGCATGCAACTTTTTGCGCGAGAAAAACTATTTTTTGGTTTGCTGTGCAATTTTAGTGTTTTTTGGGGTTTTGTGTTGTGGGCCCGCCACGTGGCGACTGATGTGGCGCCAAAGTGGCATCCACACTTTTTCAAACTCAAGACGAAATTATTAACATACCAACAAAAATTCTGAGTCCCTCTTACTCACAAATTTTATCGAGAAATCATCAAACATATGGTGCTCAACGATTGACGCCTTTCCCATGGATGTATTTAAAATATGGGAAAACTATTCAATTAAAAAAACTAAAATCTTTCATTCATTCATTGAAAATCCATTTTGTTTCTCCATTTTCACTCATGAAAATCACAAAATCCCAAACGAATCGTAAATCTGCAGGCAATATCGTTCGAGTTCGAATCCCAACGTATATGTGTGTTAATGGATTTCAAATAATTTGGAATCCGGACAAAATCTAGAGCAACCAATCCCGCCCTCGAACAATTATTCAAAATATTCACCTGGCGTTCCATATGGCAATGACAATTTTAAACAGATGTTCTCGATTGATATCGAAAACCTGTCAAACTTTGTCTGTAATTCCGCTGTCCTCTTCCAGTAGCGTCGATTATCGCAGGAATTTGTCATCTATTCCCGTTTTGTATTGTCAGAAGAATAATAATGCCGACGACCTGCCCGGAGACGCAAAGAAATGGGGTTGTTTGGGCTTCAGCAGAGGGTCAAAATTTGCTACAGGCTACTCAGCGTTAGCGCCGAAAAGCTTGGAGTGTATCCTCGATTTGGAGAGAGCTAAGAACACTCCGCCTAAGGAATTATCTGCTGTCTGGAACGAGGTACATTTAAGCTCTCTTTCATTGATTTGTTTAACCGAATTGTAAACCCCAGAAACTCTAGAAACCCTAGAAATCCTAAAATCCCTATAAATCTCTTTCCCTGTAAAGTCAAGTTTATGTTCCACTGACAAGTTTCCGTTTTCTTTACTGCATACTGTGCGTATGCCCAGATGGTTAGTGGGCTTCAGAGGCCCTTTACAACAAAAATAGGTTTGAAGTTATCAATATCGGATTCCAGGGGCTATAATTTATTTTTGTAAGGGTAATTGGGAACATCGCTAGACTGGCTGTAGAGATGACAAGGCCTTAGTCCTCTGACGTGTTATTACATGCACATGTTCACCGAGTTGTGGGGGGTCGACTTTTTGATGGAGTTTTGTTACCACTTTACTATTACACCACAACCCTTTGGACTCAAAGAGACTATATAAGTATTGAAATGAGCAGTTCTATTTGATATAACACCATCTGGATTGAATTAATTCATTGATGATTGAATTGCACATTGATAGGAAAACCTAGGTAATTGATTGATTAAAAACGATTACGAATGATTGTTCAGAAAATTCCAGTTGCTTTTTACTCCACTTTCAAAGAGGGCAGTCTAAGTTCAGTGGCATTTGGTGGAGTACACAAAGTTTGGTACAAAGTTCATTCCTTCATTCATACTAAAATTTAAAATAGTACTACTTAGATTTGGATACTGATAGAGGTTTTGTTTTCTTCTGGTTTGAACTTTGAGCTGGAGAATCATAGGGCTCAGATGTGAACTCATGCCTATCACGACAACCAAGTATAAAGGGCAGCTGTGGAGAAATTTTCTAGTAGACACTGGGCACCAAATTCTACGCGGCCCTGCTGGCCCGTGAAATAGGCCTATTTGCTTGATGATTTACTCCAGCCATATTAACAATAAAAAGCCAGAAGTCTCACCTCTGTGCACTGTATGCCTGCTCAGTTAGTGCTATGTTTGCAATGGGCTATACAGCACAACATAGATTATCATTACTGAATTAAAAAAGTCAGCAAATTGAGAACTTATAAAATCTGTGTAAAAATGGAGTGTATTATTATTTTTTTGGTTGGGCGAAAATTGATTTGATGATTAGAGATGGGTTGGATGTGTATGCACTTGTACCTCAGCCACCTTGTCGACACCTAGTCTGTAGCCTCAAACACTCAAAAAATATGGAACCTAATCGATATGTAAATAGGATGGGTATTCCTTTCCGAATGCATCAACAAAAATCTTAACATGGTTAAAACTTTGGGTTGATTGGGTTGGTCATACATTGATAATAATTGCGAGACAAAGGCCACTTATAGGACATTACATGCACCAGTTTTTTTTCCAATTACGAGGGTGAAAAACCCTATACTAAAAATGCTTAGGAGTGTTTGTGTGCTTTGTGGGTGCCTTGTGATTATTTCCAGCTTATATGAGTGAGAAGTCTTTACAATAGTTACTACTCAGGGATATCGGTTCTCGTAGCGATGACATAAATATGCATTAGTCAAAATGTAATATCCCTTTTTTTTATTAAAAACACAACAGATCTGAAATTGCTTGAAACCCTTATGCAGAAAATTAAAGAAATTGATTTATTCACTCTAAACCCTTGCAAAAAATTTAAAAACTCTTTGGAAACACTTGCAATAATTTTTAGAACCAAATCCTCTTATTTCATATGAAAACACAGATATGAATTTTATTTAATTTATTTTCAGGCTGGAAATGACAGCAACTTCAGAAAAATGATTTCAATGCAAAAACAACACATAAAATGCCAACTGATGTTCAAACCTGGAATTACAAATCTGATAGAAGCTGGATCAAGTGCCAGAACCTGGAGAAGAGCTCCCAATGGAGCTGTAGCTGTCCCCAAGGGTGACGTCAGCCTTCAATGAGCCTCCCAAAAGGCTCCCAAATGCTGGAAATGCCTGCAACACTCTCTCAAGTCGATGCCCTTACTGGAATTTGTCCTTTCTCCACTCAAATGTGAAAGAAATGAGGGTTTCTGTCCTTGGATCTGAATACTAATGAGGGATTTTGTCCTCAACAGCTCGTTCTCAAGGGGTTTTGTCCTTAACAGCTGAAGAGAAGCAAGAATGCTCTCTCATAGAAAAAAATAGTAAATCAAGATGATTACAAATGAACCCCTGATCTTTTATACTTTTTCTAGCCACACTACTCCATGTGGTAGGCGCACTTTATTAAATTAAAGTGACTTCCTTTATGTCTTCGTTTATCATTACACTTTTCCCCTTTCTAATTAATTGTTATAACTTAAAGTTGCTTTTTTTTACAAATATTACAAGGCTTAATAAAGCAACTTAAAAATATAACGATAAAGTACTTCCCTTGCATTTCCCTTTAAGCCCCGGGAAAGTCAACTAGGGCAAAAAGGGTCTCATGGTGAGCTCATGTTAAAGAGGGGACATTACACAAAATCCCACAAAGATAAAAATGTAGCAAAGAAACTGTGGAAGCTTCAATTAGTTAACAAATTAAATATATTGGGTTGGACCCACATTGTCCCACACCACAGGGCCCAAGAGGTACAACAGAAAACAATCAGCTGTAAACTATTATACATTAGAAGACAAAGGGGTCACAAAATAGTGCTCTTCTACTTAACTGAAAACGAACAAGTATGGTACAATCAGAAAGGGGGAAGTGCTTCCTAACCTATTTACCTCGACTCGAAAGCGACTCTTCATGTCTATGGCAACTTTTTGGGGTCAAATGGTTTCAAAGATACAATTACAAAAGAAGACGGTTATGAAATGGTCCAACTTCTACAACACAAATTGGTTTGTTTTTCTGTAGATGTGTCGGTTCAACTTCCAGGTTTGTGCGGTATTGGCGGGTTTGTTGATGTGGTGCGAGCTCTAGGAACCATGTGACATGAAGGTTCAATGTTGAGCTTGATTTGCGTGGTGTGATTTGATTGCATAAGAATTCAGGGTGAACTAATCGAGCTAGGCATCACGAGGAGGTGTGCACAAAAGTGCATGGTGATAGTGTGGAAGAGCGACATCATGAAACTCGAGGTTGATGACTATGTAGGTTGGAACTGTATGGTTTGATCCAAAGTTACCAAAGTGAGTGCAGATTGAGGCGAATATGCTTGGATCATTCACCCATCTTTTGAAGTGATGACCCCCAACCATCTTTATTCAGCCGTGTAAATTGAACCTAGAGTTGTTGAAAGTTGTATCACTTAATGTGTGCCTTAGCACACTTGTAATTTCAACAATACGATCCTTCAATACTACTTGTAAATTGTTAGGATAAAAAATTTGAAGGATGTTGAGTTGCTATTGGCACAAGAAAAGTTAGAAAATACGGTTTAAAGAGTTTCACATTCATCACTGGATGAAGGCTCAAGTATTTTGGAAATCAAGGACAAATGTGTTTCATCCAGCTGCATGTAATATGGTGTAAGGGCCATGGCACAAAGGCTTGATCTTTGTATATAGACTATAGAAGTGTTTTTTTCAAATATTTAGCCAAACCTTATCACCCACCTTGAAGTGATGAGGTGTGCATTGTGCGACATAACACTTTGTACTTCTGTTGTTGGTGCAAGAGTATTTGTTGAACATGTTGGTGAACTTGTTGGATGTATTGCAAAAGTTTGTGTGTTGTCCATTTTTTCTCTTGTGATTGCAAAAGCTTATGTGCAGTAGGATATGCTAAGGTGTGTAGCTGGTGGGAACCCAAGACATGTCTTCAAAGAACTATGCTGCACGGAACTGTGAAGAGCATTGTTATAACATGTTGAATGAAGGGAATATTACCATCCCAAATGCATAGGTGTTCACTGTTGTACATGCAGAAAAAATGGACAAGTGTGTGTGGTTGAAAGCTTCTGTTTGGCCATTTGTTTGAGGTGTAATGCTGTAGATTTGTTCAATTGTGCATCCAACATCTTTCAAAAGGCATGCCAAATTTGATTGACAAACCATGGATCGCAATCATACATAATAGATGAAAGTAGTTAAAAGTAAACCCAAGCATGATTGAAGAAGCAACGCATTGTGTCTTGCATTTTGATGCTTTTATTTCATGCAATCATGAAATTCATTGTTGAAAACTATTTACTATAGCAGACATGGTCATTTTGGTGCTTTGTTACAAGTAGTCCATACAAGATATCCATTTTGATTGATTCGCATGACATGGATGGAACCATCAAAGATGTGTATGGTCCAAACTTCTTGTTTGCTCGTTTGGCTATGCGACAAGGAATGTAAGATTGATATGGCACTCTATGTTTTTTTGCGCATGAGACCAAAATAGTGTCATTGAGGCACTGCAATGTGTTTTGGTAATGCCAAAGTGTCTTGCTAATTTTGAGAGCCGTGTCTCCCAGTTGAGTCTTTAGAAGGTGCCCTGGCAGAAACAGAAAGATGCCCGAGCTTGTAGAGAGCCTGGTTGAACAAATATAAATGTTGAGCTAGTTATCTATTCACTGTGAGTTATCTAGTTAGAGAAGTTTTAGCTGTTAATATTGAGCACAATGATTAGTGTGTGGACAAGAGGGTCACTAAGGCAATCTAATGCCTTGTTATTCTTTCTCTTCTTGTTTTTGATCATCAAACGGAACTGAGTTTGTCATCCATTTCATGGGACACGCATTCTCTAGCTTGCTATGTGCATGTGGAAACTAAAGTAGTTTGTGATCTGGGTGAATGATTGTCTCCTTACCCAAGATGCCACGTCACCATCGCTCAGCTGCTAGCACAAAATTCTTTTTCCTAGGTAGAGTAACATCGAACCTCGTCACTAAAGGTCTGTGAGTGTTTCAATGTTGGGTGATTACTATGTTGAGTGCATAATCTAATGCGTTGGTCTCGTTCTCAAAGGTTTGGACAATGTTTGGCATAGCTAAGATTGGTACAACATAAAGGTACTACTTGAACTCCTTGAATGTGCAGCATTGTGTATGTGTCCAATGGAATGCAAATTTGATTTAGCAGTCATGACATGTACAAGAATCCAAGGACAAATCTGCGATAACAATTTACAAGTTCAAGGAAAAACAAGTCTAGGAAAAATCCTGATTTTTGTAAGATTGTGTGGAGTTGGCCAATCTTGGATTACCTTAATCTTCTTTGGATCTACATGGATGCTTGTGTTGTCAATGATGTAGCCCAAATATTGGATTTGTGCAACGTTGAGTGTACACTTGCCTAAGTTGGCTTGCAACTTGTGTTTGTACATTGCGTCTAGGACACGTGCTACAGGCTCCACACTCTCTCTTCAAATCTTGCTGAAGATGAGAATATCATCCAAGTAGACAATGACAAAGAGTTGGTGAAGATCTTGAGTATGTCATTCATGAAGAGCACGAATGTTTTCATGTTGGTCAAGCTGAAAGGCATGACCGATCATTTGAACAATCCCCATTTGTTTTGAATGCCATCTTCCAAGCATCTTTGGGATGGACTAGAATGTGATGGTAACTTGATTTTAGCTCAATATTGGTGAAGTGCTGAGTGCCTCGAAGCTGGTCCAAAAGGTCATCAATTTGCGGGTAATGGATACCACTTCTTCAATGTTATCTTATTGAGTGCTATGATAGTTGATGCATATGCACTATTAAGTCATCTTTTTTTGGCGCAGGACTATTAGGCTGCCACAAGGGTAAGATCTCTTGAGTTTGGAGCCGAATTATGTTGCTCTCCCAAATGGAGCTACGGTACAAAAAATTATTTGGAAGAGGAGATCCTAGAACCAAATCAATGTAATGTTTTATTGTGCAATGTGTGGGGACTCCTTTTGGTTATTAAAATACATCTCCATTTTGCTGTAGTAGTTTGTTGAGCTGATGTTGCTGCCATAGGCCCCAAACATGGTGCACTACAAATGCACACATGCTTTGGCACTCTTGTGTCCTTGGGTGGACCACAAACAACATAAACTTCTGTGTGAGAAACAAACATGCGACATTGCTTGACAGATCCAAAGTGATTTTGGTCTTCAAAAAAGGCGTAGGAATATTGAAGATGCAGTCGTTGATTCTACTAGACCAACGTTTTGGTTTAGCTTTATAGGTACCATCCTGGTCATACACATATGGCTTGCCGAGTAAAATGACACATATCTCCAATGGTGCTACATCACAGGTGATTGTATCGTGCATGGGCTTGATTCCATACTCAAAATTGCATTGGCGCCGAATATGGATAGTTACATCCTTGTTGTAGCCATCCTAATGAATATGAATGAGGATGTGTTTTATTAGTAAGACCTAGTTATTGAATTGATCTTGTGTTATGATATTTTTTTGGTTCCCACTTTTGACGATGACTTGAAGGAGCTGATTGTCAACCCAACACTTGATATGGAAGAGTTGTTCTCGTTCCTTTGAAGTGTTGATGGTAGAGGTGTTGGAGCTCAAACAATTAACATCGAGATCAATTTCTTCTACTTGTGTGGAACTTGATGTAGATTGCACAATCAATGATCTTTGTACGCGATATTTAGAATCATTGTGTGTGCTTGTGTAATGTCTGTGGTGCCACATATCACTTTGTTTCTTCTTACTTTTGTCTGACACTAATGGCTCTAACCCCTTTTGTTGTTCTAGAGGTTGTTTAAGTTGTTCTCCTTGGTGTATCCTTCCCTTTTTTTGGGCAGGGGGATTTGATGCATCGTGTGAAAGTTTGTTCTTGTGCGCGGTGTTGATGAAGAGGAAAACTTCAGCTTCTTTGCCTCAATCTTGGCAGCGTTGTGGTATGCTTGCTCCAATGTTCTGGAGGTCAAGAATTCCATCCTTTTGTGTGTATAAGGAGGCAATCCACAGATGTGCCTCAACACCTTATGTTACTCCATTGTGTTTTCTTGTAGGCACACAATGTACTCTTGGAATTGATTGGTGTAATCATGTACTAATTAAATTTTATAGTGGTAAAACTATTGAAACTTCATGTATTCATCTTCACAGTGCTTGAGTGGGTAGTATTCAAATTTGCTCTTAAGTGTTGATAGGTGTTATGTTTGTGGAGCCTATTTTCATGTTAGAGTGTGGTACACCTTCTATGTGTTACACTCGGGTATTTTTACGGCGGTCCCGCTCGCCAGTGAGCGGGTCAGGGGGGTTCAGGGGCGAAGCCCCTGAAGCAAATTTTCATGGGTGGTTTATTAACCCATGGGTAATGGGTAACCGTTATGGGCTGTTTTTGGGCCCATGGTTTTTGGGTACCCATTGTTTTGATACCCACGGTTTTTTGCCCATGGTTTTGATACCCACGGGTTTTGCCCATGGTTTTGATACCCACAGTTTTGTATCAAACTGCTTAAGCAATTGTCTATTTATATGGTCTTATGCATATGATACATAGACAAGCAAATGTATTGCAGATGTGTTTTGAATTCGGGTGTGAATTCTGTAGAGTTTGTTGAGCATAGCTCCAAACGAATCTGGGTATTGTATTGAGAGAGTAGAGGCTTGTAATAAAATCTGAGCAAGTCATTCTTGGTGGACGTAGCCCATATTGGGTGAACCACGTTAAATATTGTCTCTCTGTCTTGTGTTATTTATTCTGCACTTTTATTTGAGATCTGTAATATTTTCTGCATATTAGTTTGTACTGTTGGGATTCTGTAAGGGATTATTCCTCATATTTTATCTCTTATTTCCTAACAATTGGTATCAGAGCCTGGTTTAGTTTGTTGAAGTGTTGAATCGCAGGGATAGTTTTATCTTGAGTGGGAGCTATGGCAGATGATGGAAGATCTAGGATTAATAAATTCAACGGGCAGAATTTCAATCTTTGGAAGATGCAGATGGAAGATTACCTTTATCAGAAGGATCTTTATACTTCCACTGTCTGATAAGGTGAACAAACCCTTGAGTATGACAGATGCGGAATGGGATTTGTTGGATCGAAAGGCACTTGGAACGATCCGGCTGTGTCTTGCATCTTCGGTATTATTTAATGTTTCAAAGAAAAAGACTACAAAAGATCTAATGGATAAATTAGGGAAGTTGTATGAAAAACCCTCTGCCTCTAATAAGATATTTTTAATGAAAAAGTTGTTTAATATGAAGATGTCTGAGAATAGTTCAGTAGCAGATCATTTAAATGATTTCACTACGGTTGTGAATATACTAGCTTCGGTTACAATAAAATTTGATGAAGAAGTTAGGGCTTTATTAATTTTGTGCTCTTTACCTGAAAGTTAGAATTGCCTGGTAATGGCGGTAAGCAACTCGGTTCCAGCTAACTCGAAGTTGAAGTTTGAGAATGTTGTAGGGGTGATTCTAAGTGAGGAAATGCGAAGAAAAAACTCCGGGGAATCTTCTACTTCAGGGAATGCTTTGACAGTGGAAACTTGAGGGAAACAAAAGAATAGAGGAAACCGTGGAAAATCGAAAGATTGGGAAAAGTCAAAATCCAAGAGCAAGATTGTATGTTGGAACTGTGGAAAGTCTGGGCATGCAAAGGACTGTTGGGAGCTTCGGGACAAGAAAAAACAAGAAGAAAACAAGGAGGCAAATGTTGCATCGAGTAATGTATGCCAGGATGCTTTGATTCTTTCTTTACATAATATTACTGTATCTTGGGTTTTAGGTTCAAGGGCTTCTTTTCATGCTACTCCACATAGGCATTATTTTGTTGATTATGTTCAAGGGGATTTTGGGCATATTTTTCTTGGTGATGATGAACCTTGCAGTATAGTTGGAAAAGGTTATGTTCAGGTTAAGATGCAGAATGGAAATACATAGTTATTGAAGGATGTCAGACATGTGCCTACATTAAGGAGAAATTTGATATCGGCGGGACAATTGGGAAGTGACGGTTGTACTGTGATATTTACAGCTGACTCTCGGAAGGTTACCAAGGGTGCTCTTGTGGTGGCAAGAGGTAAGAAGGTTGGAACCTTGTATTTATCCACTGATAATACTAATGATTGTAATCTTGTGGCTTCAGATACAGATACAACATTATAGCACTATAGGCTCGGTCATATGAGCCATAAGGGTATGAACATCATAAAGAAGAATTTGCCTAAAAATACAAAAACAGGTTTGGATTTCTGTGAGAACTGCAGATATGGGAAACAGAAAGGAGTAAGGTTTCTCAAGGTTGGACCTACGAAGAAAGAGAGTAAGTTAGAGATGGTACATTCTAATGTGTGTAGGCCGGCTCAGGTATCATCTCTTGGGGGTTCAAGTTATTATATTACTTTTATTAATGATGCAACACGGAAAGTTTGGGTTTATTGTATTAGAAACAAATCTGATGTATTTGACACTTTTGTTAAATGGAAAGCCTTGGTAGAGAATGAAACAATTCTTAAGCTAAAATGTCTCAGGTCAGATAATGGAGAGCAGTATTGCAGCAATGAATTTAATGATTACTGTTCTAAGAATAGAATCCGCAGGAAAAAAATGGTTCCAGGAACTCCACAGCAGAATGGGGTATCAAAAAGGATGAACAGAACAATAATGGAACGTGCTAGGAGCATGAGGTTACATGCAGGACTGCCTCTTTCTTTTTGGGCAGAAGCGGTGAGCACAGCTGTGTAGTTGATAAACAGAGGACCCTCGAGTGCCTTGGATGGAAGCATACCTGAGGAGGCTTGGTATGGTAAGAAAGTTGATTATTCATTTCTTAGAGTCTTTACATGTGAGGTGTTTGTTCATATAGACAAGGATGATAGGACCAAGCTAGAGGCTAAATCAGAAAAATGTACTTTCATTGGTTATGGTGGTGATGACTTTGGATTTAAATGTTGGAGTATTAAGGACAATAAAATCATTCGGTCTAGGGATGTGGTCTTTAATGAGAAAGTCATGTATAAGCAACAGTTGCAGGAAAACAGGGAAGAATCCAAGAAAGAATATGCAGTGGTAGAGGATCTTCCGGATGGGACAATGACCCATGAATCAGTTCAGGAACCGACTCAACAGGAACCCCAAACTCCTACAGTGAGGAGGTCTTCTAGGGTAAGAAAAGAACCTGAACGTTTTTCTCCTTCTCTTTATTATTTATTACTCACTGATAGTGGAGAGCCAGAGAGCTTTGATGAAGCAATGCAGGTAGATGCCAGTAAGAAGTGGGAGCAAGCCATGGATGAGAAGCATAAGTCTCTCATGAAGAACCAGACTTGGGATTTGGTAAAGCTACCAGAAGGTAAAAGAGCATTGCAGAACAAGTGGGTGTACAGAGTTAAAGACGAAGGAGGAAAGAAAAGATATAAGGCCCGGTTGGTGGTCAAAGGGTTTGCACAGAAACAAAGTATAGATTTTGATGAGATCTTTTCTCTAGTAAAAATGAATTCTATTAGAATTGTTCTTGGAATACTGGCAACAGAAGACTTGCACTTAGAACAGTTAGATGTAAAGACTGCATTTCTCCATGGTGATTTGGAGGAGGAACTATATACGCAGCAACCAGAGCGCTATGAGGTCAAAGGCAAAGAGGAGATGGTGTGTAAACTGAAGAAGAGCTTGTATGGCTTGAAACAAGCTCCACGTCAATGGCATAAGAAGTTTGATAACTTCATGGTGGAGCAAGGTTATATTAGATGTCATTCTGACCATTGCGTGTATACAAAAAAAATTGAGGATGGAAGTTATATTATCCTGTGTTTGTATGTTGATGACATGTTGGTTGCAGGTAAAAACATGCAGGAAATAAAAGTACTCAAGAAACAGCTAAGTGAATCCTTTGATATGAAAGATTTGGGGGCAGCCAGACAAATCCTTGGTATGAAGATAACTCGGGATAGGAAGGAACGGAAGCTGACGTTATCTCAGGAAGAGTACATTAAGAAGGTATTGGATAGGTTTAACATGCAGGATGCTAAAACGGTTAGAACTCCTTTAGCAGGCCATTTTAAGTTATCAAAGAAGCAATGTCCCAAGACTGAGCAGGAAAGAAACCAGATGTCTAAGGTACCTTACTCATCAGCAGTTGGCAGTTTGATATATGCTATGGTGTGCACTAGGCCTGATATTGCCCATGCAGTAGGAACTGTGAGTAGATTTATGAGTGTTCTAGGTAAAGAGCATTGGCAAGTAGTAAAGTGGATCCTTCGGTATTTGAGAGGGACCATGGGGACAGTTTTGTGCTACAGTGGATCAGACACCACTTTACGTGGTTATGTAGATTCAGACATGGCTGGAGATGTAGATAGCAGGAGGAGCACGACACGTTATATTTACACTGTAGGTGGGACAGCAGTGAGTTGGATTTCACGACTACAGAAGCTGGAGGCTTTGTCAACCACGAGAGGCTGAGTATGTTGCTGCCACAGAGGCAAGCAAAGAGATGATTTGGTTACAACAATTGCTTGAGGAGTTGGGGCATAAGCAGGAGGAATGTAAGCTGCATAGTGATAGTCAGAGTGTTGTACACCTAGCTAAGAACTCTGCTTTCCACTCCATGACGAAGCATATATAGTTGAGATATCACTTCATTAGGACAGCTTTGGAGGAAGATAAGTTGAAGTTGGAGAAGATTCATACCAGTCAGAATCCTGCAGACATGATGACCAAGGTGGTCACAAGGGATAAACTAAAGCTATGTTCAGCTTTGGTTGGCCTTCGCGGATGACAGTGAAGGGTTGAGAAACTTGCTCAGTGGAAATCAATCTCCAAGTGGGAGATTGTTATGTTTGTGGAGCCTATTTTCATGTTAGAGTGTGGTACACCTTTTATGTGTTACACTCGGGTATTTTTACGGCGGTCCCACTCGTCCGGTGAGCGGGACAGGGGGCTTTGGGGGCAAAGCCCCCGAAGCAAATTTTCATGGGTGGTTTATTAACCCATGGGTAATGGGTAACCGTTGTGGGCTGTTTTTGGGCCCATGGTTTTTTCGGTACCCATTGTTTTGATACCCACGGTATTTTGCCCATGGTTTTGATACCCATAGTTTTTGCCCATGGTTTTGATACCCACGGTTTTGTATCAAACTGCTTAAACAATTGTCTATTTATATGGTCTTATGCATATGATACATAGACAAGCAAATGTATTGCAGATGTGCTTTGAATTCAGGTGTGAATTCTGTAGAGTTTGTTGAGCATAACTCCAAACGGATCTGGGTATTGTATTGAGAGAGTGGAGGCTTGTAATAAAATCTGAGCAAGTGATTCTTGGTGGACGTAGCCCATATTGGGTGAACCACGTTAAATATTGTCTCTCTGTGTTGTGTTATTTACTCTGCACTTTTATTTGAGATCTGTAATATTTTCTGCATATTAGTTTCTACTGTTGCAATTCTGTAAGGGATTATTCCGCATATTTTATCTCTTATTTCCTAACAATAGGTTCATATTCTTGTTGCCTTGTGCGTAATAAGTTTCTCACCCGCACTTGACTAAAATGGGCATCAAGGTAATCTTCCTTGCAGATTGAAGTGGTTGATGGAGAAGTAGGCTTTGAGTTGACGAATCCAGGCATCCATTGTTGTGGTGTTGATTTTTCTTTCAAACACAAAAATGTTTGGATTGATTTTGACCTTGAAAGGGCTTTTGTTGTTGAAACAAAGAGCTGACATGAGGAGTAGATTAACAAGACAATGCAAAAGGGCCAAGTTGCATCACGAGTAATTGAAATTGGCAAAGAGTCCATTGTGCTGCTCCTTGAGGGCGTTTTGAATGAGTTGTTGGACGTCCAGGGAGTCATTAGAAGGCCTCTTCTAGGATTCAACCGTTTTACTCTTACTTTGACATCTTTTCAAACAGTTTCATACAAAACCAAGTTCTCTTTATTTTTGTAGGTGCGTACGAGTATTTACAGGTGTTTGAATATCAACCCTCAACATATTAGTTTGGAATGTTCTCTAATACCAATGATTTGTATGATGGGGCTCATGATGGCAGACTGGCAGTACAAATGACAACCCAATAGTCTAGCTAGTGAACTGTTGAATTATAAAGAACTTGCAAATAGAAAACAATCGTTAGTAAACTACTACACATTCGAAGACAATGATATAGCAGAATCATGCTTGTCTATTCAATGGAATCTGAACATGTATTGTACATACATGGTTATAAAGCCCAAAATGTTGATAATGAAGATTCCTGTGATCAGAAAGGGACAAATGCTTCCTAGCTGATTTTCCTAGGTTGGAATATGACTCTTCATGTACATATAAACCTTTTGGGGTTAAAGGGTTACAAACATACAAATACAAGAAAACAATTACAAAAGCAAATGGTTATGATATGTTCCAACTTTGTCAATGGATGGTGATTTTCCTTCCTATAGATATACTATTTTGACTTCCAAGAGTGCGTAGTATTGGTGAGTTTGTTGACATGGCTCAAGCCTCAGGGGTGTAATGTGACATGGCATGGTGCGTTGTGAAGGTTCCATGTGGCCTACAGGTTTGGCACTAAGCTTGACCTACATAATATAAGATATTGTTGTGCAACAACTTGGGGTGGACTAGTCGAGCTGGGTATCACGAGGAGGTGTGTGTTGACGTGCAAGGTGATGGTGTGGAAGTTTGACATCATGAGACTAGATGTTGATGTCCACGGGTTGGTGCCACATGTTGGTTGCCATATTGCGGTGCATCTAAAACTACCAAAGTGATATCTTGGATGGATGTGGTTATACTCGGATTACACATTGCTAAAATTGTGAGACAAAGGCAGGTTATAAAGCATTACATGCACCAAGAGCTTTGCCACTTGGGAAAGCGGCTAGAGGGTGAAAGGTCCATAATAAAAAATTCTTTGAGGTGCTTGCATGCTTTGTGGGGCCCCTTGCCTTGTGATTATTACCAAAAATACAAGAGGCAAAAATGTCATTAATGTTAGTGACTACTCATGGTACGAGTGGTGGCCATCTTGTAGGGATGACTTAAATACACAAAAGTTAAAACTCCTATAGAGACAAAAAAATATAATGAATAAAACTAACATTAAATTGCTTGTGAAAAGCTTTTCAACTTAAGTGCTTTGTTTAGTCCAATATACTTTATATGGCATCGTGCTAGCTATTTAAGTAGCTATCAAAAGCATACTAACAGTCATGGACCTCCCCACTAAGAATTGAGCAACCGTCAATGGCAAGGATGTCAATTTTGCAATGAAGGGTAAGATACATCTTTTTACCTTGGTGAAATCTTTCATGGGACAAGCCCCAACAATAATATAAAATTATCCCTGTATTTCTGAATCCTAAGGATTTCGACAAGTTCATATGATTACTGATCCAAGAGTGGTCTGAGTCCTCACAATAATTTGTGGCTGTACAACAGCTTATGCTCCACATCATAATCTGACTTTACCAATGGGTTACAGCCTAGTTTCATATCGTGCACACTCACACATGTGCATACTGTGAGGACCATTAACTCCACTTTTACATGACGACGACGATCCAGTTCCACGCAGTGTTGCAGTATTAGCCAGCTAAATTGGTTTATGATGACATGTCTACAATGATCTAGTTACTAAGCAGTCCTTGTAATGAATTTAGCTCAAAACAACTTCATCTTCATCTTCCTCTTTTTTTAGAGTCAACTGCAGAAACATTTTACAACTATTCATGGTTGTACATGAATTCAGTGAGCATATTTATGCTAGTATAGGAGTACACTGAAATGATCCTACATCCGACCTCTCCGAAAGTCTTGTACAGTGACTTTACAATCTACAATTAGTACATCTGAAGTGTCTACTGAATGCTATTGCTTTCTTCTTTGTTGCGTCAGAACTTCTGATATATTCTTCAGCCTCTATTGATTCACATTTGGACGTTTTTTGCCTAAGTCACGAGATTCATTGTTCGTGTTCCAGTATCGGGAAAGCATTGAGCAATTTACATTCAAATTCGGCTGATGAATGTGAATTCTTGAAAAAATCATGCTTCAAATTCGACTAATATGAAATTGCTTGTTATAGATATATTTATAGGGGCATATTCCACAAATATCGAAGTAAGCTTGATAAAATTAATTCTAAATATGTAAGTTTTATGTATGCATATGAGTGCATACCTATTCAATGGATTAGACAATCTCAATTGGATTTCTTTTTAATCCATCTAACATGGAAGGTTTACAAAATGATATAATCTCTGCAACATAAAAATATTTAATGTATCTTTACAATTTAAGGTTGGTCTAGCATGGATGCATTGGTTTCAATTTGCTGAACAGTCACAAATGGACCATACATTAGTGGTTTCAACTTCTTAGCTTGTCCTTGGAGGCCATATTTGCTTAAGTGAAACCATAGCTTGTACCCAACTTGGAACTTGTGCTCAATCCTATACTGATTTTCCGTTGCTTTATTCTTAGATTGAGATTCCTTCAACTTCTCTTTCACTTGAAGATGAACCTACTTCACTTTGTCAGTGGATTTTTTTAGTCCTTCAGATATTTGAATAAATCTCTTCTTTGTTTGCTGTTGGCAGTCCTATGGCAATCATGAAATGGGTAAGGAGGCAAGAATCCAAAACATGCTTCAAAAGGAGGCTTAATTTCTAGAATTACGGACTGCCCTATTGCATGAGTGTTAAATAAATGTCAAATTCTCATTTCAAATCTCTATATTATTCCTGTTATAGCCTCTCGAGAGCCTCACCAGTGTTCTGTTTACTACTTGGATTTGGCCAACCCTTTTAGTATGGAATGCAGTTGACCTCTTCAACCTTGTATCCAATATTTTCCACAAAGTGGCCAGAATTCTGGCACAAAATCTTGCATAGCCATCGAAAACAATGTAAGTAGGCAAGACAAAACTAATCCCAAACATCAGTAAAAAATTAAATCAGCCACTTCAAGAATCGTAAGAGTTTTCTTGCGTTAATGAGTGTGCATCTTGCTAAACCGGTCTATGTAATGAGCTCAAAATTATCCCAGAAATAAGATAGTGATAAAGATTTTCTAGGAAAATAGGATTAAGAATAAAGTATCAAGCTATTTTAGGTAAAGTAAAAATAGGAAGATATGAGTCTATTCTAGGAAGATAGAATTAATCAAATAAAGCCAAGAAAGGCCATACATAGAGTTGTTATAGATCATTTTTTCCTTGTAGATAATAAAGCAAGGCCCCTGCCATTTCACCCTAGAAGAATTTAAAGTACAAAAACGTCCTGCTTTAGGACGTTTCCAAGCAAAGTTCCACGGGTACATTTTTTCATTTTAAGGGCTTCCTGGTAAATAGATAGTGGCTACATTTATTGCAAGTTAAGACCTAATCTACCTACCCAAGTGAGTTTGATTTAAAGACATAAAACTTATCAATGACATCTTTGCTCCATTCTAAAGTGCGAACACTCTTTTTTTTCAATCTTGAGTAAATTCAGTTTTAATTGAAACTAAATTTAGCATTGTGAAGAGCAAAGAGGCATCAACGAGCAATATTGAAGGAAGAGTTTAGGATGACTACTAAGAGCTAAGAGCATCAAGGAGGAGATTTAAAAGCAGATTTGGAAGTAGGGATCGGTTTCAAGGAGGAAAAATCTGAAGAAAAATGACTATTTTCAAGATCTATGGATTTGGAAGAAAGAAAATGGTATGGAATGATCACGATGATTGTTAGGAGAATGGACATCATTCATGATCATTGATCATGATATCAATTTGTAGTTTTAATTTAATAAAGGGAAACTCTATGTTAAAAAAAATGTAACATTTCCTTTGCATTTTTAAAATAAATGAAGTATATGTTGATTTTTTTAAAATTAAAGATATCATCCAAACTCTATGGAAATTATATTACTCACCTCATTGTCTATGGTGAGACTTGGTATTATCAAAAGCTTAATAGGATGGTAGGAATTTCATTTTTTTTGCTATTTTAAGAGTTTTTTTTGTATTTTTTAAATAAAAAATGAACTCTGTGTATGCTCTCACCTTAGGATGTAATTAGAACTTGGTCAGATGTAAAAGCAGAATACAGATGCATAGGGTTACAGAATAACAGGAATTCTTTTTGCTATTTTGGAAAAAGTTTAGCAACTTTCGTTTTTTGTAATTAAAATTAAAAATCCGAACTCAATGTATGCTCTCACAGTTGTGACCTATACGGTAAACTTGGTGATCAAAAGCAAAATAGATCATCTTGTAGGGTTTAATCAACTGCCAAAATTTTTGTTATTTTTGAATGTTTTTTTTGCCACTTTTAAATTAAAAAATGGTGAACACTGTGTATGCTTTCACCTCGCGCCTATACTATGAACTTGGTGATCAAAAGCAAAACAGGATATGGATGGTGTAGTTTATTTCAATTGTTATGCTGAGTTTTTGTTTTTATTTTTCATTGAATAGGTTTGAATTCGATTTGAGATGTAAAAACCTAAATGGCATCCAGTTCAGCTTCAGGGGGAGGGCATGGGGAAGCAAGCCAAAGTGTTTCAGGGCCTGTGATCCTAACAGAAAATGGATCCTAAAGCTCCTCTTTGGAGACATATGCATGTGGTGGAGTACCTATATGGCGATGGCTCTCAATCTTGGATATGCGATGCATTCCAATATAGCAGCCCTTCAAATCCTCATATACCCAACTCAAAGCTCATTTAATGGGGCAAACGGGAATTAGAAAATTCCAATGTTGAAATGACACATATTTTGGCATAGTATGAAAGAGCAATAAGGATTCAATTTGCTTAAGCTGCAAGAGCTCTAGATCTAAAATTGTTCCTTTGCAAAGAATTGGCTCTCATGTGAAAACCACCCACCCCATCAAACCATCCTTTCATTCAACTGCCAACACAACCATTCAAATTTGAAACTCCATTAGAGGAAGAGAGCTTGTCACGAAAGAGAACCTAAAGGTCCATTAGAGCACAAGCATTTGACAAATGAAAAAAAGGGAAAATTGTTGATGAGTTGGTTACTCAATGCATTTTGCATGTGGGCTGCCCAATGTGTTGCAGGTTTCCATATTGGTGCACAAATGGTGACCAAGGTATTACATGAGGCAAAATAGCCACAGGGTCAATAAAGCCCTAGTTATGAAGAAGGTTAGAACATCATTGGCAAAAGAAGTGAAAACAAGTAGAAAATGGAGCCAATTAGAGATTCATAGAAGGACTCAGAGGTATCTATTATTTCAAATGGATGGAAAGATGCCCGAAAGCGAGACCCCTAATCAACATTGTTGCAGTCAACCCTAATGAAACAATGTTCTTTAGGGTTGTTGATTGTGAGGGTGAAGTGAAAGATGCCAATTTATTGCTAATATTTTGATTGAGGCATATTGAGTTAGTGGGCCCTCAAAACGTTGTCTAAGTCATCACGGACAATGCCAAAAATTGTATAGCAACATGGTTGATTGTAGAGGGGAGATAGGAGCACATATTTTGGACACCTTGTGCAAGTACACTCCTTGAATTTGATGCTGCAAAGATTGAAAAATTGCCATGGATAGAGCAAATCCGCTTATACTAGAGGCAAATGAGATTCAGATGTTTGTCACAAATCATGCATGTTCCAGATTCTATCTTTAGGAGGTTCTCAAGGTTGGAGTTGTTGAAGGTAAGGGAACAATTTACTAGGGCTAATTTTTATTTGCTAACTTTTATGAAATTATCAATGAATTTCTTTTAAATTTGGGTAATATATTTTATTAACTTGTTCTAATTTATTTTAATAGGTTGACTAAAACAAGATTTGCCTCTCACACACTCGTCTTGAGATGACTTGTGAAGGTAAAACAAGTCTTCAGCATATGGTGATTGATGATGTTTGGTCCGTGTGGAGGCAAGGAAACACAAAACGAGCCATCGAAATAAAATCATTGATACTTGATGATGATTGGTGGGCAAAGGTTTGCATACTTGCTCAGTTTTACTGAGTCTAGTTTTATCCATGATTAGATATGTAGACAAAGATCGCTTTGCATGAGAAGGAAATATGATGGCATTGAGACTCTAAAAACATTGCAAGACATCATACAAAAAAAGAGCAAGATCCTGAAAAAAACTTCTACAATGAAGTTAAGAGCCCATTTGATCATGTAAAAAGGTGGAATAAAATGACCACCTCATTGCATCTCCTTGCCTATGCCCTGAATCCCAAATATTACAAGCAGTGAAATACTTGGGCTACCTGACAGGAAACCACCATATAATGACCACGAAGTCTAATTGCAAATGGAACTAAGGCAACATTCTGGAGGCTTTTTCCTGATAACAGCTGTAGCTAGTATGGTCTGCTATGAAATGGGGATCTTTGTCTCTGCATCTAATGGTAGCATGGGTGAAATGGACACATTATGTGACAAGTACAACCTGACCCAGTCATGTGGTGGTATGTACATGGCCATGATGCCAAGTACCTACGACTTGTTGCCATTAAAATCCTCTCACAGGTATAAAATATTAAAATGAAATCAAAAGTTTCGTTTATTAATTAAAAATGTATGTTCTTACTTAGGTAAATTAATATTATTACTAATTGAAATTTCTAACTCCTCTTTTTTGTAACAGGTGGCTATAAATTCTTCATTCAGAGTGGGAATTAGAGTACATATACCTTCATCTACTCTAGCGAAACATAACAAGTTAGCATCCTTCGAAGAAGGAAAAATGAGGATTTAGTGTATGTACATTCCAATTTGCACATCCATCACAAAATGATTGAAGGCTATATTAGAGGAATCCCAACAAACTTTGGGATATTGATAGGGAATTAGTGACTTTGATGCTTCTGTTGCTACTCTTAGCCAACTTTCACTGTTTGGTATTGATGAAGAAGATTCCCAGTAACTTTACACAAGGGATGGATAGTGGAAAAAGTGGGAGTAGTTGTCAAAGGAAGGAATGGAAGAAACTGATAAATATGCAATGAAAATTAGATGATATATTTAAGAAGCGCCAAGGAAAACTCATGAATAAGAGGAATCATTGAAATGTGTTAACCATGATCGAGATGCATGGGAAATCTTTAGAAAATCAAATTTAACATAACGCCAAGCACCCAAGATGAGTTTAGTGCTTTATCAGTTATACTTATCTCTTATGGTCGATAGAGTGCAATTAATCAAAGAAGTCCTATGCTAGGATAGAATAAAGGATATATCAAATATAGGATTGTACAAAGGTTTTTAACAACCTATTCGCAATCAAGGAATGTGCAAAGAAATGCAATTTCTGCATTTCACCAACTCTGTAAACTCAGTTGTACCTAGCGTCTATTTCCTAGGGGAACAAAAACTGTTAGTATAAGATTCAAAGGAATCACCAAATGGTTTTGGAAAGTGGGAACCAAGATGAAATATCCCTTGTGGGATACCACACAAAAGTACACAAAATATAGATAAATTCCAGCAAAAAGAAAATCTGATTTTCTGCAGTAAATACCCAGCTAGGGCAACGAACTGATTTTTATTTTTATTTTTCAAAATACTTGCCCAAAACACATGAAAATTTGCAGGAAGCTTGTTATGATAATAAAGAACACTAGAACCTAAGTCACAAGGTTCGGCAAACTTTTTGCTTCAAGTTCAAAATTCGCTGAACTTTTGACACAAACAATAAATTTGCTGAAATTTGCCTCGTAAATCGTGAACAAAATGGAGGGACAAAATGCGCGGGGAAAACTAGCGGGAAAGGGGAAAAACACGTGAGAAAACAACCCTCACGACCTATTAAAACCCTGGTTCAAGTCTGCAAAAAACACACAAGAGAGACAGAGTTCAGTGAGGAGATTTATGGAGTTTGCAAGGGCATAGATATAGAAAATCGCGGCAGATTTATTGAGTATACAGTCCCGTCACTGTGCTGGTATGGACATTCTGTGAGGAGAGGAGACTGCCATAGTCATGGCTGTGAGGAGAGGAGATTGCCATAGTTGTGACTGTGAGAGAGTTGCTGGCATAGACGTCCCGTGGAGAGAGTTGTTGCCATAAACGACGTCCCATAGAGAGAGCAGCGAAACCCTTGCAGAAATCAAACAAGCCTAAGCCACATTGTCGAGCTTCAGGTAGGTTATGTTCATTAAAAAATGTCTTTTGTTTTGTTTTATGTTAGTTTAGGTTTTATTTTTATTATTATTATTTTTATTGTGTTTAAAACTTTATTTTTATACTCACGTATGACTGTAGTTTTTAATAATTTATTTAGTTTTAAATAGTTTTTTGTTTTATTCTATGTTAGTTTAGGTTTTTAGGCCTTTTTTTATTGTGTTTAAAGCTTTATTTTAATATTCATCGTATGGGTGTTGCATTTTTAATAATTTATGTAGTCTTTAATAATTTAAAATTAATTTTTTGTTATGTTAAATTTATTAATATTTTAATTGTTTTTCTTTTAAATTTAAACTATTGTTATATAATAATTTTTGTAGTTTTTAATAATTTTTTGTTATGTTAAACTTATTAATATTTTAAATGTCTTTTTTTAAAATATAAATTATTATTATATTTTGAATAAATCTTAATGATTTTTATTTTTAAGATTTTTTGTTAAATATAATTTTTATGTTTTTTAAATTTTAAATATAAATTATTTAATATTAATTATAATATTTCCTATATAGATATTTGAAATTAATTTTAAGTTTTTTTATTTTTCTACTTTCATTAAATGTTAAGTGTTTATGATTTTAATGTTTATTTTGTTATTTTTTACTTGTTTATTTATATTTATATTTAACTTTATATTTGTTAATTTTTATTTTTCATGTATAGAAAGGTTATTTTTAATTTTTATAATTTCTTTTATTAAAAAATAATTTTTATTGTTACTTTTTATAATTATGAAACATACACACACACATATATTTGTCTGTTTATTTTTATATTAATATTTATTTATTTTTATTTTTCATATATGAAAAGTTTATTTTAAAAAGAAAATTAATTTCTTTTATAAAAAATATATTTATTTTTTGATAATTGTGAAGCTTATATATATTTGTTTATTTTTATTTTCATGTATAAATAGTTTATTTTTAATATTTTATAAAAACTTTTTTATTTATATTGTTATTTTTTAATAATTGTGAAGCATATATATTTGAATTTTGAGCATGTTTTAAAAAATTCATTACTTTTGTAGGTGATTTCATGGCTCCTCAAAAGTTGAAAGTTGAGAGATGGAAGCATGTGACACGCACAGGGAGTAGGAATGAAATCAAATGTAATTTATGCAGCAATTTTTTTACCAACAGTACAACTAGGGCAGTGGACCACTTACTTAGGAGAGCGGGTGGACTTGGTGGCGGTGTGAAAGCTTGTCCAAATGTCACGCTAGAGATCATAGCAAGATTGGAAAGAAAGGAACAACAATCATTTGTTGGAAACCATATAGCAATACAAAAGAAGCAGAGAATTGAAGAAGCTATTTCCAGGTACACATCAAAAGGCTTTTCCTCAAGCATGTCATCATCATGTATGCAATCAAACACGTGGTAGTGGAACACTTCTTGGCATGTGGAAGCCGGTCCAAAAACAAGATGTAGATGATGCATTAGCAGATTTGTTTTACTCAAGTGCCATTCCATTTAATGTGGTAAGGAGTCCTTTCATAAAAATGCAATCAAAAAAATATCTGAATTTGGCAAAGGATATACTCCACCTAGTTCAGAAAGACTCAGAACTACTCTTTTGGAAAGGTCAAAAGAGAGAGTAACTGGAATCATGGTAGACATCAAGGCCTCTTGGAGTGTAATTGATGCAGGAGCATCAAGGGCTGAAGCATAATAAGGTCATATAAGACCATTAGAGCATGTTAGTCTAGGTGTGTTAAGGCTAAATATGTTGTAAAAGTTTGAATATGTGCTTGTAAAAGGATAACGAGTGCTTGTAGGAGTGAATTTGACTTAGAAAAACGGTAATATAGACAAATTGAGTCATGTTATCTCATTCTAGTTGTCTTGTACGGACCTCATGAGTGTATTAAGGTGATATATACCCGATTTCTATGTTGAGAAGGCTATTGAGTCTTCTTAGGGGCTGTTGAGATAGTTTAGGTGTTTGTTTAAGACTCTATACTTCGTCAATGTGCACCTATTCATAGGTGATTTGAGTGTAATGGAGCAAGACAATGGGTTTTGAGATTGGAGAATGAAGAATAGAGCATAAAAGATGATTTGAAGTTGTGGAATTACCTTTGTTTGAGAAATTTGACATGTTTCTTATGGACTGTGATGAAGATTGTGACATGGCAGTTAGGTGTAAACCCTCAAGAGCATTTATGCATTGAATCTCTCTCAACTATTGACATGGAAAGATTGCATAGGTAATAAGGATCATCCTCATAATTTTTATCTAAGTCTTGAACTAGTGTAAGGTGATTGATATAGCAAAATATTAGCTCTCGGGCTCGTTTTAGGGCTTACATGATCTTTTTCCTGTACCGATGAAATTGTCTGCAATTGGCAAATTTTCTCTGTCTCATCGTGATCTAGGAACCCTCCAAATCCTAATGTGATTGGCCAAGTACAGTTGAAGATATACATGACAGTATTTTCGAGCTATAACAGTGAAACCACAGTGTACAAAAATGGTAAGAAAAAGACAGAGTTTATCACTTATGTTGATAGTCAGGACCCTAGGTTGGGTATCAAGGCAGAATAAGGTATAATTGAGGTGGTTAAATGATCTCAGGGGTTCAGTAACAAAGAAAATGCCATGAATTCAATATAAATCAGACTGTACAGAGCTTTCTAGGATTGTATCAAGCTATTTTGGAGACCAATAAAGGGAGTTGAGCATAATGTGATGAAAACCCAATGCATGCAAGATTGAAAGACACCTATCCAGGTATGATGATGTGTTTGATTGATTCTAGGGTCATGAATTTGTCTTCATTTGAGTATAGCATGACTGTATGAGCTGGTAAGACTTAAATAAGTCACTAAAAGGGGTTACTAGAAGTTGTGAATTGGGCAAATAGCTGAGAACCAGTATATGAAAGGTTTTGGGCACCTAAATTATATTTGAAGAATGCTATAGTTTATGGATGCGGGGTATGAGAGCCTTCTAATTGCATATGAGGTCTTGAATTGAGCCAAGAAAGGCTAGTATAGAGTGTTAGGATAAATTTTATTATCCTAAATATTAATTATGCATAGTTAGATTATTTAATTAATTTTATTAATTAAATAATGAATGGTTATATTGTTATATGGTTAATCAACCATATTTGTCTGTATGCACATTGTTATATTGTTTTCAACAATATATTTGTTTTTATGTAATTGTTGCTTCCCGGGTGATTTGGAAGCTTGTTTATTCTGGTTTTTGGTTGCACCTGTGCAACTCATTTTCCCGGATGTATTTGGCTGTGCAATATCTATAAATATTGCAGCCCATCCTCTGTACTTTTTTACTTGATTGAGATTAATAAAATCTACACAGGCTTCCGTCCCTGTTTCTCAATCTACATTTGGTACCAGAGCGAAATTGAAGCCCTGTGAAGGTGTGGAAGAAGAGCAGCAGAAGAAGAGAAGATTGGAGAAGAGTATGCAGCAATAGAGAGCCTGTGCAGCCTCCTGCAACCTCCCAGCCTCATCTCTGCCTTTCCACATCCCCCAGTTCAGTTCCAGGTGTTTGGAACGCAAATTTTTTTTTTTGCACTGGCGCACTCAGCACCAGGCAAAAATTGCTCCAGGTATTCAAAATATTAAAAAAAAAAAAAAAATTCCCAATAAGGGTTTTGTTTTACTGTATTTGGAATTTGCTTGGCTTGTTTTGGAGGTCTGTATATGTACCTGCAGTGATCAAGAATCAAACAGAGCAAAGAAAATAAAAAAAAGGAGGCGAGCCCATTGAAAATTTGGAAGAAGAGCCCACAGCGGCCAAAACAGCTTCCACGCGTTTCATCTTGACCCAGCGGCCTGCACAAGCAAAAAACGTTTTTTTTTTTAGCGAACAGATCCTCCTCGCGGCCTGCTGGACATTCTCATCCACCTGCAACTTGTAAAAGAAAACAAGAAAAAGTGTTTTTTTGAGCATACGTGCCCTTTGCCCATACTGGCCTGTCAAGCAAACAAACACAAAAAAATGCGGCCCAGCAATTAAAAACGCAGCCAAAGCTAAAAAACGTGCCATTTTTTGTCTCCCACGGCCTGTACAAAGGCAAACAACAAAAAAACGCGCCCAAGCAATAAAACACACGCCCAGGCATTAAAATATGCGGCCAAGCAAGTAAAAAAGCGCCCAAGGCATCTGGACCTGTAAATGCGTGCAAAGGAAAAAAAACGCGCCCCACGGAGAAAAATACAGCGCCCAAATACAAAAAAACGCGGCCTGTACATGCATTTCTGTGCGTGGAAAGGAAAAAAAAGCGGCCATAGGAGAATACAAAGGCGTGGAGGTGAAAAGAAAAGCTTCAGATCCGTTTTTTAGGCAAATACAACCCTAAAAACGCCCCTTCACCAGCATGCGCCACGTGGAGGCTCACCAAGTTGCATTTTTTTAAGAGGTAAGTCAATTTTACTTGTCAATAAATACAAATTTCTTCCTTTCATAGTCCAAGCGCCCCAAGTGGGCAAGTTGGTTAGTGCATGTGCCTTGGGAGTGAGAGGTTTGAGGATCAAATCCCACAAAAAACACTCAAAAACTCTCCTTTTGCATCTGGCGGAAATTCTGGCGGAATTGCTAAACTTAGCAGGCTTTTTTGAATTTAGTTACAGCTAACTAAATTTAGCGGAGAAATCCCTAACTTAGGGTAATTTTTTTTTTTCTCCTATCTGGTTTGTTTTCTCATTCCAGACATTTTTTGCAAAAGGAGACCCACCTAAAAATTGCATTTTCAGCTATTTTTTTGCAATTTTTAGCATTTTGGGTTCAGGAGGTCACCAGGACCCCGAAACTGAAATTTTTTGCCTGTTATTCAAAATTGTACTGTATATTGTACTAATTTGCAGGTTGCCATAGTCAACTGCAAAACTTTGTAACTGCTCAGAAACTGGCAGAATTGTAATAAAAAACAGTAAAATTGGTTCTGTAACACTCACGAGATCCTAGATCTCATTCGCAGCGTTCGGTATATACAGTGCCTCTGGGAAGCGCTTACGGGTAAAGCCGTCGTGACTACTACTGCACTTAACGCCTAATATAGCTGCAACAACGTCGTCTG
Source organism: Taxus chinensis (assembly GCA_019776745.2). Classification (NCBI taxonomy): domain Eukaryota; kingdom Viridiplantae; phylum Streptophyta; class Pinopsida; order Cupressales; family Taxaceae; genus Taxus; species Taxus chinensis. The sequence goes on from CM034156.1 coordinate 621,495,021, forward strand.
GGCATCGTCCCTATAAATCGACGGGGAGTAATAAGGTCACAGTGCACACACTATGAACCATCCCATCCGTCTGTGAACGATTGCAAGACATAAATCCGGACTGAGAAATTATTCGAGTATATAGCGAAGTTACGCGCGCGTATGAGGATATTTCTTTGAGCCGGTGTCAATAATCGCACAGACCCCATCAGTACTGTCTTGGTACCACGTATCGAATTCTTTCACGTACGTTAACGCCTCTTTCACGTACCGCCGGGTATATAGAAAGGGCGAGCTTCTTCCACGTACCGACGGGTATATCGGAAGGGCGCGTATATAGAAAGGTTCGGTATATCGGACTGACGGTATATAGATTGGGAGACCTTATACCTGGAGTGATAAGAGCCAAACCCTGTCAGTGATCTCTGCAAAATGGGCACCAATGCCCCCAAATTTTTTCTTCCGGATTCACAATTGCTCAGAGGAAGCAACTATGCTGCTTGGAAGACAAAAATAAAAACACAACTTGAGTTTGAAGAAATCTGGCCTGTTGTGACTGGTACTCTAACCAGATCACCAACGGATGCAACACAACGACAATTTGATAGAGCAGATCAGAAAGCAAAACTCATCATTTTGTTTGGAGTGTCCGATGATGTGCAAGCCCACATTCGAGATGCCACATCAGCAAAAGAAGCGTGGGATAAACTGAGCACAATATATGAGGCCAAGAACAAGAATGTCATACTCAATTTGCAGAGTCAGTTACATACATTGAAATTCAAACAGAATGAGAAAATTGAAGCCTTCCTAAGAAGAGTTGCAGAGTTGAGGGCTTCACTTCTAGCCCTAGGAGAAGAGGTCAAAGATGAATCTCTCGTTCCCATTGTTCTGAGAGCTCTCCCTCTTCTTACCGCATTTTTGTCACAACTCTAAACTTGTCAGATACAACAATTAGTTTTGACAAGCTAGTAAACTTACTGCAACAAGAGGAAGCAATGCATAACAAGGATGATGAAGAGGAGCAGGCACTGTCTTCACATCAAAAATGGAAAGGAAAAGGTAAAGGAAAACCTAAATCCTATCAAAAGTCCCCACATCAGAATCAGTATCATGGGGACAATCAACAGAAGAAGCGATGTCCAATTTGCAAAAGAGGACATGACTTGCAAGAATGTTGGTTTAACACATATAAGAAAGGTTCATCAAGCAATTCTGGACCACAACAACAACAAACTTACAAGGGACATTCAAACAACTATCACGGGCAGAAAAAGGGGAACTGGAAAAGAAGACCCCACCAGCAAGGTAATATTGCTGAGCAACAAGATCAGTCAGACAATGAAGACTTCTTGTTCACTGCTCGATCAAGTGAACCATCCACGTCATCTAGTGACGTCTGGTATGTTGATTCGGGAGCCACTCGACACATGACCGGCCACAGAGACTGGTTTATTTCAATGAGGGACACGCCATCGAAAAATCATGTTTCATTGGGAGATGATTCTTCATATACAGTTCAGGGGATTGGAAACATTTCTCTACCCCTTGGTTCACGCAAATGCAGACTATCAGATGTTCTATATGTCCCTGGGTTGACAAAGAACCTTCTTTCGGTCAGTCAATTCCTAGATCACAACCTGAAAATTGACTTTGATAGTCAATCCGACAAGAAAATGTGTTTGATTCGAGATAAATCCAGAGGCTCGAAAATAATTGCAAAAGCCTCAAATGTGGGACGAATGTTTCAACTTGATTTCATTCACAAAAATGATCAAGCACTTGTGGCTAAAAACTCCACCTCAGCTCAGTTGTGGCATCGGAGATTTGGTCATGTAAGTTTCAAATATCTCGAAACACTTCGCCGGTGTAATATGGTACATGGGCTACCATCTCTTCAGAAGGATACAGACAAGTGTCCTCACTGCTTAGCAGGAAAACAACACAGAGTTTCATTCCAAACGAGTACTTTTCGAGCTCATGGTAAACTTGACCTGGTTCATACCGATCTGTGCGGTCCAATGCAGCCAAGTCATTCAGGGTTCCAGTACTTCATGCTCTGTGTTGACGACTATTCACGCAAAATGTGGATTTTTTGTCTTCGCAAGAAAAGTGAAGCCTTTGAAACATTCAAAAAGTTCAAAGTGGCAGTTGAGAAAGAAACTGGTCGTCACATCAGAACTCTCCGCTCAGATCGAGGGGGGGAATTCACCAGTGATGAGTTCAGAGACTATCTACAAACTCACGGGATTCGTCGACAAATGCCTCCTCCACACACACCGCAGCAAAATGGTGTTGTCGAGAGAAGAAATCGTACTATCATGGAAATGGTGCGATGCATGATCGATGATTCCGACTTGCAAAGACATTTTGGGCAGAAGCAGCAAAAATAGCAGTGTATTTGTTAAATAGAGCGCCCACAACTGCTCTTGATGGAATTACACCACAAGAAGCATGGTCAAAAAGGAAACCATCCATTGCACACCTCAGAGTATTCGGGTGCAAAGCCAGCATGCACATACCCAAACAGAACAGAAAGAAATTGGACATGAAGTCACAAAATCTCATCTTCATTGGATACAGTGAAGAGACTCTTGGGTACAGACTGATGGATCCTAAGACCAGAAAAGTCTACACAAGCAGAGATGTTGAGTTTTTCGAGAAGAAGGAAGCAGAGACTCCTCCTCCGGACTCGCAAGATGTAGATTTTTCACCAGTTGTAAAAACTGAAGCTAATGTTCCCTCAAAAGATGAAAGTGATGATGGGGATGATGGTGTTGATCAGATAGAACCACAACCCATGGGAACAGCTCAACGTATGCCTAAATGGTGTACAAGCACATTACGAGATGCAAGATTGGATGCTCCACCGGATACATCCACCCCTGGACCACGGACTCGCAGTAAAGCAAGAGAAGAAGTTAACTTTGCTTTGATGAGTAGAGTCATTGAATCAGACGAGCCCTCTACAGTCCAGGAAGCCCTACAGTCAAAAGCTTGGAAAGATGCCATGGATTCTGAATATCAATCAGTGATGAAGAATAACACTTGGCAGCTTGTCGATCTTCCACCAGGGAAGAAACCCATTGGATGCAGATGGATATTCAAAACTAAGTACAAAGCAGATGGGACAGTGGACAAGTGCAAAGCAAGACTTGTAGCAAAGGGGTACGCACAGAAAGAAGGCATTGACTATGAGGAGACATTTTCTCCCACAGCTAAGATCAAAACGATCAGGATGATCTTTGCTCTAGCTGCTTAGTTTGGTTGGAAAGTTCATCAGATGGACGTAAAAAGTGCCTTCCTGAATGGAGATTTACAAGAAGAAGTCTACATGACTCAACCTGAGGGATATATTGTACCTGGTCAAGAAGAAAAGGTATGCAGACTCAGGAAATCTCTGTATGGCCTCAAACAGGCACCCCGGGCATGGTACATCAAGATTGATGAGCATCTCGTACAACATGGATTCGTCAGAAATCCATACGATCCCAATCTCTACCTCAAAAAGCAAGGGGGGGAGATGGTGATTGTTGTAGTTTATGTCGATGATCTAGTCATCACTGGCAGTTCAGTGAAGATGATTGATGAAACAAAGAAAGATCTTAAGCGATCATTCGACATGACAGATCTCGGGCTTATGCACTACTGTCTTGGACTAGAAGTATGGCAGAAAGAGAATCATATCTTTGTTTCTCAGATGAAATATACCAAGACAACGCTCGAGAAGTTTAGGATGATGGATTGCACACCAATTGCTACACCTATGGAGAACAGATTACAGTTATCTCGTTCAGATCCATCTCCTGAGGTAAGTGCCACTCTCTATCGGCAGCTGATTGGGAGTCTCATTTACCTGACCTACACTAGACCAGATATCAGCTTTGCAGTGAGCTATCTATCCAGATTCATGCAGGAACCCAAAATTTGTCATTGGAAAGCAGCAAAGCGCATTTTGAGATATCTCAAAGGATCAGTGGATCTTGGTCTAGAATACAAGAAGAACGAAAACTTCTTCTTGACTGGATATTCGGATTCAGATCATGCAGGTAACATTGATGATAGAAAATCCACTTCTGGATTTGTATTCTTTATGGGATCTGGACCAATATCATGGGGAAGTAAGAAACAACACTTTGTTTCTCGCTCTTCCACAGAAGCCGAGTATCGTTCTGCAGGAGAAGCTGTCTGTGAAGCGATTTGGCTACGTCGCATACTGGAAGGACTTGGAATACCACAGGACAAACCGACCACCATGTATGTTGACAATGAAGGTGTTCTCAAACTTGTTCGCAATCCAGTTTTTCACGAGAGAACAAAGCACATTGAAGTTCAGGTTCATTTCATACGCGAACATGTGTTGAAGCACAACATCCAGCTTCAGTTTTGTCCAACGGCTGAACAACGAGCAGATATTTTCACAAAGTCACTTGCACGTGACAAGTTCGAGTTGTTCAGAGCATTTCTCTCCTCATCTCTTCAGACAATGCACAATTAAGGGGGGGAATGTTAGGATAAATTTTATTATCCTAAATATTAATTATGCATAGTTAGATTATTTAATTAATTTTATTAATTAAATAATGAATGGTTATATTGTTATATGGTTAATCAACCATATTTGTCTGTATGCACATTGTTATATTGTTTTCAACAATATATTTGTTTTTATGTAATTGTTGCTTCCCGGGTGATTTGGAAGCTTGTTTATTCTGGTTTTTGGTTGCACCTGTGCAACTCATTTTCCCGGATGTATTTGGCTGTGCAATATCTATAAATATTGCAGCCCATCCTCTGTACTTTTTTACTTGATTGAGATTAATAAAATCTACACAGGCTTCCGTCCTAAAATCTACACAGGCTAGGACAAAGTTGTAAGAATGCATATTTGAAGAGCATTGCTTGAGCATTCATAAGGGAGCCTGAAGCTTTAGTTTGATGTCTTGCACATGTTCAACCAAATGTGAATGGTCTCATGACTCCACTGAAGTAGAACTCCATGCGAGGTAAGGTGCAACTAAGAGAGAGCTCAAGGGGTATGTATGCTAGAGAGCTCATGAATGGCATTTTTAGCATAAAACAATCTTGAAGGTGAATATAGGAGTCTTGCACCTCTATTAGACACTGGTTCGGTGATCACAAAGTGATCACATTTTTGAGTGGATATCAAGTGGACCTTCTAATTGCTTGTCTCTCATATATAAGTAGGCATTAGGTCTAAATGCACTTGAAGGAGCTAAGAACATAGACAAAGGTGCTATGAAACCTCTTGAACATGATCCTCAAAGTAGGGGTTTGGTTGGTTGGATGAAGTAGGTTTGTGTTCTTGATATTGAGAGACCAACTTGGTGAATGTTAAACCTTCAAAGATAAAGTCCAAGTTTAGTGTAGACCCCCTGCATCAATAACAAGTTGCAGTATATTGAGTGATGGCTGGTCTGATATGTGTCAAAGACCCTTAATTAATGTCTTGGTGTATTGCCCTCAAGGAATATCTTTTCTGAAAGTGGTTGACACCATGAAACACAAGAAGACTTCAAAGTTTATTTTCAAAATATTGGATGAAGCAATTCAGGAAACGGGTGAGGAAAATGTAGTTTAGGTTGTCACTGATAATGCCACTAATTGTGTAGGCACTGGAAAAATTATAATGGACAAGTATCCTCTAATCTATTGGAGCCCTTGTGTAGCTCATTGCCTGAATTTGATACTTCAGGACTTGACCAAATTTCCATGGGTTCATGAAGTAATTCAAAAGGGGAGGACAATTGCAAACTTCACAAGGAACCACCGCCTTACATTGAGCATTTATAGACAACATGCATCTAGGGAGTTATTAAGGCCTTGTGAAACAAGGTTTGCCTCTTTTTATATCACTTTAAAAAGAGTAGTTGGAGAGAAAGCAGCAATAAGGTCAATGATTTGTTGCAATAAGGATCTACCCTTTCAACAAGCTCTAAGGGAAAGCATGCAGAACAAATTATTCTAAACAATTTTTTTTGGAAAAGTGCAAACAAAGTTCTAAACGTTTGTGAACCTATTTTGGATGTGCTTCGCATGGTTGATGGTGACACTCCTTGTCTTGGCATGATTTATGAGGCTATGGACCTTTGTAAGGAAACCATTCAGAAGGCATTCAATGATGTGGGGGCAGATTACAAAGAAATATCGGATGTCATTGATGTAAGATGGAAAATGATGCACACACCCTTACATTCAACAACTTATTATCTGGAGCCTAGGCTCTTTCATATAGATAGGGAGAGTGATTCTGAAGTCATGGATGGGCTTTATGAAGCCATTGACAAACTTGTTCTAGATCCTGAACTTGCAAGGATAATTAGGCACCAAACAAGGGCATTTAGGGCAGAAGAAGGGGTATTTTCAACACGAGTAGCCAAGGATGATAAGCCGCTTTTTGAGGGATACAAATGGTGGAAATATTATGAATTAAGTGCAAAAGAACTACAATGATTTGTTCTTCGAATTTTGAGTCAAGGTGCAAGTGCATCAACATGTGAAAGGAATTGAAGTTGTTTTGATCACATCCAATCTAAGAAAAGAAACAATTTATTGTCGGAAAAGTTAGGAGATCTTGTTTATGCTCGTAGCAATTTACGGATGTGCATGAAAAATATGGAAAAATAATCTTCTTCACAATCCCAACCTGTTGCAGAAGACTTGGAGGATGCAAATGATCCCGACTTCCTTTGTGATGAATCTAGTGATGATGATGATGTTGATGAGCCAAGTGCTCTTGATGATATGGAACTTTTTGATGTAGTAAGTAGCCTATAAGGCTATAGAGTATGTTCGCTCTTTTTTGATATGGAACCTTTTTATGTAAGCAACCTATAAGGCTATAGAGTAGTTCGCTCTTTGATGATATGGAACTTTTTGATGTAAGCAACGTATAATGCTTTAAGTATAGAGTATGTTCACTCTTTGATGATATGGAACATTTTGATGTAACAAATAGCCTCTTAAGCTATGACATGGTTAATATGAAGTCTAAAAACTTAATATTACATGTTTAAGATTGTGGTTTGAGATAATTTCATATGTTTTTATGTTTTTCTATTTGTCGAACTTAAAGGCGATTTTTTTTTCGAACTTTTTCCATTGGTCGAACTTGAACCGAATTTTATCCTTGTCGAACTTGAATGTGAACTCGAACTTGGTGACTTAGACTAGAACAATATTTTTGGAATTTTTCGAATCATATATGACTACCAAAAAATTACCGAAAACCCTAGACAACTAGAAAACCTCAAAAATTCATTTCTCAAATACTTATGATAAAATTCTGAAATTTTGGAAATAACATCTATTAATAAAATGAATGAAATCCTAATTGCCAGACTTGGAAAAAACACTTTGAAAACCCTAAAAAAACCTCTGTAAAATTCCAAAATGGGTTGCTCCACCTAAAAAGAGACCAAAAACTGCCCAAAATTACTCTAGAAATGGCGCCAAAACTTGCTCTAATCGCTGCAATAAAACAGATCCGGAAACCCTCGATTTTTCTCCACAAAAAACCCAAAATTCCTCTAAAACCCTTCTCTGAAAACTCTGAAATTGATCTATGAAAATCAACCCTGAATTAGTTCCAAATTGACAAGCTATGGTGAACCTTCCACCACCAAAGAATGCCTTGCTAGCTAGGAATGAATCTCTCACCACCGAAGCTAGGGTTCCTATGGGATCTTACTTCACAAGCTAAAAAAAACAATCAGCAGTTGCTCAATGGAAATCGTGTGTATGCAAGAATGAGCTCTATCACTCCCCCAAACCCCCTTTTATAACTTTTCATTACCTTTTTCCAAGTTGAGAGCTCCATGTGAGACTAAAAGTGACTTAAGTGACCCCAATGAAGAAATAGAATAATAAAGTACCATAAGTCACCCCAACGAAGAAATAGAAAATAAAGTACCATAAGTCACCTCAACGAAGAATTATGACATTAAAGTGTTATGAGGTCCCCTCCTTAACGACAAAACATAACATTTAGTCCCACCAAGTCACTTAAATTCATGTCAATGCAAAATTATAACAAATAAGTAAGGTGGTAACAGACATCCATACCCAATAGCCTCTAGAGTCTTTAGCCCCTTGGGTATGACCAAGGCTAAGACTAAAATTTGGCCCTGAGGAAATTGGCGAAGGAAAGGATACATTACAATAAAATAAAGATTGATTTAGGATGAAGCAAAAATGCAATTCTTTTAGAGGGTTTCCTCTGCTTATAAATACAAAAAGAATATATTATAAGAATGACATGATTTTTTTGTTTTGTTTTGGAGGAAATGCGTCTTGTATTACTTCAAGGAACAAAAGTTTACTTCAGATGGACATACCGATAACTAAAAGAATATCTCCCTACATAAACAAGGAAAGAAAGCACTTGAGTTTGTGCCCCATGGGCAAAGAGTACACATCTTTGTGAAATCAGTCAAAATTAGATTGTACAATTAAAGCCAAATCTTGTTTGAAGAGTTTCGGCTTCCCCAAACTGAGGGGGCAGTTATCCTCCTGAAACATAGTGTGGCATCTCGTTCTCCAAAGAAAACTAATTATTGCCTCCCTAGTTGTATGACATAAACTCTTGCAACTATCCCTAACCATCCAAGTATCCCCTAAAAGAGGCCCATTCCAAGAGAGAGGCGCAATAAAAAGGAAAGTGAATTCAGTGTGCAATCATCCCCAAAAACTTCTTGCCATTGGGCATTTCCAGAATACAAAAAGGATCCACTAAACCAGTCTTACACAATTGTGCTTTGACAACTAGACCCTGATGCAATACTAAGCAACGCAAGTACCTTGTGGTTGAATGATGTTCGTGTTTTCCAAATAATTTGGCACCATCATTGCCATCTCACTTCAGGGTCATTGACCTGCCATTGTTTGTTCAATTGTGTGGCGATTATAATGGTGCATTTGATGACACAAATCCTTCGAATAATGATTGAGAATGTTTTTTCCTGTGTTCCACTTCCAATCCCTCAATTATGAGCCCATACTTTGAAGCTACATTTTGAAAAGACAACTTTCCAAAATCACATTATAGAGGTCTTGAAAGTACTCTTGCCTGCTGGTGACAAAATTTGAGCCCAGTTTTAAGTCCTTCCAAGTTTTCCAATGCTGTTGCCCAGTATTCCAAAGGTCTCCCCAGAAGAACAAAATCTTCCGTGCAAAGTTTTCAACCTGCAAAAAGAGAACAAACCCTTAGTTGAAGTCCAACTTGTCCATTTGGTGATTTGAAGGTTCAAATAGGATGTACTGCTAAATCCCAAGCACCCTGAGGGCCCTTGAACTGCTAATGGATAAAAGCTAAGAGTATTTGCCAAGCATCCAAATTTCTCTTAAGAGGTGTTGATCCAACAATTATAAATGCACTACCGTTGCCAATTATGCCACAAACTTGGAAAGGCCCCTTGATTTTATGGACATGCTATGCATTAAGGATTCTATGGCGGAGAAGAACCTGCCAAGGGGCATCATTGTTCACTGCACTTACAATCCATTTTCCATCAAGGACTATTCCTTGCTCTCTTATGTCTGGAATTCCCAAGCCTCCTTGATATCTTGGAAGAGTGCAAACATCCCAAGCAACAAGGGAAAGTCCTTGTTTTCCTTGTTGTTTACCCCATAGGAAACTTCTAAGAATCCTCTCAAGTGTTTTAAACGTTCCTTGAGAAGGAAACAAACAAGAAGAGTAGAACATATGCCTTGGTGCTAGAATTTTGTCAACAATTGTAACCTTTCCAGCAAGAGAGATCAAGCTTATTCCACATTAGCAACTTTTTTCCAAATTTTTGTAAAACGCACTGCCATTGATCAGCCACAGAGAGATGCATACCAAACATTTTTGCCCGGTTTTATGAGTTTCGATCGCTCATTCAATCGAGGTGGAGGGTCATCTTACACAATGATCAAGACTTCTGTTTTTTCTTCACTTACAACTGCACCAGCAGCCTCAACAAAGGTATTTAAACAAGTCATTGTACCTTAAACGGATTCTTGAGTAAGTTTAGGTGTTAGAGCCGAGTCATCTGCACAGTGAACATTAAGGAGTTGTGCCATTGGGTAAAGATATACCTTGATTTTGACCCTGAACTCTTGCTACCTCCAGAATAAGCATCCAGGAGCATCAACAACGATGAAATAGAGATATGGGGCTAAAGGACAACCCTGGCTGATGGACCTCTGCAATTGAATAGATTATGAGGGAATGCCATTCGTAGTAACCCTTGTAGAAGCATTTGAAAACAGAGTTACTGCTGCCTTGTGGAAACAGGGGCCAAAACCTAGCCAATCCAACACGTTTAAAATAAAATCCCACTCTATCTGATCATAGGCCTTATCAAAGTCGATCTTCAGAAAAGAGCGCCCATTCCATACCCTCCCACACAGTGACGACATTATCTAATATAAACCTGCTTTTTATAAAGTCAGTCTTATCTTTTTGATCAATGCGTGCCAGCAATAGCGTAATCCTTCTGGCAAGGGTTTTTACTAAAATGTTATAGTAAACATTTAGGAGGGTAACAAGCTGCAAACACTTACCCACTCCCTTTTGGAGCCCTTTGGAATGAGCTTGATTGATCCTCCATTCATGAGCTCCCCCATGACGCCCCTTTTAATGGATTCCTGGCATATTTTTAGCTAAGATGGTCCAACCATGGGCCACAACTTTTTATAGAATTCCACTGGGAGACCATCATGATCTGGAGATTTATCATTTTTCATAGCCTTCATTGCTGCCTCTAGCTCCTCTATCTTTAATTCCCTAGATATAAAAACCTTCTCATAGGTTTCTACCCTTATAGGAACTACTCGCTTGACAAAATTGATGCAAGTAGTATGTAAAGGATCAGCGTCCATAGACTTGAAAATTTTCTGAAAATGACCCTGAAAAATATCTTGGATTTGAAGCTCATCATCCAATAGATTATCATTGGAGTCTGGCATCACAAGGGTTCTTTCTGCAATATGTTTTCGTTTGAGATAGCGGAAGTAAGACTTGGAGGGCATATCACCTTTTGCAAGCGAACAAAGGCATCTAACTCTAGCTCCTCGTGCCTTATAATCTTCAAATTTCCTTAGTTGAGATTCCAACTCACTATCAGTCCTTCGCTTTTCTTCATTGACAGGATCCAATTCCAACCTATGACTATTGTGCTGAAGCTGAAGTCTAGCCTTTGTTTCTCTTCCTTTCCACACCTTGGCAACCATTTGGCCCCATCCTTGAAGGAACTTTATAGTGCAAAGAATGGTTGCTTGCCACCAAAGAATCCACCTTTCATCACCATTGGGGGTAGGGACCAAAGACTAAATTCTAGCAATAGCCTTTAGGCATTCTTCAAACTCAAGAAGAGAGACATTGAGCTTTTATGAGGAAAGTTTATCTCTTTGGACATCAGTACTAATTATCAATTGAGTGGAGATTGGTAAATGATCAGATTCAGTAATAGAGGCATCAACAAAAACCGAACGTTTGCCACAAGAAGAGAAGGTGGTAGCTTGAAAATTTCTTTAGAACTTATCCAACCTAGCCTGGATCCTATTATGGCCCTCCTATTGATTAGACCAAGAGTACCATCCGACTGAATCTAGAGTCTTTTGTCCCTAATTAATTTCAAAAATACCAAGTATCCTTTTGCAATCTGACCAAACATGTCGTTCTGCAGGCATGAAGAGTAATTTCATGCCCCTAACCCATTTCCCATCCCACTCAACCATATTGAAGTCACCCCCGACGACCCATCCAACAATGGGAAGTGAGCGGGCCATCCATTTTGACAACCGAATTCTACCAATTTTATCATTAGTTGTATACACTGAACAAAAACCCCACACTTTGCCACAGGATATGATTCTTACCCAGCTGGACTATGACATAGGGTCCTCACCTTTGTCAATTACATGAGGGCCAAGCCAAAAAGTGATAGCACACACAACCCCTGCTTTACCATCCTTGTGAGAGGTAGCAATGTATTTTCCATTCCAATTGTTCATCAACACATATGGTCTGAACCCAGTGCCTTTTATTTCTGGTAGGAAGAGTACATCTGTATGAATGTTGACTATGACTGATCAAACAAGAGCTTGCCTGCCACTTCCAGATGCTCCCCTAACATTCCAGGTCACTATTTTCAGCTTCATGGGCAATCTATCTCAAGTCCTTGCTCGAGGATTGTAAAAGATTTTTTTAGAGTAACATCTTGTGCCTGTAAGGTTCCATTTGGTGGTAGTTGACTTGCAGTTGGATTGGGAGGGACCTTGTCATTGTTTGGCGTGGTATTCAATTCTACATTTGTTGCTACCACGTACGACCCCTGTGGTTGACTCCTGCTATTACCTCTAGTCTTATCTTGTGTTATCAAGTGCGGCCCTTGTGATTTCATTCCCAAGTTAATATCATCCTGGACACTATTCAATTGAAAATCCCTAGTAGGAATGCATTGGTTTTCCCCTGGAGGTTCATCATGCTGTGGCACCTGCTTATTTTTCTTCTTTGTTTTTAGTTTTGGAGTGTGCTGTGTTATCACTCTCATGGGATTTCTTATGTGCATCAGTATTTGAGGTAGCATTTGATTGGATATGCAAAGGACAGTCTTTAATCAAATGAGTGGGATAAACACCTGCAAAACAACAGTTGGGAAGGTTGAGATACAACACCTTTTGAATGAATGGTGATCTATTAAAAAGATGAATTTCAGATGGGAGTTTTCTTGAAATGTCCACCTCTACACAAACTCTAGCATTGGGGGACGCAAGGAGCATGAATCTTGTTTATTGCTGACAAGTAAAACGAGGATCTTTTCTATGCAAGTCCAAAAGTTTTCTGGTAGGTGAGGGAATTCCAGCCAAAGAGGGTACTTATGTTGGGAAACAGATTCTGGACTGAAATCCTCATGCCATGGCTGGACATAAGCAAAAGCTCCATCAATCACGCAAACACCAAGTCCCAAGAAGATTCTACCTTCCATCCGAGCCTCTCCCAATTTTCTACATACCATTTGTAAAGGTCTTTCTCAAATGGCATTCTACAAGGAAAATTGAGGATTAGCTTTTTTCTTTAAGCGCTCAGCAACCAACTTAATCTCAGCACCATTTGTAAAATTTGTATCGAATTCTCCCCACTGAGGTTGCTAGTTTTCTCTAAGGAAGGATGAATCCCCTTGTTTATCAGTGACAAAATCTATCTAAATGATTTTCCATTGGGTATAGAAGTCCTGCTAATCCTCAGACCCTCTTGCGAGTATATACGAGGTTTTCCTTTACAACTACTTCAGAGGAAGTAATGTTTAAAGAAGCTTGCACAGATAGGTTCTTCCATTTTTTGGTGAGTTTGAAATAGTTCTTTTTCGTTTGAGCAATCTCCTATTGCAGTTGCCACCGAAGGGCCATACCTTTAATTTCTTGCTCTATTATTCCATGTAACTTAGATTGTTGAAATACTTTAATTGCTGCAGTTTTAAGGTCAACTCCAGAGAGGGGGTTTTCAGCAATAAAATGTTGGTCTCCTGCAGAAAACCCACCTATGCCCTCTTTCTCTGCTTCAGCTTCAGCAATAAGAGCTATATCAGCGGGAGCCATCATCCCCACAGTATCCAACAGTGTGTCCATCGAAGGCATGCATCCAACATGAGGGACGTATTCAAACTTGTGTCGTTGAGCTTGATCTTTGTTGCAGACTTGAGAAGAATAGAAGCTCTTGTGGAAAAGCTCTATCCCCTAAAATGCTGTCTGCAGTAAGAAGTCCTGCAGTTTGTGCCCGTAAAAAACCAGCTCTGGAGAGAGGGTTGTCAAGTACGCTAAAAGAAAATCATAGAGACGTTGTGGTTCACAGCCGTGACCTTACAAACCAACTCTCAAGAGAAAATTTACTGTCACAAAGCAATGTTTCATTAGAGTTTTGGGGAAAATCCAAATTCCTCAAATTCGAGCCCAAAAGGGACATTACAATCATTGAGGCCTATGATGGAAGGAGAAGCGATCAAGTTTGCAACCTTTCATCTTGAAGGAATTGCACATGAGTAGTGGTACCGTGAATTGATCACACAAGGGCACAATCTTATCCACTCATATGATGAGTTTTGTCGAGAGGCTCATTGAGATAGGTTTGATAGAGATGGATCTAGAGGTCCATTTTTCGTGAGCTTGCTCAATTGAAGACAACAAGGTATCGGTGGACGAATATGCCTGACTGATTTTTAGAGGCTTTCCGTAATGATTACAGATGTGTCCGAAAGAAGACTCAGTTGTGCTTGTTCATGTAGAGGGTTTAATTGAGCCCCTAAAGGGGTTAGTTCGTGCATTTGATCCCTTCTCTCTACAAGAGGAAATTAAGAAGGCTCTAGATTTTGAAGGCGCTGTCCCAAGGATCAGCAGCAATCAGCAATGTAGCCAAGGACGGCTCTGAATAGTGGAGAGGGGAACAAGGACCTTCGCAAGCAGCCCAAAAAGTATTTTTTTGGACCAACCAAAGAAGACCACTTTAAAGGGAGTGTCAATGCATACACACGGAGTCTGTCAAAAACCAGCCTTGAAAAGAAAGCGAATCACAGAATGAACTAAGGAAGATATTTGTGTTTCTCATAGCAAGGATCCATGGACGGGCTAGGACATCGTTGCTCTGGGAAAAGGTAAGGTTGCATTATATTGAAGTAATTTCTGATTGTGATGAGGGTATCGATAGCAATGAAGTAGGAGGGTAGGCATGATACCGGTATATGGTGAAAGATAAATCCAGAAGAAGTGACTATAACAAGTGCTAGGGTTGCATATCCTTGAGTGGTAGTAAGCACTCACTAGTTACGACTCTAGGGTTTCCATATGCCCAGAGGAGTGTACCCTATTAAAGGCATATCGGTCACAATCTTGATGGGAAGAGGTGATCTGATCAATTGATAGATAAGGCAAGCATTTCACAAGGCTAACATTGTAAGGGTATAAGCGGATGGAAAGCTCAATGCAACTGCATCAAATAAGATGTCACTATGTCAACTCCAGCATTTCCATGGGCTTATATGAGGTACTGTGCTGATTTTTTTGTGATTGACAATGGTTGAAGTTAGACGATCATAATCTATGCAGAATGACAAAATGAGTTGGAACACTTACCTGTGTCGTGGTCATTGATGCATCTAGCTCTCCAGACTATCAAAACATTGAGAGAGAATGAGCTATCAGGTGGACAATGGGAAAAGAGTCACCTGTGCAAGGTACTCACTATCCAGATCACACCCCAAATTAATGCTATTTGGTGGAAGAAGCCATCTCATGAAAAAGAGTGTCCATATCTAATCCAAGCCAAGTGTGAGATCAACCAAGAGTTTAGCGAGTGAGATGTGAAAGAATTAATCGTCAACTGAGTATGCAAAAAATAGGCAGTTGCTTGAGATTCAGATGTCCTTCCTTCATAGGGGTCAATAAGTGATAGGTAAAAATACGAGGTGATGGATGGGCTTATCGCTTTACCAAAACTGAGTCTATTTGGTACTCAAATCAAGG
Source organism: Taxus chinensis (assembly GCA_019776745.2). Classification (NCBI taxonomy): domain Eukaryota; kingdom Viridiplantae; phylum Streptophyta; class Pinopsida; order Cupressales; family Taxaceae; genus Taxus; species Taxus chinensis. The sequence goes on from CM034156.1 coordinate 621,510,519, forward strand.
GTTAAGAGCAGAATCTTGAAGGTTGTTCATGATACGCCCATGGGCTGATGGCATCTAGACCACTTCATGAGACAAAACAAGTGTCATGCAAGGTAAAAATTTCAGTGTTCTAGATCTTTGCCTATGGACGATTCAAAGTGCCAAATGTTGAGATGCTAGCATGATGTGTCGGGAGTGCAAACCTACAAGTTTGACCAGGGAACCTTGCATGAATTTTCTCTTTAATGGATTGTGTAACCCATAGTTCAAATGCTTTGCAGAACCAGTCTCGTGCAATGTATGGGCACAAAGGATAACGAGAGTTCATGATACAACTTAGCATACTGTGTCATCTATGGTCACCAAAGTCGAGAATGATGAGCTGTCTCCAAGATCTTGTCACAATCTTATGTTCTTCGCAACATGAAGGACTTGGAAACTAGAGTTTTGCTTAGATCTGATTTTGTTTTCATTTCAACGGAGTCATTACAATGTTTGGGGGCTTCTAGAGGATCAAAATGTAGAGTCAACATTGATCCTACAAGGAAAGGGTACTTTCATGGAGTATGAGTCTATAGTTGCTCATGGGTATGGATATAACTAAGCTAATACAAATGAAGATCTTAAGACATCTACATAGCTTCAAAAGCAATGAGTTTAATTTAGGCAATGAACCCTCAAGATAAGAGTTTATGGAGACTAATTCCTTCTAAGGGCATGACCTAACTGCTGAACATCAAACTAACATGTCTAAGATAGGATCTCTAGCTCTCTAGAATTGTGCCCCTTTGAGACATGCAATGATGAACCTATAATAGACCATTGTAGCAATCAAAGTGTAATTTTCCTCATTGATTTGATCTCAAGAAGATTGTTTTATGCTGAATCTTGGTAATATCCCCTTTTGGGATATTATTCAAATCTGCAAATGTAAATCTTATCCAATTGGTTGCTATGGACTAAGACCCTCCTTAATTCGACTCTCAAATAACTGCAATATTAACTTCATTTACAACTGGTGGAAATGGTTCCTTGGAGTGAGTCCAAGGTGGTGGGTCCTAGATGGGAGATATCCTTAGCTTACAGGTCAAGCTTAACCACTTGTTAAAATCTGAACCATTTAATTGCAGCAGTGAATTAACCTAATAAATGCACCAGAAACAACTGATGGGATTTTTCCCTTGGGATAACATTCATACACGTTTTGATTCAATATTTCATATTTTTGCCTTCATGGCAGCTTCCCATTGCAGAATTTTCCTATAAATCAAGAGCATCTTCCAAATGAGCTGGTATCAATATGACATTTTTGAAACAACTGTAACCCCTCCAAAACAGCCCCCGAAGATCATAAACCCAGTCGTTACCAGCTTAGGATAAATTTGTTTACCACCTCGGTTTTCAACGCTTGTATAACTCCTCCTAATTTGGTTGTGACCCCAAACTGTAATTGCTCAAACTTCATTAAAAAACAAGTGGAACATAGATTCCTTTGATATTATGTAATCTAACCCTAGTTTGATTTCAACCCTTGAAACTTTGTTCAGAATAATGCCCAAATCAAGTCTACCCATAGCAATATTATCTATAGATTTACTACCTTCTGAAATAGACCAGATTGATTTAATTATCTTCAACCACATCTTTACCAATACTACGTGCTCAGAAGAAAGATATTTACTCATATGCAACCACATCGTTAGGGCTGGAATAACTATTGCAGCATGTAGAGACAACTAGCATTACCTGTAAGCACTCTTAAACTGCTCCATAAAACTCAACAAACATACTTATGCAAATATGCTCTTTTCATCTAAATTACATGGCGCCACACATAGGATGAATATATAAGCAGGACTATTCCACACAATGCAAGTCACTTACAAATGGTCTCGCTGCACTCCACAACAATGGCGGTCCTTAGGAATGAACATCCTTGCAATGCTTTGTGATCACAAATGGTTAAGCATGTAGAGCATTCCCTTCTCCAGTGTCATGAAGAATTTTTAATAAATGGCTCATTAACTGGGAGTGCCAAAAAGGTGATGCTCACCTTCTTTTATAGCTGTCCTATTCATCTTGAAATCTCCAAGATTCCCTCCTTCCTGTTGTGCGCATTTCTCTAGAGTAGGAGATTGTCTATCATCTTGCTCCAAAATCAGTCTCTGAGAGCCTTGAAAAAGGTCAAACTCCAATAAAATATAAACTCCCTCCAATTAATATGTAAATAAAACACAATTGAGGAATTAAGCATTATAAATTCCAAGCACATGGAGTAATTCGACAGTGTCTGCGCAATTAAATTAATATGGCTTAATCTGGGTATGCACCAAGTATTTCACCATCATGATAACTGGGTCCTGATTTTTCCTTTCCAATTAATTCCACTTAATCTAAGGGGAGTGGATTAAGGAGTAGTATCCATAATCTATCTTCTTGCAATCAAGGCTTGAAACTGTTTAGGGGACATTACAGTTGCCTATGGAATATCAGACCTGAAAGCCTTGATTTGTTTAGCATGATGTGTTTCTACAGGAATTCGTTCCATGCTACAGTTTGAGAAGGGAATTCTGAATTTTCTCTTTATGGATTGATAGACCCACACTGGTTCCATGAGAGAACCATTCAGGAAGTATGGGCAAAAGGAAATACATTGTTCGATAAACTTGCAGTTGTTTCACATGGTCATTGCACTAGTGGAGAATGATGGTTCTATCTTTCAGTTTTATGACTCCCTTGAGAAGGTACGATTTTTGCTTAGACTATCAAATTTGTTTTCATTTCAACTGAGTCACAATGTTTGGGAGCATTCTAGTAGGATACACCTCAAATTTAGAGGAACTTGCCCACAAAAGTCACATGGAGTATGAGTTATGTGCTCATGCTAAGATTAACTAAGCTAATACAATATTGATAACTAAACATCTACTATAGCTCTCAAAAACAATATTACATCTAATAATGAACCCTCAAGATAAGAGTTTATGGAGACTAATTCCTTCTAATGCATTTGCAACTTTGAACAACATGGTCAACTAACATACTAAGATAATCCCTTACTCTACCATTGCTAACATAAAAGTGAACCTTGTAAATATGACCAGTTGTAGACAATCAAAGTGGATTGTTGCCTTGAATTTCAAGTAATTGAGCAAGATTCTTTGGGATCTCGCCAAAGAATGGCTACAAGGCCATTTTGGATCTTCCCATAGTATTCAATTTTGAGTGAATGGATGCAAAGATTCTTGAAGAAGTATAGCTCACAATGTTAATGGAGGAATGCTCAAGATCAAACATGCTCTATAGTCCTTATAACTATAGTGCATGTAACCATCACCTGAAGAAAGGTAAGGATTCAGGGGTTCTACTCTATATAGCTTTCAGTTGGAGCAAGGCTATGGATTTGGTACCAATGTGGGATAAAGGGAAAAGTAACTTTAGCTTAGTTTACCAAAGCTATGTGAGTTGAGTACTTTAGTTCATAGTAGGAATACTCGCCAAATCCAAATACTCGGCATACCCCCAAAAACAACAAACTCGGCAAAAACATGCCAATATTCGGCCAATACTTCAGGAATACTCGGCAACTTAAAAAATACTCAAATTTCTTTAAAAAAACATAAATTTTAAGCGATACATAGCTACAAAATGTATCAAATGAGCCCATAAAATGTTGGAGAAGTGTTTTCTATTAGATTTGAATACAAATACAATACAAAATGGCATCATCATGCGAATACGACAACCGGCTGATAAGTAATATGAATTTATGATGATTGACATTGAAAAATATCATCATAAATTTCATATCTATGCAAATTACAATATACAATAAATTACATTTTCCTCTTCCCCAATTTAGAGAAAAATTGGGGAGAGGCTCTAGTGCCTCTAACTAGTCCCCACACTCGGCTGCATCTCCACGCTCCTCCTAGAAGGCTACGAATCTGGCTCAATCATGGAACTAGATGGTGGTGTTGGTGGATCCTCTGCTGCATGTTGGAGATCACCTCCAAAGATGTCATCCAGTCCAATATCTCCTCAAAGTCCTACTAGTGCTTCTCCCTCCATAGCCTCCCTCTCAAAAGAAGCAATCTCATCCGTTGTAAATGCAAGGTTTTCCTCTTCTTGCCCAATCCACTCATTGTATGGATCTATCTCATCCAAATCAATGAGCTCCTCTGATGTGGCCTCAACATTTTTTGTGTGAAGCCGGAGATTGTATTGCACAAAAACCAAGTCGTTGAGCTTTTTTTGAGTCAACTTGTTACATCTTCTTCGTGTGAATGGCCTCAAACAAACTCCAGTTGCATTCACATCCAGAAATGCTACAAGGTTGAGATAGAATTTTAAGGGCTAACTTTTGAAGATTTGGGGTATTCCCTCCCCAATCCTCCCACCAAGAACCTGCAAACAAGATAATCAAAAATTTATAATTAATTAATAAAATCAAAATCTGTAACTAATAAGTAACTTGGTGAACATTTTAATTTTTATTACCTGGTGACTATGTGGATCTCCCTCGAGATAACTAGCACCGAAGAAAAGAGTCTCCTCCTAGCATGTTTGTAACTCTGCAGCTCTAAAATGACGAGGTCCCTCGTCTCAACATCCGGTATCATCCTCTCAATACATGTTAAAAGGCCCCCTCCATAACCTCTCCGTTCACATCTGTAAAACTGTCGGAGTAGAAATACTTGGGGTTGAGGTAGTACCCCCGCTGCATAAATAGGTTGGTGGAGTTGATTGTTCCACCTCCCGATCAATAATCTCCCAAAAGGGACCATATCTGACGATATCCCCCCTGTAATAGTTATGGATAGACTCTTTGGCCCTATCTATGGCCTCATATATAAACCCCATGGAGTTTTGCTCCCCATCAACCAAACGCAAAACTCTTACCAATGACTCTGACACCTACACACAAATTAAAATGTAAGATTGCAAACTTACAAGTTACAATACATATTAGAAATGAAATATAAAAGTGAAAAGTAGAACAATATATTTAATATTTATAATTTAACAAATTAAAATAAAGGAATGAAATATAAATCGAAGTTTGAAATTACCTTGATGATCTCTATAGCTCTCTTTGCAAAGATATCATCAAAAACTATCTTTGCAACCCTCTCTCCATCAGCTTTCTTTAAATATTGTGAGTCTGGCCATGCTTGACTCACAAACATTTGTTTCAAAGGTGTCAACAAACTAGAAATACTTTGCAACGTCAAGAAGTTAGTTGCAAACCTTGTGACACCGGCTCGAACAAGTTTTTTCCCCTTTGTGTGTTCTCTCATCAAGCTCAGAACCCAAGGGTGATTGTATATGTACTTCGTTATAAATCTTGCATCTTCTACAACCGGCCTCACCCAATCAATTTTGTCTTATGTCCTCCAAAAGAAGGTCAATGCAATGAGCTTGCACAAGGAGTCCAAAAGAGTGATGGATGTCTCTCTTGCAGTAGTCTCCCAGCCGCCACATATGTTGTTGCATTGTTTATGACAACTTGCACAACATTTTGTACACCAACCTCTAATACAACTGTCTCTAACATAACACTCAAATTCTCTTCATTTTTTATTATGTTAGAGGCATCAATAGACTTTAAAAACACCATCTCACTGTTTAAAGTTGCTAAAAAATTAACAAGGGTGTGGTTCCTTCCATCCGTCCACCCATCTAAAAGAATGGTGCATCTGAATTTTTTCCATTGCTTCTTGTGCTCTTCTAACATGGTAGTGGCATTTGTAGTTGCACCCTCAAGTAATTTCCCACTCAAATCTTTTGGAGAGGGTGCCTTGTAACCTTTCCCTGCAACTGTCAACGTTGTCACCAAGTACTCCCAGTATGGGCTCTTTGCCACATTGAACGACAGGTTGTTGTAGTACCAAAAAATTGCACAAGCTTTATCCACTTCCTCGTGCATATCTTTGTTCCAGAGTGTACCTTCCAATGAAAGTTGTGCTCCAGGTGTGTTCCTTGCCACAAAAAAAACTTGGTATGCCTTTGCTCGAAACTCGATGAAGATGTGCCTCTTCCGGCTCTTCCTCTTCGTATGCGTGGACCACGAGTAGAGCCCACAATTGTTGCCGCATCATTGTCTAAATCCTCTTCCATTGCAGCCCCAGTTCTAATAGCTTGTGCTATGGCTGCCTTCAACCTTGCCTTCTCTAGTTTCTTCTCCTCTTACTCTGTCAGCTCTACTCTAATCTCTCGCTTTGCCTCTTCCGACACATTGGGGCAAACCGTAACATCTCAGCAAACTATACTTGAAAGGTGATATTTCAAACGATTGATGCCTCCATTCACTTTCTTGTTACAGAAATTGCAATAAATTTCGCCCTCACTAGCTCCACGTGCAACATACTTCCATGCTTTGGAAATGAGCATCCAAAGGAACTGGTCCCTGCTAGTGATTCAGATGCCGAACCTGATGCCGAGCCTGATGTCATTGTTAAGCTCTAATCTGCAACACAATGCACATTTAAAAAATTAGAAAACGTAAACTTAATTTAATTTTAAAAATAAAACGTGCCTGAATAACAAATTTATGTAAATAAAAAAAATACATTACAAGCATTCAATTTTACATTACATGTATTTAGAATTACAAAACGAATTGATTACAATACACATACATAAAATTTAACTAGCTTACAATGAATTTGCGTTAAAATATATATATACATACCTCTGGCTGCAAATGAATATAAAAAAATTACAAGCATTCGATTTAACATTACATGTATTTAGAATTACAAAACGAATCGATTACAATACACATACATAAAATTTAACTAATTTACAATGAATTTGCGTTTAAAAAAAAAATACACACCTCTGGCTGCAAATGAGTATAAAAAAATTACAAGCATTCGATTTTACATAACATGTATTTAGAATCACAATATGAATCTATAAAACCTAAATAATATACACAAAATTTGGAAAAAGCTTCAAAGAATTTAAAAAAAAAAAAAAACCTACCTCCAAATGCAAATCTCCAAATTCTCTCCTCGAATTTGCTACAAAATCCACTCAACACAAGCAGTGCAAGTTCAAATGGTTGTGTGAGTGACAATGAGGGAGTAGAGGGCTTTTTAAAGAGCCAAAACCCTGTAAAAACAAGCGGTTTTTGCGTGTGAAAAGCGTGTATACGCTTGAAAGTAGCGTATGGCGAGTATTTACCCACGAACTCGCCGAGTTTTGGCGAGTACTCGCCAAAACTCGGCGAGTTTTCTTTTTCCGAAAATTGCAATTTTTTAGGCGATTAAACCGTTTTGACTGTTTTTTGGCGAGTTTTTTAAAACTCGGCGAGTTTTTGGCGAATTTTCCATCTATGAGTCGAACTACCAGGTTGTGTACTCAATTGACAACTAGTCATGAGATGCAACAAATGCAAATTCACCCATCATCTCTTTTTCATCTTTCTTGGCAACTGCATGCTTTCATCCTATCTAGCATGCCAAGTCACTATGTTTTTTCCGACAATTTTTTCTTAAAATGTCTAGGATCCTTGTAGTTTTTTTTTCCATTTTGATTTCTTGGATGTATTTTCCCTATGCCCGCTTTTGAAGTAGTCATTTGATGAACTGCTAGTGTTGTGTGCACCTTTGTCTTTGAACGTTGCATTGAATGCACTCTCTGTAGTAATTTGAGGTTGATGCTTCCGCTTGATCTTGCCTCTGCTCTGTTTGCAAAAGAAGTGTTAATAACGTAGCAAGGTCAAGCGCTTTGCAATCAGGTGCAAGGACTCAACAAATGAATCATAGGATGATTCCAAGCTTTGTAAAACCAAAGCTAACATTATGTTGATCATCCATTGGTATCTTGATAAGAGGCAATTAATCATTAAAATCTTCGGTTACAACAAATATTCGGAGATTGATCCTCTTTCTTGCAACTTTGTAGAAAACAAGAAATTCTTAAGATACAATGCCCGCCCAAACTTCTAACGTCTGGTACTCTTCTTTTTGTTTGCCGACAATGTTGACGCCTAAGTGGCAGTTTGTACATATGGTACTAATTTACTAATGGGTCTGCAAATGACATCTTTTGAAGCATTAAAGTTTCTTGTCTTTTGTCGTAGTCTTCCATCATCCACTGGCTTTTGTTCTTTGTTTAACGTAATTTGGTCAAGGTTTCTATACTCACAAATGGTGAGTATTTAATATTCTACACACTATAGTTTTTCCCTGTAAACATTTGAGACGTAGGCAAAAGCAAATGTTGTATACTAGTCATTGTTGACTACATAACTAGAGCACCTTGCTTGTAAAACTAAGATATCCTAGAATAAAAAATGCAAAGACCAAAATACACCTGCCAATCACTTTGACACATTAATGTAGACAATCTGGCAAACTTTGTTGAAAAACTCTCTATGAATCTAAGGTAACTGAATTAATTTCACTCCACTAGCATAGAGAAGAAATTTTAAAAAACCTTGAAGTTTCAACTTTATAAACTTGAAAATGTTATAAGCTTCATAAACTTTAAAAGTATTTTCGCCGCCCTAAACTTATATAAAATTTACCATGCACGATACATGCACGCTACTTCTCAAGCAAAGCCAAAAGCATGGCGCCTTCCACCAAATCAGATCACCACCTTCAGTCCAGATACCAACCAGCTAGCAGACCAGTTGTGCTTCTCACTCATGCGTCCATGCATTTCAGATGCTAATAGGATGCAAAGTGCCACTCTTGCACGTGTAGATCCATGCTCACAATGCAGCAGCCTGCCTCTCACTCCTTGCCTGTACGAAAAAGGCTTAACAAGATGTCTTCTCATGGATTCTTGCAGCTAACAAAAGACAAAAAGAGTAACATTCCTATATTGTGATAGAAATAGATTGAATAAAACACCATTATACCATCCACTATCAATCTCAATCTCTTAACATTATTTATAAACTTCGATGACCTGCCAAAGCTTCTCCAAGGGCACCTAGCCGCCTACAAACAGCCTATGTTCCTCTCAGATTAAAGTCTTCTTTGGATTCAGCCATCAATTCTTCTCAGCAATATCCATCACAAAATCAAATAGCAAACCTCATACTCTGGCTCTGATACCATACTTCCTTTGTTGAACTAGCTGTGAAGTGCATTGCTTGATGGTTTCTATAATTAAGCTTGCTGCCCATAACAAATGTACCTGTCCAACAAATAGATGCATATAATAGACGAACCTGTCTACCTTATTGCTGTAAATAATCTTGTTGCCCATAACAAACGTACCTGTCTAACAAATAGATGCTTATAATAGACGAACCTGTCTACCTTATTCTAGAAAACATGATAACTATTAGGTTTCCTAAGTGAATGCTAATTTAATTAACTGCTTGTGATGTTGTAGATCCAGATTGACAAGTAGTGTTATGGACAATGATGTGTGGTCCATGAACATTGACTTATTGACATTTCAAACACGAAAATATCAATAGCCTGAAGGCTATATGAGCCTCCACCCAAAATTCTTGTCTTGTCCTGAACCAACGCATTTAACAATTTTGGGGGAAAATTTACAAAATAAAGAAGGCTGCTTGAAAAGTTTTCTTTTTGCTCTCCTTCAGCTGCACATGAAAATTCTGGAAGACGAGATTCAAAACTGACATTTGCAAAACTAATTGCATTTATGAAAATATGGCTGGTGAAACATTCAAATGTTTTCTTCCAAGTCATCTGGGACTGCTACATGCAGGGATAGTTCAATTATGGATGTTTAACTTTAAGCCGTGAAATATAGCTTTGGGAGCTCAGAAGGATTCCTTGTTTTTTGGGCGACAACTAGATGTTTTTTTTCCTACAAATGTTTTGGGAACATAGGTTTCTGTTTCAACTTAGGAAAGAATAATTTGAACATTAACTTAAATGTATTAATCATTTATATAATACGTATAAATCATAAAATATACATATAGACAGGATGCATGTGCACCATTTGTGTTTTTATTGGAATCCCTAATTACAATTTTTTTTGGAATTCTGTCCCACCTAATACCACCTAAGCTCTTGGTAGATTCGTATATCCTTATTCCATCCCTTTATTCAGAATGGCCATAGCTACAGGTTCCTTGTCAAGTGTAAACACTGTGCATGATTTAGAATTTGGTAGAACCCTCGTAATTCTAATGTCGAAGAAGCATAATGCATTGGAAGTTGATTCCCTACCAAATGCCAGATTGGTTATGGTTCCTGATGTCAATGTCATGATTTGAAAATGAAATAGGTGGACCCTATTTATATACGTTTTTTGGCATCACCATTGTTCACAAGTTTACTTATGAAATCTCCCTTGTTACCTTGTATCTCCTCCACCTGCCCCCTGTTTACTGCCTTAGAGAAACACACAGAAGCAATTAAGATTTCTGCACTTTTGCTAACTGCAGTATCCAATCAAAGTTACTACAACATGCTCTTTTATGCACGATGCTATGCATAAACATTTGTCTGTTCTTTTCTGCTGAATCAAAATATATCTAAATACACAGAAGAAAACAAAACCTTGGATACCTGTATGCTTTTTGATTTTTCAAGACCATAGAAGCAGTGTAACATATAAAAAATAATGGTAAATATACTGTATTTGTTTTGCACATATCTATTGCAGAAGGGCTTGTCAATCTCTCTTGCTGATTATTTTGTTAGTAACTGCAGTATCAACTAATAAATTTTTTTTTTTTTATATACAGTATCACATTGGGAGAGGTCATATAAGCACAGTTCTGACAAGCAAGCAATATTATTTATTAGCACACCGAACAAGTTCCTGGTATGTATTTTTATTTATAACTAAATGGAGAATGGTTTTTCCATGCTGTATGCTTGAAGTTTGAACTGATTTTTCTATCTGTCACAGCTTATATTTTGTCGTTCCTTTGTGGAAAGGAGCTGGGTATACATCAATGTTTGTTCAAGGTTTGCCACTCCATTATGTTTGAGATGAAACTGTTTGAATTACTTAGCAAAATGTGTTGCAATCAATGCCAAGAACAATATTTTGCTATTTCATGAAATCCAAAGGATAACATTTTTTCTCTTTTCTCCTTTTTCTTTTGGTACTTGGTGTAATAAATTAATAATTGATATTCATTCATATTCAGGTATAAATTTGCCCTTAATTTGCAAATTTTGGATTTTGCTTAATCCTTTCAACAACTTAGGTCTAAGGAAAAAATGGAGCTGAATCTTAGATGCTTTATTTTAATTGAAAGAGGTAATATTTTCTATACGCTGAAAGGGTGGCAAGGGCTTCAAAAATTGTTAAGAAATCATCTTTTATTGTCTTTTGAAGAGGAATGAAAATTTAATAATCTTTCTAAGAGATTCCTCTAGAATCAAGAGTTTTACCTAAGAAGACAAAATGAAATGCTGGGATGGGAAGCACGGAAGAACAATTATATTCATTTTGTTGCCTGAAATCATTGTTTAAAAGGGGAACATCACTGTTTGCGACATCAATTTGAAAATCTTAGCCATATATATGTTTTTGATGACCAGGAATATCGTATCCTAATATTGAATTTAAATGAGCAGCAAAAATGCCTCATATGATTTTCACGGGTCTCGAGGATTATAAGGCAAGAGGAACTCAAGCTTCCCCATATATCACTGTAACATATTACAAGGAATTTTCTGAAAGCAAAGGTTTGGTCCTTGTTCGTGGAGATATCGTTTTTACCAGCAAGCTTAGCGATGAAGAAGTATGAATGGTTGCTAGTCATTCTTTATTGTAATGTATGTAACTGTTGGGTTTACCGTACATTACTTGTCTTGTGTTAAGCTTTATTTATTTCTTTGCTGCAGGCAAGCAGGCTTCTCGAAACTGCACATTCATTTTATTTAAATGATTCAAGATACAAACTGGTTGAGCAATTCAATAGAGAACCCAGTGAGTTTGAATTTAAGGATGTCCTAAGATTGCTTGAAATGCCATCAGGCTAATTCGTATTCCAATTTGATGATTTGTTTGGCAGTCAAGATTTACACATCAAGTATTGCAGCTTCTTTCTGTGAACTGCTCAGTTTGTGTTTTTCACCATTACAAATTTCATCATGATTAATTTTACTTTCTCAAGTATTGGTTGTACTAACTGTTTATTTATGCAAATTTCATCATGATTAATTTTACTTTCTTATGTATTGGTTGTACTAACTGTTTATCTAATTTTTGCTTTCCAGGCAGTTGGTTTTCCTTGTCATGCTTAGTAACATATGCATACTTATTTTGGTTGATTAATATCACCTGGAATCAAATAGGTTTACCAGTGATGCATGGGCTGCTCTGTAGATTAGGTTTACCTGATGCACAAACTGCTTGGTATATTGTTCTTTAGGAGAGAGACCAAACAGTGCCTTGGATTGAGATATTGTTTCCTCACCATATTAGAAATCAAAGCAATAAGATTATGAGGTTGGTTAATGCCGACAATGCCTATTATTTTATTCCATGGGAAACTGTGTGTGTGGGGGTTCGTTATGGCTTTCTTTTTCATAGAAGAGAATCAGAAATGTATTCTGGAGGTTTTTGTCCATATGTTTTGTATGGCATTAAGGTTTTCAAAATATAGCAACCTGTTTGCACCCATTGTTAACCAATCAACATGAACTTGAGTAGCGTTTTGTCAAATTTTTGGTGTAGCATATTTAATACATTATGGAAGTTTATGGGCATTTAACAGTTAACTTGTCTGGTATTCGAGGACAGTGTGGACAAAACAATTAAGAAATACATAACTTGTCTAGTATTTAAGGACAATACGCACAAACAAAATTAAGAAATACTAAAGTAAAATACTTACATATCAAGTAAATTGCACTTAGATGCTGGTAGGTGCATAAGATTAAACTCAGAGGTGGAAAAATCTTTGGCAGCAAAAATTTTCATTCTAAAACTAAATTACAGTCAGAGGTCGATAGGTGCATAAAGACAATGAGTAGGAAACACACATGTACCAACATACAAAGGGTAGACTTAAAGGGGCTATAACGAGCTAGGGTAGTATATCTAGAGGGCAGTTATCCCTACACTAGGTCAACCTAGGGTTTCCAAGGCCCGCGATCAAGATAGAGGAAGGAACCCTACTGAGATATCGATAGTTGGGTGTGGAGAGGTATGGATCAACAATAAATGAAAAACATGATATAACTGAAATGAAAGTTATGATAACTAAGGAGTTGATAATGGATAAGAGTACTATGCTAACTAGCATCCAAACATGTGTAATACTAAGCTAACATAACACAATGAGGAAAAGGAAATGAACTTATCTATGCAAAATGACAAGAGATGGTTAGAGCACTCACCTTGTACCTGTAGGGTGGTCACTGATGCATCTATCTCTCTAGAGAAGCAACACACCGAGAGAGAATCACTATTAGGTGGAGAAGGGGAACATATTCCTTGTCCTAGACTCACTATAGGTGACCTAATAGTGCAAGCAACCATCCAAGAAGAAGAGTATCCAATACAATCCAAGAAAGATGTAAGATGAACCAAGAGCTAGGTGAGCAGATGTGAAGATGGCACAAAAGAGCAGAGAAAATGGCAGTTCAAATGATTTTGGCTTCCTTTTCTTATGAATGTCAAATGAGTGGAAGGTATATATAGGAAAACATCACTCCAGTGATGGTTGGCCAAAGAAAATATAACACGACACAATCACCCACAGGCGATGGTGTCGCCAAATTGAGGGTTGTGAAAAGAGGTAATGTGTCGTGAAAAGTAAAAATAATGTGTCATAGATCATGGATGTGGATAAACAAGGTGCAAAGTGGTGAGATGCAAGAAAGAAGTTCATGAATGTAATGTGCATGAGACCTAGGAGGAAAAGGATAACTAGTGTAAGGAAAACTAAGGCCAAGACCAAATAGTGACACTCTCTCTGTGTACTGTCTCTAACCCATAATGGTTACGTGAATAACCATTCCCCATTCCTGGTAGGCCCCTTAAGGCACCCACTCTAGAAATAGATGCATTAGTGACCCTTATCTACACAAAAGAAATTGTTAGTAACATGTATGAAAGATGAAAAGTGAAAAATTAGGTGTATACATATGCCCAACCGTTGATCACCACATGTCACAATAGCGAAACATGGGGTGGTCAATGAAAAAAATAGTTGTAACACTGATACTGAAAGTAAGTACATAAAGGAATGTTGAAAGGACTAGCTGAAATGAAATATACCCACCAATGTGTACCTGATAGTGTTGCTCATCCTACCACATGCAGGCGCAATCATATGTTACAAGAACCCTGAAGAAGAAAAACTGAAAGGAAACACTAGAGGATCATAGTAAAATAAGACATAAATCACCTAGCTAGGGGCCCATGGGATGGATGTCGTGATATCATGTTGATGATATGTGATGATGGTATGGTGTCAAAAATAGGTGAAAATTGAAGATCATCGAAAGTAGTCATGTAATAGGTCAAAATAAATGACATGAGATTACGGTCATAACACAACAAATGGATGTGTGTTATGGAGTTTGGAGTGAAAATGATGGTCATTTGAAGATTGAGGTTGATCGTGACCAATTTTGAATAGAAATTTGAGTTTTATATAGTGATTTTGATTTTTATTTGGTTATTACTATTTTTGGAATTGAGAGAACTGAGCTCTGGAATTCCAAATTTGGGTGTATTTTGATGTCATGACATGAGTACAAGGTGGTGATGGAGGAAGATGAGCATGCGGCAGGGTGCATGACCATGGGTAAGTCATTACATTTAATTTTGTTGAGTAGATTAGGTGTTATTTAGTTATTTTGCTTTTTCAGAGTCATTAGAGCGTCATTCTTAGTCAAACTTGCATGTCATCGGGTAGGTTAGGAAAATACAAGTGGGTTTGGGAGGGATTTAATTATTTATTTTTTTTCACATTTTAAAGTCAAATTTGAAAGTCGTGGCCATACTTTTTGGCCAGATGCCATCGACCCCTTTGAAACAAGAGGGCCGATGGCATCAAGGATGGGGAAAGGGGAAAACGATGGCATCTACCAAGGGCCTGATGACATAGGGGAAATTTTTTCAGGGGCCGATGACATCTTCTAAGGGGGGATGATGGCAAGGATTTGACAAAAATAGGTTGTATGCTTTGATTTTTCACTCCAAAATTGATTTTTCAGAGTTCTAATGTTTGCTTGTTGTCATTTTGTGGATGCAGGTAGAGCACATGATCCACCTATGGTAGAGTGTAGATGTATCATGGCTTAGTGGGATGATTTCAAGATTGTCACAGGTAGAGGTTACCCAGTTGTAGGGTTGGGGTTTTGGGGGCATCATGTAGATGCCCAAGATACCATTGGATATGGATTTATTACAGATGTTTTTGGCTACATGGGAGACTAGGTCCAACACCTTTCAGTGGTGGATAGGATAGGAGACCATGGAGATGGCCTTGACATTGGAGGATGTACATGGGATTTTGGGGTTACCAATTGGAGGACACCCACATGTATTGTGATCTGAGTTCTGATGTTGTAGAGTGGAGAGCATTGGCCATATGGGCTATGGGAGTAGTACATATGACAAGAGCATGTTGTGTGTTTGACTCAGTGCAGTGCAGGAAACATGGATTCCAGATATCAGAAGGTGGTTATGGGGATTATGGTGGCATGTATAGTGTGCCACAAGGAAGATGGAGCCATCCCATTATTCTTGATTGCAGTATGTAGAGATGTGTGGATCATGGGGTATTATTTAACTTGGGGCACCACCATATGGGTGTAGTTGGTGCATGATTTATATAGGGTTTGATGTAGAGGTCAGAGGGTCATGGGACCCATGATTTTATTGACATCATGGATATATGAGAGGTTCCCTATGTATAGGTGACAGGGACACCACAATTAGTAGTAACGGAAGATTCCTTGAGAGTACTTTCAGTGGGCACATAGGGCCGGAAGTGAGAGCACTTAGAGCATACTGGCCACTAGCACAGGTGGGTCCAGGTGATGTTATATGACAACCCTACATAGGGAATGTGGATTAGTGGCCCAACTGGCCCAAAGTAGAGTTTTTAGATACCATGATAGAGGTGATGGGACATTATGTTTATTGGGTGGAGACCCATGCAGTGAGAAGGGTCCCGAGATAGTTTGGGGTGATGCCCATGGTGATACCACCATTTCCACCCTACAAGTGTCATCATGCTAGAGAGGCTGTAGGAGCAGAGGTGAGGGTACCAATACTTCAACCATGTAGGATACATGCAACGGACACACATGGTTAGAGGAAACAGAGGCATGGTGGGGATGCTCAGGGCCCACCATATCATATAGTGATTGGTTCAGAGGAGGGATTTGATGGAGGATCCACAGATACAGGACCACAGTAGGAGCAGGTCCAAGTACCAGAGGAGGGGGAGCCAGACAACCAACACCATGGCTCAGAGAGCATAAGATGTGACGGCCAGGAGGAGGATATTTGACATCATTGGGTTCATATGGTTGTGCATCTGAGATAGAGGCCCAAACCAATGGAGAGAGGGGATATGATATTGGTGCCCAGAGACAGGTGGGCATAATATGTGGGATCCATACCTTCATCATGATGATGAGGTGGAGGAGGTATTGGGTGGCTGAGGAGATGGTGAGACCATCGTGGAGAGACTCGGGCAGCCAGGTATGTGTGATATTATGTTATTTAGATGATTTTAATAAATGTATTGATATTGTGAGTGATATGTGTCAGTTTTTTGGTTTTACAGAGTGGATGGTGGAGGAGTGGCACTCTCTGATTGAGAGCCCACCATGAGATCCTAGACCTAGTGTTAGATGTCCAAGGATACTACAGTGATGGTGGATCAACAACACCATTGGTCTAGGATTCAGTGAGGTCATTTCATCTTAGTGGGAGAGGCATCTAAGACATTGAGGAGATATCGGGATGCACAGGCACTGACAACTACCGACAACATAGATGTGATGTTGCAAAGTCTATTACAGGTGCACAGAAACCTAGTATAGGAGCAGAAAATCACCTAGCAGATTCCTAGAGATTATGGTAGTGGATTACATCATTAGAGAACAGCTAGCTGGCGAGAGAGCACATGGAGAGGCCTCAGAGCCTGATCTAGGGTAGACATCCCTAGCTTGCACAATTAGAGCCACAACATGGCCCCATCGGCCCAAAGCATCTAGAGACCCCCCATAAGGGGTGAGGGTGCTTGAGTCATTTTGTAGATGGGACAAGAGCCATTTTGTATGATTTTTTTGATGTATAAAACTTGATTGATATGTGTTATATACAAACACATCAACGACTTCTTTATGTATGTGTGATGATGTGTGTTGTGTGGTATTTGATGTTTGGTTATGTTTTTTGATGGTATTTGGGTATTTGTTGTGTATTTTCTTATCATTTTCCTACTTTCTGCATGTATGTATGTGATAATACCATGGTACTTAGGAATAATGATAATGTGATAGATAGGTAAAACCAGTGAGAGGGGATTAGTAAGATATCCCAACCCACGTGATGTGAAAAAGCCAAGAGGTAGAACAAGGCCAAGACATCCAAATGATAGGATATCAGGGCATGATTGGGTATATAAATCCAAGCAAGGCATAGGCCTAAAAAGGATGCACAAAATATCATGGTGATCAATAGGAAAGATAGGGTGAATCAGATCCAAAAATAGGGCGAATTTGGGACCAAGGCACTCCAATGGTAGGAGAAACCAAGGTGTACATGGTGATAAATCCAAGTGGAGAAAACAACCCAAACAAGGATGTAATGAGATATTTGAGATAGTGTGATAAACCCAAGGGGGGATCAAGAGCCCAAGTGAAGGTAAAAAGGTGTTTGTGTAAAACCCAAGTGGGGGCCGAGAGCCCAAGTGAATGTGAGGGATCAGGCCAAAGAAGGAAAATAAGATGTAATCAAGGTGTTATAGATAACTAGCCATGAGGGGAAAAAGATTGCAATGTATCAGTGATAATATCATCAACTTGATTCAAAATGTGGCTTCTAGCATGGGTCATGAGGTCCTCAATGGCATGTTGTGTAATAGTGACTTACCAATGAACTTTAGACCGTGTGGAAAATAAGGTGTCATCTATCTGATCCTCTAATCAGGTGAGAATATCACACTGAAAACATATCCATAGTGGGATGAGGATAGGGTGGGTGGTGGTCCATAGGTAGGTTGTGGTCTAGTTGGTCTAGGGGAAGGTGGTTGGTTCTGAGAGGAATCATCCATGCTTCCGATTGTGGGAAGAAGTTTCGGGAATGGGATGTTTTGCTACGTAAAACCTGACAGTCGGCGTCAATGTGCATGAAATACCCGTGATGAGAGAAAAAGAAAGGAGTTGAAGTGGAAGGTTGTGTAGCCTTTTTGGTTTGGTCATGTTTGACCTCAGCTTCAAGCTTCTTCATGTGGCATTGATAGGCTCTACAGTAGAAACATCATGCCCCAGAGCCTCATGCCATGTGCAATATGGACTCAGTCATAGAGGACTGAGGAGCCATAAGGGAAAGAGGTAGGGGAGAGGTCTCGTAGGTTGTAGAGGGCTAGTGAGAGTATTTGATGAGGGTACTGATGTAATGGGTGAGGATGGTGCTGATGGAGTAGTGTGTCACCCAGTCATTGAGGCACAATAGATAGGATCATCACCCATGAGATCATCAAGCTTTGTAGTCAAAACCAACAACCTGATCATCCACTTTTATTAGGGAAAATGGGTTGGCTAAGTCAATGGTAGTATGTGGAGGTGTAGCCGGTGGAGAAATCTGAGGCTCAGGCACTAGTGGGGAAGAAGTGTCAACTATGTTTGAAGGTTCCTCTTGTACTAGGATGACATTTATGTCATGAGTGAATTTGGTGTGAAGGGTTTCTTGGTAATGCAAGACTTCCTGATCATGAATCTGGGCATAGCTAGCCAGGTGAGGGTCATCTAAAGCATAACCATCATCATAATCTGATGTGGAAGCATCCACCACACAAGAATCAACTATGGTCTCGAGTTGGACCACATGCTCTAGTGGGGCTGTGGTGTATGTGAGATAACTATGGGAATGAAGGATCCTTCTTGTGAGGCCACAAGGAAGGAGGCAACTTGAGATATGATGAGTTAGGAAGATTATAGGTATTGATTCTAAGTGTGAATTCATTAGGCTCATCATCATCTGATTCTAAGAGATTGGGAGGTGTGCGCTTGACCAACTCAAGATGACGACATTTCCAAAGAGTATCTATAGGGTAGTTAAAATGTTGATATTCCGAAAGGGGATAGGTGATAGTTCATCAAGTGTGGGGAGCTTGTATGTCCCCTTTTTTGAAGTGTATCATAGTTCCAGGGGTTAGTGTCCCCTTGAATCTTATAAATAGCTCCTTGGTGAGTGAACTTCACACACTGACATGCAGAAGAAGCAATGGTGCATACGATGAGTCCAAGGCTCCCTAGGAGAATATTATAAGATAGGGGAAAATTAAAAACCATGAATTTGACATGGATAATCCTAGGGGGAATGGTGATGGGTAACCAAATACACCCCATAGGAGGCATCTATTGTGCAATCGTATCCTTGACAAGTGGTTCATGTAGATTTTAAGTTATCGATAGAATAACCAAGAGCCTTGATGAAATCTAATGAGGCCACACACATGCCTGCTCCCTCATCAATGAGAGCATGCTTGACCATAGTGTGATTGATCTGAACTGAAATGAAGAGAGGCAGATCATCTACATGAAGCAAGAGCTCATTGGGATCATAGAAGCTATAGGAAAATGAATGCAAGAATGAGCATCCATGGTAAGATCAGTATGAATGGAGAGTTCCTCACATTTCGTAGAAGATGCTTTCCTCTGAGCCATGCAATGTAGGAATCTTCCCCAAAGAGGGAGGAAAAGGGAATGTTCATATCAAATAACACAGTCATGAGACACTCATGATGGTGAGGTGATGTATGCATGAGTTTCTAAGAAGGGAACTGGACCAGGAATTTGGGCAAGTGCTTTGAGAGGATCCCACTCATCATGACTGGACTGTGCAGTAGGTTGAGAGTGTTGGGAGTCCTCAAAAATAGAGCCAGAAGGAGTAGGGGTGATTAAGGAGACTTCTGAAACTGATTTTTTCTTAGTTCCTATGCCATCACCCTATAAGTTTGATTTACATAGGGCCGATGGTGTCTGTAGATAGAGATACAGATCCAGACACAATCATCCCTATAGGAGAATTTCCATAGGGTCGATGGCATCTGGAGGAGGAATATTTTTCTTTGAGGAGCTTGATTTTGAGGTACAAAAGGATATATGACCCTGTGAGTCTGAGGTTGGAATGTTACAGGATATTTGGTTCTACATAAGCTATGACACATTTTACATCATTAATTACAACTATATTTTTAGGAGGGTAATTTGTGTCAACTACATTAGTTGTAGCATTTTCTTACTTCTTATAACTTTCAGTGACATCATGATTAGGCATAGGATTAGAGAATATTTTATCTTTTCATTAGCCTGGTTGATAGCTTCATGATGATCCTTTTGTTGATGTTGCATCATGAGATTTGACTGCTTTGGTCAAATGCTCATGAGTGATGGAATCATAGTCAAAGTTGGGTCCTAAGAAGAAGTTGATGGCAGCCATTTAGAGTGCATGAAAATTCTCATGTGAGTGACCCCAATTAGCATGCCACCAACAAAACTTACTCTCATCATGCCAATGAGGAATAGGTCGAGAAGGATCCAAGATTGTGGTAAATGGCTTAGGTAAGTGACATTTCAACTCTTCCTTACTCAGTGGTTGATGATAGTTAGGTTGATTTTGTTGTTATTAGGTTGTTGGTCAATGTTGAAAATAATCTATTTGAAGAAGTGATAAGAGGAAGAGTATCTGAGACTCTATCATTTGTCATGTTCTTGTTCTTTAGATGCATTGAAGGATTTGGACTTGTTTGTTGGCTTGTGTCTTAGGAGGAGCTTTCTCAAATTCCCTCATGAGATAGTCTTGCCTTTTGGCTTGTTCAAAGGCCTCTTCTAGGGAAGTGGGAGAAAAGGACCTCACCTTGTATTGAAGGTGAGGTTCAAGAGCTTGTAAGAAAAGTTGGAAGAGGCTATCATTAGGCATATTATGCTCTACCCATGTGGATAGGGTCTTCCAATGCTTAATGAAAGCTTGTGACTGATTCATTCTCAGATTGTTGAAAATTGATGAAATGTTGATATTATTTTTAGGTAGATCATGATATTGGAATTTGTTTACTAGGGTTGTCACTAGGGACTCTAGCTCAACTATAGAATTAGGAGGAAAAGTATGGTACCAATCTAAAGCATCTCTAGTGAGTGTTTTAGCTAGGATTTTGGTGGCAGTGTATGAATTGGTTCTGATCCACTTCCTTGTAAAGATTACCAAAGGCCTTGATATGAAGGGTGGGATCAATAGACCCATCGTAAGAGATAGAAGGAGCAATGCCACCAATATCCATACTAGCAATATAAGGTGTTAAAGGCTCTTGTTGGAACTACTCACAAGACTTTGTTTTGGATGGGGGGGTTGTGTGATGGGCACCCCATTAGGCCCATTTGGAAAAGGAGGGGGTGTGGTGCCCCAAGAGCCCTGTTATAGGGTGGTTGACTAATTGAGCCATGTTGGCTTGCATTTGGAGAAATTGAGTTGTAGTAGCAGATTGTTGTTGGCTCATTTTGTCAATGAGTTGGAGAATGAGGTTGGTAGGGTCAGAATTGGAGGCATTTTCAGATGAACCTATTTCAACAGCTTTCCCCTTTTCTACCCTATGGTCAAGTTGTTCAAAATAAATTCAAGAAGATGCTTGCTAAGCATTTCTTCTGATTCATTTTTGTATTGAGGAAACTGAGATAGAAATTTCTAAATCTTAGGAGGATGATCAAAAGTATCATCATTCTGGTTTTCTTCTTCTTCATCCTCAGGTGGGCCATTGTGGTGGGTAGAAGGCTTCTTTCTAGGTGCTCCTATGATGCAATAGTCCATACAAAAGGAAACTCAACTTTAAGATGATATGATTCTGGAAATGTATGCACAACAGAGTCAGAGGACCCCAGGCCTAGATACTCCATGATGGAGTGATGATTTGGCTGAGAAAGGTCTAAAAATGAAGGCTATAGACACAATCAACCATACAAAAAGAGTGTACATAGGGGATGAAGGCATATGGGAGAATATATAGGAAAATAGATAGGATCAGCCATGCAAATAGGTCTACACAGGGGTCAAAGGTGTTCAGATATGAGAAAACATAGACAAACAGGATTCACCCAGGGGCGATGGTGTCTGTGCAGATAGGTTTTTGAGGTTTTTGGGTTTTTGGATGCTTTAATGAGGTAAAATTGAAATATGGGTGATTTTAATGAGTTTTGCTTGATCAGAAGGTCTGTAGGATTCACGTCGGGTTCACCAGAGAATGTATGCAGCCAAAATGTGTCTCAATAACTTACACTCCTAAATCATCTATTCTACAAGGGTATCGAGGAAATGAGTAGGAAACACACATGTACTGACATACAAGGGGTAGAATTAAAGGGGCTACAAGTGAGCACTAGGGTCACATATCTAGAGGGTAGTAATCCCTACACTAGGTCAACCTAGGGTTTCCAAGGCTGTGGTCAAGATAGAGGAAGGAACCCTACTAAGATATCGGTAGTTGGGTGTGGAGAGGTATAGATCAACAATAAAACATGCATGATATAACTGAAATGAAAGTAATGATAGCTAAGGAGATGATAATGGATAAGAGTACTATGCTAACTAGCATCCAAAACATGTAATACTAAGCTAACATAACACAATGAGGAAAGGAAATGAACTTATCTATGCAAAATGACAAGAGATGGTTAGAGCACTCACCTTGTACCTGTAGGGTGGTCATTGATGCATCTATCTCTCTAGAGAAGAAACACATGAGAGAGAATCACTATTAGGTGGAGAAGGGGAACACCGTTCTTATCCTAGACTCACTATAGGTGACCTAATAGTGCAATAAACCATCCAAGAAGAAGAGTATCCAATCCAATCCAAGAAAGATGCAAGATGAACCAAGAGCTAGGTGAGTAGATGTGAAGATGGCACAAAAGTGAGGTAAAAATAGGTGTCATAGATCAAATAGGTGGATGAACAAGGTGCTAAGATGATGAGATGCAAGTAAAGTGTCATGAATGCAATGTGTATGAGACCTAAGGGGACAAGGATGACTAATGAAAGGACAACTAAGGCTAAGACCAAATAATGAAACTCTCTTCGTGTGTTGTCTCTAACCTATAATGGTTACGTGTGTAGACACTAAATCACACACTTTGGGTACATTACTAGGTCCTAATCACATACTGCTATTCATATTCTTCTTATAGGAGAATAATACTAATTGATCATTATACTTGGCCTCTTAGTTTCCTTTATAGCCTCCTTCTTGGCCTTACAAACCTCACTGCCTAGTCTGACCCTTCATACTTCACCTTTTCTGGTTCTAGACACCAGCGTCCAGCCAAGACGCAAGCGCCCTAGACCTCTTTGTACTTTGTTCACTCATTTTTGGGTACTTTCTAGCCGTTGGGCATCCCTATCTTTTAGGTGTCGGCCTTTTAGTAATCAATTATGAAATTTGAACAAGAGAAGCATATAAATAGAAAATTATGTGACCATAATAAAGGACTAAGCTCTAAGCATCTATACTATCACATAAGGTTGCATCTCACAAGAACTCAAGAGAATATTTGCATCCATCTAGCACCATTACAAGGGACAAGGGTTGGTTTTTTGCATTAGACGCATATGAGGGAAGTTCATTTTATTCCATGCACACATTTATTACATCTTGCTACTTTACTCGCTATCAAGTGTGATACACATAAGAGCCAGCTAGGGCACGATTGTGCACACACAAACACATAGAACTACATTGGGTTTGAGATGTAGTGCAACACTCAGTCGTAAGATCACCATTGTGACAGTTGAGGACAATTTGACCCCTCATTTTACATCTTTCTTTTTTAGGATTTGATGTTATTTTGAGGGTTTTGCAAGTGATCTCTTTATTGCAGGATCAACATCATTTGCGGGAGTTGCGCGACATACTAGCAACAAAAAACGAGGGTTTCGGATCATCTAACGACCTTGTAAAATTCATCTTTGGACCTCTTGCATAGACCCTATCTCCTAGGAAGGGATCTTAGCGCCCAGGTGCCCCAGTACCAGTCTAGGCACCCTAATCCTTGCTCCTGCACTCCTGCACTTTTTTGGGTTTGATTTTAAAGTCCTTTACTGCCGTTCTATCAGTCTTCCACCTTCACACACTGTTAGGGTATTTGCGAAATCAACTAAGTGTTATAACCTTACATTGTAATTAGGGTTTTACTTTCATTGCTTATTGCTTGGGTCAGATTTCTATACTTTACTGTCATTTCTTGTTTACTGTAACACTCATAAAAATTTAACAAAGTTAATCGACTTCTTTGTTTATTTTTTAAAAATCATTTGGTGAACCTGTCTCAGTCGAATATGCTTGGATCCTCATCTTTCTTCTATCATGGGTCGTAAAGTTCCTCAAATTCCTGTCTGATTTACTTAAAATGCATCCTGACTGCTAGGTTGTTCTACAAAAAGTCTTAGGCTCCATGTATCTTCCTAACAACACGTTGCCACATGAAATAAGTCATATTGTCCATCATCTATTTGATGACCCTAGCCTTCGTGATCCTCCATCTAATCAACCCATCTTGGAATCAATTCAAGCTTTGAATTCTTTATTTTTCGACAAATTTCAGGCTATGGAATCCATGATCACATCTTTTAAATCTGAAATCCAACAACTTAAAGATGCTTCTCAGGCTCATGTTTGTTCTCCTTCTACATCTCATCCTCATTTTGTGTCTTCTACATGTGCTCATATAAGTGAGCCTCAAGTCATACCATTACTGGACCCTCTCACCTTTGATCACAATACTAAGAAACATAACATTCTTACTGAGCTCCTTAGTCATCAATTGATCACGTTGCCATCTACTCATGACTATCATCCTTATCATCTTGAAAAATATCAAGGTCATCCATATTGCAATTATCATTGAATCAATGGCCAAATGCTCCATCTAAATGGGATCCTAAATCTGCTCCTTCTACGTCTAATGAACATCATGTTATCACTTCTAAGGTGCCTTCTTCAACTTGTCAAGTGCCTCCTATTCAATCCACTCAACCTCCTCTCAAGGATGGTCCCTGTACGCCGGAAAAGCGACAAGTGAGCGTGGGAATCTACAGGTAACTCTTCCGCGTACCCGACCTCCTGAGGTCGTGCCGAGACAGCCGGTGGGGATGGAATATGTGTGGGATGTAGACAGACTAGTTAGGCAATCTAATGTCTTCAATACGCACTAGTGGAATTTGCGAATCTAAGGCAAAGAAGGCCCTTCTAACCTGAACTGGTGTGATAGATCGATCGGCAAGGATGACTGCTCGAAGGCTCCAATCAATATCGAGCTCTGGCGTGATTCGATCTATGGGTTGTGGAATACGTGGAAAATGACCTGGGATAGTTTCGTGTATGTCTCCAGATAAGGTCATATGGTGGGTAATGAATACAATCGACTCTACGGACGATTCTCTGGCCTAGTCAAAAATTCTCTAGCTTTGTTAGCCGCTATATCTAGTAAGGATAATTGTTCGACGATGGTGGGTGGAAGTGGGGTAGATCTGAATACTAATATACGTAGGCCAGTGTCTATGTCTGATTGACTTATGGATTTGTTAGGTTGCGGGATTTGTGGATCACAACCGTAGACTCTTGGTTGTTGCGGTCCTGCTATGGTCATGTACGAAATCAAGTCCTAATCCCTAGTATCCAATAATCATATGCTTTCTCAGCTTCTATATTTAGGATCAATAACTGTGTGATCTTCTCAGAGTACCTCACAGGCGTTCTTGCAACCTGGATTCTTAGGCTGGTATCTATATCTAGAAGAGTGTCTCCTGCATCTGGCTGTGGGACCAAAGGATCACAACCAAAGGTTTGTTCTCTTTCGAACCCTTCTACAGTCATGTGTATGTTTGCCTAGGGTAATCTGTAGTTCGGTTGATTTGACCAAAACGTGTGTGCTTGGTCGTCTTCTATATTTAATCCCCTCAACTGAGAGCTGATCTGTCGTAAATCTGTTGTTGTTTGGAAGATTTGTATTCTAAGATTCTGGTCTATGTCAACTATTGCCGTGACGAGATTGGGTTGAGGCACAATTGGCTCAAATACGTATTCCCTGGGCTCCCTGGGTCCCGTGATTGTCATACAAAACAATAATGTAAATCTAACTGCAACAAAGTAAATTTTAACTACGTGGAATAAACCTAGAACATATATATAATTTCTATTTTTGTATTTTCTGAGAAACCTTAAGAATTTAAGAAAGCAGCTATTTAAATGTATCTAGAATTTGACAACTAATATAAAACTTAAAACAAACAAAATAACCGAGTGTAGTTATTTGTCTGTGCAATTTGTAGATCTATTCTAAATAATGAAATAACTTGCTTAATCTATTTGCCAGACTCTCGATCCTACCTCAGAAGTGAGGAATGAATCATAGTTTCTCAGAAACTATCAATCCCCACAGCTTCCCTGGCAATATCGAAAGTAAACTTAACTGAAAAGAAGTGATTATCTACTCTATTTGATATATTTCTAACTTTAGAACTTTGAAAGCTAGAACCTGGATTCTACAGAACAGTGGCGAATCCAATGGTGCGTATGATCTTGTCCCCTCAGTGTGATCTCCTCATTCCTTTGTGTTCACGTGAATCCAGAAAAGCGTGTAATGCTTAGCATCAACAGAAGTAGATATTGGGACAAAGGCAGCTCAGAATGCAGACTGAATATAATGCGAGTAGGAGAGGGATAGCGCAAGAGTACAGAGCTTGGCTTATGCAATTCCTAGCGGGATTTATTGCGAGTCATGCAACATAAAGCGTCCAGAACCTGAAACTATCCTGTTTTGAGGAGAAAAACCTGCAACTTTAATGGCTTCCTAAGCTATTTTACTCCAATGGATTGGGATGAAATAACAGTACTGCCTACACAAGATGGGTATGTGGCTTACCAACAGCTGAAAAATGCTAACTAAACATGCAAAGGATTGAAACTATGGCTTCTAAGCAAAATAATAGACTGAACTATTGAAAATGAGAGCATGAAAAGTGAATGAGGGGCCAGACCATTTGTTTGTGCACAAACCATTTATTTATAGCTTTTCATTCACCCAAAGATCAAAACCAAACTGAACTCTAAAACTATAAACAATGGCCAAACACTATTCCAGGGGACCAAAAACATAAATGCAAGCCCAAGTCGGCAAAAAAAGCTGGTGAATCGTTGATTTTTACGTGAGTCACGTTAAAACGCTTTCTGGAAAACGCGTAAAGGACCGCCGCTCTGAGCAGGGCGGCGGTTACAGGACCGCCACCCTGATCAGGGTGGCGGTCATGAGACCGCCGCCCATGCAGGGTGGCGGTTTCGTCACTGAAGAGTAAAAGGCCAAGAAAAGAGGGGAAAAGGGAAAAACAAAGGATGCAGGGACTAAGCGGGGCATGCGGGATGTTAACGCATACTTGGAGATCTTTTCCGGATCCTGAACACCTTGCGAGGAGACCTGTATCATCATTGGGGCACTTGTCACGTTGTTCCGGCAGTACAGTACCTTACAATTTTGGGTACGTACATATTGCCCCCTCGGAGAAGCGTTTTAGCCATGAAGAGGCGTAAAACAGTGGGTCTGAGTATGGCAGTCCCGAAATGGGAAGTTAGATGTTATACCTGATACGTCCGTGTGTTGAAATGACGCCATCCAAAATTCCCGCTACCTGCAAAATGAAAAGAGAACTCAAGTGCAGATAGATACAATAGTTTGAAAAATAAATGCTAAGAATAACAGGGAATGAGAACGTACCATTTGTGCGGGGATAGGAACTTACCTCCATCATCGTGCTCCAAACCTGTGAAAAAGTCATTTTAAAACAAAACAGAGTGCTATATGTATGAAAGTGGGCCCATTTTCCTATTCATTTGCGCAAGTCGATTTGGTTGATTTTGAGCTCTGGGACCCACGGTGACGGTTTCTTGTGTGAGTAGAGTCAAAACGTCCACAGCGAGATAGTGATCATGCCTCCACGTGCGGAACATCGACCTCAGCGATCACAGGTTAGTTTTCTTCAGTTTATTGTTTTTCCCCCCTTAATTTTGAAATGCTAAATACTCTGCAATGGGGGGGTCATTTTTGAAAATGCTAGTGTTAAAAGGTCCACCTAGGGGGGGGGTGCCTACTGGGTAGGCTCTGTTTTTAGGTTAAATGGCCATTTTTTGCACTTTTTAGGCCTTTTTAGTTTAAAAACCCGCGTGGATTTTCGGACCACGACCGCCGCCCTGCCCAGGGCGGCGGTTACATGACCGCCGTCCTGCTCAGGGCGGCGGTTACACGACCGCCACCCTTAAGGCGGCAGTAACAAAACCGCCTCCCTGCTCAGGGTGGCGGTTTTGCACAGAATGCAAAAGGAACCTATTTTTGAGATTGTGTTTGTATTTTTAGCATTTCTACGTGTTTTCATGATTTTCTCAGTATTGCTTGGATGCTAACTTACTTTGTTTTGTGTGTTTTTGGGTGTATGCAGGCGAGAGAGGAGTACATCCGATGGAGTAGAGAGAGGGAGTGTGATTGGCTCCCAGGGTACTAGATGCCCTCTCACAGGATGAGGAGGACACACTTCAGAGGGCTGGCATATTGCGCATATCGCGCGTGCCCCATGTTACACCATCTAGTCACATCCTTTGTGACTTGTTTTCATACTGGGATGCAGATCGGAACACCTTCCGATTGCCAGGGGTCCGCGGCGAGTGGACCATTACATTGGAGGATGTCTACCGCATTCTGGGGGTCCCGATCATCGGGAGGCGACTCACTTTAGAGACAGCAGGCTCACGGGCACAGATTGCACAGTGGGCGACATATATGGGAGATGCAGCCATCTCCACGGGGTCAAAGAAGGGGGTGAGAGTTCGATCTATTCCTTCTTTGCCCATCCCCGTATTTCGACAGGCCATCATGGGGATCCTTGCCTCGAGACTGATCGGGGACAAGGGAGGAGACACATTATTATACTGCTGGGCCCCCATTATTGCATAGATAGAGGGGCACAGTCGGATATACGCTTGGGGAGCAGACATTCTTGGGACCACCTACCACGATCTATACAGGGTGGTCCGTTTACAGGGGCAGTCATTGAGCCACCCGACTCTAGTCATGAGTTGGGTTTATGAGCATTTCATCCCTTATGGCAGGGGTGTGGAGGTGGCAGATCCTGGGGCTGTTAGGGCAGCCAGATGGACAGACATGTCGGTGCTTAGAGCACCTCATCAGCCAGTTGCCTCCCTGACTACTGCCGACATGGAGGCGACAACGTATCAGACTATGGTGGGCATATGGGGCGAGGAGACTCTTACCTTGATCTCCTGCTCCACCACAGGGCAGCTCATTGATAGAGTGGGACGAGTGGAGGTGCACCCCTTTGGCCGGGTTCCTCAGCAGTTTGGCCTACCATATACGGGTATGCTTCCCCCAGTGGCGCCGGTCTACAGATCAGTCCGTGAGGCCAGAGGGGGGCCTAGAGGCCGAGGTTGGACAATGGTTACTCCTGGCATTCCCATTGCAGCCAGGAGGATAGTACGTGCTAGAGGGAGAGCCGGTGCGCCTCGGGCACCTTTGCTTCGGATTGCCGCGGGTCCTGCCCACAGCAGCGATGACCCTATAGAGGTAGACTCCAAGTCTGAGGAGTTTACGGAGGGGGAGACAGAGGAGGAGACCGAGGACAACGATCCTGAGTGGCATGACACTCAGGATATCATGCAGGTAGAGAGGGCTGAGCAGAGCGCAGAGAGGGATACTCTAGTTTCAGAGGAGCCACTCTCCCAGGGCCATGGTGGAGAGGATGAGTCCGTTGCGGGGTGACACGTTGCTCCTGCCACAGGAGCAGCCCCTCAGTCGGCAGCGGCATCCGCGGCAGGTGCCGGCCCCAGCGACCCATCCTGGAGGCCTGGTGATCCGAGTAAGTTACCCTTTCTCCCTTTTAATGTTTATTTGTAGGCTCTCCTTAGTTGCAATCTTGTATTCCTAATTTCTTGTTTGGTTTCTAACTCATTTTCTCCTTTGTTTGCAGAGACTGTTGATGAGTGGCGGGATTTGATCCGCAGGGTATGTACTGATTCCCTGATGATCCCCATGGATAGGACCCGTGCAGAGCTGTCCATAGACGTTGGGGAGCCTTCAGCAGCCGGTAGGCATACCGATGTCTTTGCTCCAGTCTGGCATGTGGCCAGGATGGTATCGACCCTTCGCACCGAGCTAGCGGGGTACAGGACGGCTGAGCGTCTTATGAGGAGCCGTTCTCGTGGTGAGACTGCGGCTGCTCCTCGGGACCCTGAGCCCTCCGTACATTCAGAGCGCCGGCGTAGCCGGAAGTCCTAGGCGTGGGCGTGCACCTTCGGAGGGGTCACGTAGGGATTGAGAGGCCACTTGGCTCTCGTAGATTTTGTTTTATATATTCTTTTGTATATCACGGGCTCTTTGAGCGTTTTGACCATGCTTAGTGCATGATGGCATTGTATATAAACATTGATCATTTATATATACGTATTTATTTTGGATCAAAATCTTGGCACTCATGGTTTCCTTTCTATTTCCAGTTTCCCTATGTATACTACGATGTATGTTTATATGCTTTTTAGAATGTATGCAATGGAGAACAAATGATGCAAATGTTTGTTTCCTTTTGTGTGCTTCATGATGTTGATATATGGTGATGTAGATATAATGTGATTTTGAATCTTAGCTTCTGTAAGCAATTTTGGATACCTCATGTTTGTTTTGCAAAGTGATGAATACAAACCAGTACGATGAACAGATAAACTTGCCCCACTCCTAACTCCACGCAACTAGTAAGATGCGAGGGCTCATCACCGAGAGCTAGAAAGGGCACAAGTTATGAGGTGTAGCTGAAATGATAGTGATGAAAGACAGACAAAGCTTTGGTGGAACCAAATTGGAAGCTACAAGCTTACTCTACCCGAGTGAATTCATAGTTTAGAATGCAACTTACTTTGCGGTTTATCTAGACTTAGATCCGTAGATGGCCACATAGTAGACAAAATCTGGGTTTTTAGGATTTTAACTCTCTTGGAATTTTGAACATCTGATTCATTTATTTTTGACTCAAAGTTTCAAAGTTTGAATTGTTTGTGTATGACCATTTGCATTTATTTGTCAAGAGGACCCCCTACACTTTGCCCCATGCTACTAGTAAGAAGCGTGGGTTTAACACCGTGGGCAAAGCATAGGCGAGTAAGGGCATTTCCATCCTTTCCCAACCCTACGTCACTAGTAAGAGACACAAGCTCATCACCGAAGGTTGGTGGGGCAAGGAAATGTGTAAAATTAAAATTTTCTGTTTGATCAACGTTTGACTTGTTTGAGTAAAACGTCAGTATGTGCTTATTTCCAAAGAGATATACATATGGGATAGATGTGACACCATGAAGCTTCTAGAACAGACCATAGGCAAGACACCTGCCCTAAGAAGAAATCAAAGCAAGAATAAACTTGCAGATCTTGGTATGGTTACCGTTAAGACTTTGTCATATCTAGCTTTATTTGATAAAATGATTCCGAGATAATTTGATGACATCATGAAAATGGAGAGGTATGATTAAAGAGTTTATGCCAACAACATCATGAGTTTGTAATGAATTGCTTTGAGAATAGATTCCTTGATCACCATTTATGTAAGAAACAAGTGGACAAAATGATCTTAATCTATATGAAGATGCAATGTAAATATATATAAGTAGTGCTAGCTGCTTATGCGTAGAACCGCTTGAGGTGAAGGGAATTGACTGTTTCACCAAATTCCTCACCTTCTAGCGTACATAAGAGGTATGCACCGTTTCCATAGTCCTTCATGACTCGGTATGGGCCCAACCATTTGGGCCGGAATTTCCTTCCTTCGCCGGTCTTCTTGTCGATCCGGCTGTCTAGCCTTAGAACTAGATCACCTTCGTATATATCGCGTTCATAGACCTTCTTGTTGTACTGCTGACACATCCGGTCAGCATAAACTCTATGTCATTGTTCGACATCTAACCTAGTTTCATCTAGGATTTCTAGTTGGGAAAGACGTGCTTCTCTGTAAGCGTCTTCATCCAGAATCCCTTGTAATGAAATGCGGAGACTGGGTATTTCAACCTCGAGTGGGAGAACTGCCTCTGCCCCGAACACTAGTGAGAAAGGAGTTGCTCCCGTTGGTGTTCTTATTGAGGTTCGGTGGGCCCACAAGGCCGGATATAACTTCAAATGCCAATCTCATTTGTTTTCTTTCATAGTTTTAAGGAGAATGGCTTTTAGTGTCTTGTTCGTCGCTTCAGCCTGTCCGTTGGCTTGAGGGTAATACAAGGAAGCCGTATGATGGCTTATCTTAAATTTATTGCATAGTTCGCGAACCTCTTCATTCTTAAAAGAAGTTCCATTATCGGAGATAATGATTTGCGGGATACCGTACCTGCAAATGATTTGGTTCAAAATAAACTTGGCGATTACAGAACCAGGTGCAGTAGTAAGAGGCATAACCTCTACCCATTTGGTAAAATATTCAGTGGCCGTGATTATAAAATTATGGCCATCTGTGGATGAGGGAGATAATTTCCCTATCAAATCTAGGCCCCATGTAGAAAAGGGCCATGGAGTAACGATTGGTTGCAGAGCTTGTGCTGGCATGTGGATCTCATGGGAGAATTCTTGGCACTTATGACACCTGCGTACAAACTCTATTACATCATGTTCTAGAGTGGGCCAGAAATAGCCCATTCGATGTATTTTTCGAGCGGTGGCATGGCCACCGAAGTGGCCTCCACATATTCCACTGTGGGATTCATGGAGAATCTTCTTGGATTCTTCTGTGTCGACACATCTTAGGAGCATTCCATCGAATGCTTTTCGGTAGAGTACTTGCTCTATGATGACGTATTTGGCTGCAATAATACGTAACCGTCTTCTTTGTTGCGGTGTAGCTCCTTCTGGGTACGTATGGTCCATGATATAATTAATGATATCAGTGTACCAAGGACACTCAGAGATAGAGGGTTGGGTTTCGATGTAGTATACACACTCATCTGGAAAGTCTAAATCTACTAAATCACCTCCATCTAATGGGTTATCAGCTAACCAATCTGCGATGATTTGTCCTTTAACTGACTTCTGATTTACAAATGTTAATTTGAATTCCCCCATTAAGGTTATAAAACGTCCAACTTTTTTAGACAAGGATCCTTGTGTGAGGAAAGTTCGTAAATGGTCTGTTTTTATCATGACCCTCGTTTCTTGATTCAGCATATAGTGTCTTAAGTGTTTAGTATCAAAGACTATGGCAAGGCATTCTCGTTCTGCCTGTGTATAACGTGTTTCATAGTCAAGTAATGTTCGACTAATGAAATAAATCGTGCGTTCCTTTTTGTCATTGTCTTCTTGGGCCAACATACAGGCCAGCGAGACATCAGTAGCTCGTGAATACAAAATTAACGGGCGGTCTAGCTTGGGTGGCATTAGCGTAGGTGGTGATAACAGGAAATGCTTAACTGCATCAAAGGCTTCATTGCAGTCTTCGGTCCAATCAATGCTATAATCCTTCTTGAGTAAATTGTTGATTGGGTGAATGGCGAAGCTTAAGTCTGGGATGAATCTCCGGATTGCACCCAGTTTTCTGAGAAATGACCTGATTCCAGATTCATTCGAAGGTGGGACCATTTCGAGGACAGCCCAAATTTTGGTTAGATCAACATCTATCCCTCGTGATGATATGATGTAACCTAGGAGCTTTCCACCTGTTACACCAAAGACGCATTTCTCTGGATTTAGTGTGACTCCATATTCTATTAGGCGTGAAAGAATGACGTGGAGTACTTCTGGATGGTCACAACGCTTCTTGGCCTTATCCAACAAGTCATCTACGTAGGATTCCGTGATTTTATGAATTAAATCGTGGAATATATATGTCATAGCTTGCTGGTACGTAGCACCAGCGTTCTTGAGGCCAAATGGCATAA
Organism: Taxus chinensis; assembly: GCA_019776745.2. Taxonomy (NCBI): domain Eukaryota; kingdom Viridiplantae; phylum Streptophyta; class Pinopsida; order Cupressales; family Taxaceae; genus Taxus; species Taxus chinensis. The sequence continues at coordinate 621,544,609 of CM034156.1, forward strand.
CAACATAACAATAGGTTCCCCAAGGAGTTATAAACGTGGTTTTGGCTTGGTCTTGTTCAGATATTCTGATTTGATTGTATCCCAAGAATCCATCCATGAGGGACAAGAGTTCAAACCCAGCTGTTGCATCAACAATGACATCTATGGATGGTAATGGGAAGTCGTCCTTAGGACATGCTTTGTTAATGTCTCGGAAGTCTATGCAGATGTGTATCTTCCCATTCTTTTTGAGAATGGGAACAATATTAGATACCCATTGAGAGTAATCGACTGGTTTGATGAACCCTACTTGTAGGAGTTTTATTATTTCATCTTTCACCATGAGAGCCACCTTGGGTTTCATGGGTCTTGATTTTTGTTTAACTGGTTTTGCATCAGGTTTAGTGACGAGGTTGTGCACTGCAATGTGTGGTGCAATGCCTGTCATTTCCTTATAATTAAATGTAAAATCTTTCTGATGTTCCTTGAGGATCTGAGTGTGTATTTCTACTTCTTCTGGTGTTAACGAGGACCCTAATTTCAATATTTTTGGTTCATCCTTCGTTCCGATGTTAACATCAATTGTTTCTTCGATTAAAGAGGCATTACCTTCTTCAAACTTAGGTGGGGCTGGAGGTAAATCCAAATCGTCCCCACTTTCTACCGTGTATACGATAGGTTCCATTATGGGATTTCCGCAGTAAGAAGATGAATGTGGGATTAAGGACAAATCTATCGTATGATAGGAGAGATGTAGTGCCGCATAGGCGTTTAAGTAATCCAAAGTGGCCATATCACTATCAACATGGTCTAGGATAGTAGATTCATTTTTGTTTAAAAGAGAATTTTTCGTTGTCTTTATCAATGGTTCATCACGAAGGGATACTATGAAACGGGTATCCTCTAACTTATTGCTTGGAGTAAAATGTGATGCGGAAGTTGCTATTGAATCAGTGAGAATATTTTCTTCTCGCGGGATTGTTTCAATTGATATGAAGTCAAATTCCTTGCTTAAATCTAATACAGCTTTTTTGTAAAGCTGCAAATGCTCGGCTTTGGTTTCATATATCTCAGAGACTTGGTTTGCTACCAATTGTGAGTCTCCTAATACTCTGATGTTATTAATACCGATCCTCTTGGCTAAAATGAGGCCAAGGAGGAGGGCTTCGTATTCAGTGTCGTTGTTTGTACATTCAAAATTGAGTTTGAAGGTGAATGGTAGGACCTTTCCTTCAGGGGAAGTAAAGATTATACCAGCCCCCGCTCCATAACGGCATTTAGCTCCATCAAAATGGAGATTCCAATATTTAGCTGGGAATATGGATGCTGGGATATTTGTTGTGTTTGCGCATTCTACTTCCACCATACAGAGATCCTCAGCTGGAAGAGAACCAACACCTAGGGAATTTCCTATGCCCACAGAATCAAATGGTAGAAACATTGGTAGATCTTGTTCTAGTAATTCAACGATTTTTACAGTAGTTCCTAATGATACCGTTTCTACAATGTTAGCCTCGCCTTTTGAGGTTGGGATTGTCTTGACTAGATTCATAGTCTCAAGATCCGTTATAGGTACCAACTTCTCCTCTGGTTTTGCGTCAGTGGGTTTATTAAGTTGGTTTGTTGGAAGTTCAAATTCCAAGTGCACACCTGGCCTTTTCTTTAAGTCAGCTAGGTGTATATCGAAAGGTTTTGGATCGCCTTTGGCTACAAACACCTTTCCTAGATGCAAGAATCTTACTTCTTGGAATAACGTAGAAGGGATTGCCTTCATTCGGTGTATCCATGGTCGGCCGAGGATCATATTATAATTAGTTTCCCGATCTATAATATAAAACTCAGTCAGGATTGTTTTGGGTCCTAAGGTGACCGGTAGTATTATAGTTCCAATCGAAGTGGCTTTAAGGCTATCATAGCCTCTCAATGTATTTCGAGTGGTGGAACAATTTGTTTCCCCATATCCTAACTTTTGAAGGAAAGAGAAGGGGACTATGTTAACTATGGCCCCATCGTCAACCATTGCTTGTTTTACGTAGTTATTTCAAATATGAATTCAACATCCTTGTCCGGCTGTCCTGGAGGATGAACATCAAAGTCTACATGATTTACCTGTGCTTCAGGAGGTGGAGTGATGTTAATTAAATGACCTAAACCTAATGCTTCTAAAAGAGCAGCCCTGTGAGCAGGAGAGTTTTTTAGTAAGTCTAAAAATGAAATGTGCGAAAAGGTTTTTGTTAGGTTGTTAATTAAATCATAGGCACCCACGGGTTTTTCTACTATTTGTTGACTCTTATCTATTTCTGGCAGGTGACTTGGGCTTGGTTGAGAGAAATATTCTCGTGTTCTTGTTATAGCTTCGATAGGTAGTTCAGCGTCTAGTTCTACTAAATTGACTATCTTGGGTCTCGGCTGATTTCCTAATTGTGGCGCAACTGATGGATTTAGTGAAGTCGAGGCTTCACGATCATTGTTTCCCGTCATTGCACCCTTGTTCGTCCCAGTTGGATTTAGTTTGTTATTATCATGATTTGGGAGTGGATCGTTAAAGATCTTGAGGGGAGCATTTTGAGGGGAAACTGCCCCTGCGTGCGTGCTTGGTGGTGGTGACACGGGATCTGCCAAAAACAAATCTGTGAAGAACTGTCTTTGTTCTTCTGGCAAACGTTGCATGAATTTATTATAGTCACGGCATGTTCTAGTATCATGACCTCGAATTTTGTGGAAACCATAATATGAATTGGGATTGTAATTCTTGGTTTGTTGGTTTGGTGTATATTGTGGCCTAAAACTCTGATCAAACTGTTGCCTATTAGGATTAAAGTTTTGCATTTGTTGTTTCTGGCTTTGATTTTGGTTTTGATAACCAAATGAGTTTTGGCTTGGCCCTTGTATGGGATTTCGCCGTTGTTGTTGTTGTTGTGGATGGTTAAAATCCACTGTATTGATTGTTGGGGTAAAGTTGTTGTTTCGTTGGTTGTTTATTTGTGATGGAGTATTGACAACATTTACCTTCTTGGGCTGATCGGTTACTCCATCTGTTGTTACACCTTGATTTTTGTTAAGGATTTTGGGTCCTTGGTTGACGTTTGCAGTGGTGGGGTAATTTGTAGTGTTCTGACTGGGGGTGATTAACCTCCCATTTGCTCCATATGTCTTATGACCACTATCAATTGCTGCTTGATCTATTCGAAGAGAACTCTCTAATACTTCATCGTAAGTTCGTAATGGGAACTTCTGGACTTCTTCCTTCACTTCTCTGCTAAGCGAATGAAGGAATAAATCACATAGTTTCATTTGATCCATGTTTGGCGCACTTGCCGAGGAATAAAGGACTGTACGCCACCTTTGGATGAAATGGGCGACAGATTTGTTGTGTTCTTGTTTGATGTGTAAGAACTCCCTGATTCCTGTCCTTAACAGTTTGTTCATGTCAAATACCTTAATGAACTCTGATACGAGTTGTTTAAATGAATGGATGGAAGCCTCAGGTATTCTATAATACCAATCAAGAGCGATGCCTTCCAAAGTTTTGGGGAATATTTTAGCAACAACCCCATCCCAAGGGAGTAGTTCTCGTATGGCTGTAGCGTAAGCTTTGATATGCGCATTTGGATCTCCCTCACCTTTGTACTTGGGTAAATCGGGAAGGGGTCTTGGAAGCATGACGCTTCGTATGGCGAAGTCTAAGGGCTCTTTCAAATATTCTGAATAAGTCCCTATCGCATAGGTTTCGACCATTGATGGTGGTTGCTGAGGGAGTGGTGGTGGGATGGGTTGTTGATATGGCGCAGCGTATGCGTTAGCAGGGGCATAAGGAAACACCTGTGTTTGAGCAAGCATGCATGGAGAGGAGAACATATCTCCTTGTGGTGATTTGGAGTACATGTTTAAGTATGACGATGTATTGTCCAGGAATGGATTGTTTGATACTAGACCGGGAGGAATGGTGTTAGAGATGATGTGTCTAGTTGGCGTTTGTTGTGAATACTGAGGAGGCATGCCTAACGTGCCTACTCCTGTGAGGAGATCTACTTGGCTAGGATGGTGTGGAGGATTGGAACTTCCTGTTTGCATGAATTGAGAATTTTGACTTGCTTGAGCAAGTTCTAACCCTCTCACTTTTTCTACTAACGTTGAAATGACTTCATTTGGTGAAGTCACGGTGCTTTTCCTTAGCGGCGTTTGTTGTATACCCTAGTGTTGTATAGGCATGTGATATCCTGCTATGAACTGATCGCTGTCCTGCCAAGTTTCTCTGAGAGTATTTCCTATATACAGTGGCGTAGAGGTATTTTCTTGGAAAGAGACCTCGGGTTGTGTTTGTAAACCTCCTACATATGGGTACATACCCTGAGAGTGTTGTTCACTCCTAGGATAACATATTGACTGTTCATCATCTAAGACCAGGTATGGGTCTGATTGTCTACTAATTTGTGGTCTAAATAGCATCTGAGGAGATGATCCAGATTCTCCGGTGAACGTCATTTTATTCGAGCCTGAAGGCTCTATTTGTTGTTTTTGAGGGGGTTGATCTAACTCCTCAGTTTGAAAAGATGAATTATATCTGAATCTTGGAGTTTGTGTTGACAACTGATTAGTTGAGTAGTTGTCACCCCATACCAAGAGTGATGGTGATGATTGCCTATTCTGTTGGGCTTAGTAAGCCTCAAGACCCAAGAGGGGTCTGCCATATGCATCGAATCCCGACATATTCGGGGGGTATATGAATACCCATAGAATAATGGGAAGGCGAAGGTGGATGAGATAAGATGAAACTTCTTCAAAGAGAAGGTGAAACAGTTGTTAGGTTCACGTCGGGTTCACCAATTTTGTACGCCGAAAAAGTGACAAGCGAGCGTGGGAATCTACAGGTAACTCTTCCGCGTACCTGACCTCCCGAGGTCATGCCGAGACAGCCGGTGGGGATGGAATATGCGTGGGATGCAGACATACTAGTTAGTCAATCTAATGTCTTCAATACACACTAGTGAAATTTGTGAATCTAAGGCAAAGAAGTCCCTTCTAACCTGAACTGGTGTGATAGATCGATCGACAAGGATGACTGCTCGAAGACTCCAATCAATATCGAGCTCTGGCGTGATTCGATCTATGGGTTGTGGAATACGTGGAAAATGACCTGGGATAGTTTCATGTATGTCTCCAGATAAGGTCATATGGTGGGTAATGAATACAATCGACTCTACGGACGATTCTCTGGCCTAGTCCAAAATTCTCTAGCTTTGTTAGTCGCTATATCTAGTAAGGATAATTGTTCGACGATGGTGGGTGGAAGTGGGGTAGATCTGAATACTAATATACGTAGGCCAGTGTCTATGTCTAATTGACTTATGGATTCGTTAGGTTGCGGGATTTATGGATCACAACCGTAGACTCTTGGTTGTTGCGGTCCTGCTATGGTCATGTACGAAATCAAGTCCTAATCCCTAGTATCCAATAATCATATGCTTTCTCAGCTTCTATATTTAGGATCAATAACTATACGATCTTCTCAGAATACCTCACAGGCGTTCTTGCAACCTGGATTCTTAGGCCGGTATCTATATCTAGAAGAGTGTCTCCTGCATCTGGCTGTGGGACCAAAGGATCACAACCAAAGGTTTGTTCTCTTTCGAACCCTTCTACAGTCATGTGTATGTTTGCCTAGGGTAATCTGTAGTTCGGTTGATTTGACCAAAATGTGTGTGCTTGGTCGTCTTCTATATTTAATCCCCTCAACTGAGAGCTGATCTGTCGTAAATCTGTTGTTGTTTGGAAGATTTGTATTCTAAGATTCTGGTCTATGTCAACTATTGCCGTGACGAGATTGGGTTGAGGCACAATTGGCTCAAATACGTATTCCCTAGGCTCCCTGGGTCCCGTGATTGTCATATAAAACAATAATGTAAATCTAACTGCAACAAAGTAAATTTTAACTACGTGGAATAAACCTAGAACATATATATAATTTCTATTTTTGTATTTTCTGAGAAACCTTAAGAATTTAAGAAAGCAGCTATTTAAATGTATCTAGAATTTGACAACTAATATAAAACTTAAAACAAACAAAAATAACCGAGTGTAGTTATTTGTCTATGGAATTTGTAGATCTATTCTAAATAATGAAATAACTTGCTTAATCTATTTGCCAGACTCTCGATCCTACCTCAGAAGTGAGGAATGAATCATAGTTTCTCAGAAACTATCAATCCCCACAGCTTCCCTGGTAATATCGAAAGTAAACTTAACTGAAAAGAAGTGATTATCTACTCTATTTGATATATTTCTAACTTTAGAACTTTGAAAGCTAGAACCTGGATTCTGCAGAACAGTGGCGAATCCAATGGTGCGTATGATCTTGTCCCCTAAGTGTGATCTCCTCGTTCCTTTGTGTTCATGTGAATCCAGAAAAGCGTGTAATGCTTAGCATCAACAGAAGTAGATATTGGGACAAAGGCAGCTCAAAATGCAGACTGAATATAATGCGAGTAGGAGAGGGATAGCGCAAGAGTACAAAGCTTGGCTTATGCAATTCCTAGCAGGATTTATTGCGGGGTCATTGCAACATAAAGCGTCCAGAACATGAAACTATCCTGTTTTGAGGAGCAAAACCTACAATTTTAATGGCTTCCTAAGCTATTTTACTCCAATGGATTGGGTGAAATAATAGTACTGCCTGCACAAGATGGGTATGTGGCTTACCAACAGCTGAACAATGCTAACTAAACATGCAAAGGAATGAAACTATGGCTTCTAAGAAAAATAATAGACTGAACTATGAAAATGAGAGCATGAAAAGTGAATGAGGGGCCAGACCATTTGTTTGTGCACAAACCATTTATTTATAGCTTTTCATTCACCCAAAGATCAAAACCAAACTGAACTCTAAAACTATAAACAATGGCCAAACACTATTCCAGGGGACCAAAAACATAACTGCAAGCCCAAGTCGGCAAGGAAAAGCTGGTGAAACATGGATTTTTACGTGAGTCGCGTTAAAACACTTTCTGGAAAACGTGTAAAGGACCGCCGCTCCGAGCAGGGCGGCGGTTACAGGACCGCCGCCCATGCAGGGCGGCGGTTTCGTCACTGAAGAGCAAAAGGCCAAGAAAAGAGGGGAAAAGGGAAAAACAAAGGATGTAGGGACTAAGCGGGGCATGCAGGATGTTAACGCATACTTGGAGATCTTTTCCGGATCCCGAACACCTTGCGAGGAGACCTGTATCATCATTGGGGCACTTGTCACGTTGTTCCGACAGTACAGTACCTTACAATTTTGGGTACGTACAGTCCCACACCTCATCCACTCAAGATATCTCTGACATTACTAAGTCAAACCAAACAATTACCTCTCAAGGATCATTCTCCATCACGCCCTCCTACTAAGTCGTCTGCAATATTACCAAGTCGATAGAAGCAACCTCCTCTAAAACTCAGTTAAACTTGGCCTCCACTCAAGTCTTGCACAACGTCATCAAATGAGCCACCATTGTACAAGGTCCCTCTTCAATCTCCACTTATGCGTCCAATCACTTTTGTCAAGGAAAATACTCCTTACATTGATGCACTCAGTGTCATCAACTAGATCTCCATCACTTACACACGTGGGGGGCATCACAATTACTTCTTCCCCCCTCCCTAGCATTGACACGCATCTTACTCTCTCATTACTTCACATCTAGTCTCTCACATGCCAGATACACATCTTGATACATGATTATATCATCATTACCCTATGATGCACTCTCGTGCTTTGATTCACATTTGAATGTTGATGGCATACTATACACATGAACCTCACACACTGCACATATCACATTTATAACATCTTCTTCCTACACATCATACATCTTGTGTGCTTCCTACATCCTTTTCTTGCATCTATTACACAACCCTTGCAGTTTGCGCTTTTTACACATTCCATACTATACACATCTTCACCACCATCTTCTTAATTCTACTTACATCATACACGCTTTACGCTTCCTACATTTACACACTACACATCTTGCGCTGCACATTACTCATCTCCACTCTGCCCATTCAACATACATCTTCCTAGTGTCGTAATATCAAAACACCACAATACACAGCTATAATCTACACCATATTCTACTCACGCATCATGGTCAAACCTTTACAACACACATTACCCACGACGACGCACTCTAGTCTCATGGTTCATCCTCAACTGCTGAGGGTCTAAATTTGAATTGAACCTCACCTCATCACACTACATCATTCTACACTTGGTCTTCACACTCAATCAATTTTTCTAGATTCCACATCATGTGACACTACTCTACAATTTATGCTCCATGCTTCACAATCAATACCTTGTACAATCTTATTCACACATTCTATGATCAACTAGTCTAGCCTCTCCTCCTAAGCTTCTTAACCAATTATTCCAATAACTCATTCAATCTTGCACATCATATCTATGCTCTGTTCTTCCTACACAATCTTACACAAAGTTCTACACTCTATAGTCCACATCTTCTTCACATGACATCATCCTACAATCTACGCTCTGTGCTCCAACGTTCAAATCTTTCTCGCATACAACGCACCGTTCAAACCATTTCCCAATGACACACTCTTGCTATACGGTTCATTCTTGACTGCTAAGGGGTATTTTATAAATTCACTCATGCATACATCTGTACTTGGGGGCACTTTGCCCCTATCACACTCATATTGCATTCCATTCCATCTCATTCACAACATGTTGCATATCTTGGTTGCACATAGTTCTTACTCGATAATGCTTACATGTTCACTTTATTACACATACTAGATAGATATCTTGTATGTAATTATCTTTCCATTCACACATGCACATTCCCTTGCTTTCTAGTTGTGATTGCAGATTCTACAGATTTACACATGCAACACATATGTTTAGCACAATGCATATGACCAGTCCCACAATGTCTCCTAGGGGCATCCACATTCGTACACATTTCAAGTGCTATTGTTTCATTATTGTACATAACACACTATTGTATCAGATTATACATGCTTTGACATACTTTATATCTTTCTAACATGCTAATAGGTGTTGCATGTGCAACATTTACCTTGTAGTACCTATTTGCCACCATGGTTATATGATGTTTGCTTACTCTTGTTTTCCATTGTTTGTAGGATTTTCCCTATGCTTTGCCTTATGTGTACATTGTTTTCTTTCGGACACTGCGGGATCATTTGTCTTGCGACATCGTGAGTGATGTCCCATGTTTGTAACTCACTTTTCACGGTCTACTTTGTCTTCTTGCTTGGTAGCTTAAACTGTTTTCTAAATACATGTTTGTTTGCACTAACACTTGTCTTCTGTTCACTGTTTACATGTGCCCTGGTTTCTACCAAGCACATTCCCTCCTACATATTGGTATCAATTCAGCATGGGGTCCTCTTTTGAGCGACATCCTCCTAGTGACGTCGCATGCACCCCAAACGAGGGGGGGCATCTATTGGATGATTCAGTCACACCATTCAATAGTTACAGTCACAGTTCATTACACTACAACACAAAGTTAGCACATTCTATAGACTCAGATAGGGCTCAGAATCAGACTTGGGTCCTTACTTCAGCACAAACCCTAGCGCCTGAAATCAAACTTAGGTGCCTAGGCGCTTCTATTCCTTCTTAGGTGCCTAAGACTAGGGGCAGATACACAACAATTTTCAGTTCAATACAATTTTCAGCATTGTCACAAAGGCTTTTCACAGGGTAGACAATCCTTCAGCACTTGGAAATCACATTTGATCACACTTATTCACATTGGATCAGATGTGTACACACCATTTGCAATGGTGTTTTTACTTCGGAAAGAAGTCAAAGGTCGGAGAATGAAACTAGACCTTTCATCCTATATTACTATTGTGGCGTGAGATCACCCGAAAAACTTGCTCTTCATCAACATCTTCATGATCCTTTCTATCACTTTTTCTCATCACGGATCAAGTGCACATGTTTGTTTTTCAACTATTTACACGTTTTTACACACTTTTTAAATGCATTTTATACATATATACACATATTTGACTACTTGTTCGTTCTTCTCTTTTGTAGGCCCGTCCTTATGGGAAGTGATAGTCAACATCAACACACAACCATCACGCTCCAAGCACATCATCAACAATAGGTACAACATCACATCTACATGTGTGTTTCACCCTAGGGTCATTACTCATCACCTCTCTTTTTACTTCCTCTTCTTTAACATCCATGCTTCACACTTTTTTATCACTTCACACTTTTCTTGTCTCGGCATGTTCTTCTAAATCGATTTACATGGTTATCAGGTACGCATCTCTATCTACTTTATGTTACCAAGATTTCACTCACCAACATAAAGTGGGGGCAAATGTAGACAATAAATCATGCACTTTGGGTACATTATAAGGTCTTAATCACATACTACTATTCATATATTTCTTATGGGATAAAAGTACTAATTGATCATTATACTTGGCCTCTTAGTTTCCTTTCTAGCCTCCCTTTTGGCCTTAAAGACTTCACTTCCTAGTCTGACCCTTCATACTTCACCTTTTTTGGCTCTAGACGCCAGTGACCAGGCACCCTCATCCCCTCTGGGCGCTATAGACCTCTTTGTACTTTTTTCACTTCTTTTTAGATCCTTTCTAGCCGTTGGACATCCCTATCTTTTAGGGGTCTATCTTTTAGTGATCAATTAAAAAATTTGAACAAGAGAAACATATAAATATAAAGTTATGTGACTATAATAAAGGACCAAGCTCTAAGTATCTCTATTATCACATAATGTAGCATCTCACAAGCACTCAAGAGCATCTTCACATCCATCTAGCACCATTACAAGGGACAAGGGCTGATTCTATGCATCACACGCATAGGAGGGAAGTCCATTTTATTCCATGCACACATCTATTACATCTTTTTACATCTAGCTGCTTTGTTTGCTATCAAGTACGAAACACACACATAACTACATTGGGTTTGAGATGTAGTGCAATGCTCATTCGTAAGATCACCATTGTGATAGCCGAGGACAATTTGACCCCTCATTTTGCTTTTTTTTTTAGGATATGATGTTCTTTTGAGGGTTTTGCGCGTGATCCCTTTATTGTAGAATATCAATGACATTTGCGGGAGTTGCGTGACATACTAGCGACAGACAACGAGGGTTTTAGATAATCCAGTGACCCTGTAAAATTCATCTCTGGACCTTCTACATAGACCCTAGCGCATAAGAAGGGATCCGAGCACCCAAACACGTAGTACTTGTCCAAGCACCCTGGTCCTTGCTCCTGCACTCCTACACTTTTCTGGGTTCGATTTTGAGGTCCTATACTGTTGTTTTGCCAGTCTTCCACCTTCACACATTGCCAAGATATTTTTGAAATCAGTTAAGTGTTCTAACCTTACATTGCACTTAGGGTTTTACTTTCATTGCTTATTTCTTCTGTCATATTTCTATACTTTACTATCATATCTTGTTTACTATAACACACATAAGAATTTAACAAAGTAAATCTACATCTTAGTTTATTTTTGTTAAATCAACATGAATAGCCATTCCCCATTCTTGACAGGCCCCTCAAGGCCCTCGATCTAGAAATAGATGCATCAATTACCCTTATTTGCACAAAATAAATGGTTAGTAACATGTATGAAAGATGAAAAGTGAAAAATTTGGTGTATACACCTGGCCCCTTCCCAAAGTTTATGGAGATCTGGTTAAGAGTTTGAGACTATTATAATCAGTATCTTCAGGACTCACATCCTAAGACACGCGTGCTCTCTCATATTGTTTTGTGACAAGTAATCAAACAACACCATTGGCGAGAGCCAAGTGCCTACTCTACTTGATCTCAATATGCATTTTTCATTGTAAATGAGCATGCAAATAATCTAATTCTTCTTCCACATTAGAAACCCTATATAAATAATAACACCATAGGTTTTTCTTGTAGATGTAGAAATATATGTAACTCACTATCTTTTGATAAGAATAACTTTGTATTTTACTGGGTCTAAATCATGAATTAGTCCAAATTTAAAAGAAGTATGAAAATAACAATATATTGGTTGCATTCTTGGTAAATTTTAGTGTTTGTTACAAAAGGAACTATGTTCAAAATATGGGTAAGAACTTTTTTCTCTAGTTGAATAAGTAGAACAAAATCATACCTTATAGTCTCAACTTATTAAAAGTTTAATAAAAATACTAATTTTTATGCCAATAGGTGTCTTACTATAGTAGCCAAGTTTGGTGGTGGTGGGCTGTAATGTCCATTAGTTATTAGCGATTAATTGCGGTCTTAAATTTGATGTCAATTTGACCATCATGTAGAAGTTTTTTCTTGTTGCTTGGAGAAGTTGATTGAAAAATCATAATATATTGATGATGTGGTGGTGTCTCTAGCTCCTTTTTTGGTTGCGGATTTGTTTTTGAGCCCAAAGTAGTGGTACAATAAGATTGAGGCATTCATCTCTAATTAGTAGGAAATGTTTAGAGTAGATAAAGGAGTTATTAGTCAATGTGGTATGTTTAAAATAAAAGTTATATTATTTTAGTATATTACAAATGCATTGTCAAGTTTAGTCGAGTTTTATCAACTTTTGTTGCCATTCTTGCTTCTTACGTCCTTATAGGGTTTGACCTTGACAACTTTAGACTCAGTGTGGAGATATTAAGCAATATTATTGTATTGATTGTTAAATATATTCTTGTATGTATTTTGAAATATGAAAATAAAATCCTATGTGATTAAGTTCAACTGGATTGGGGTTGTTTACTTTGTACAATTAGGCTTATGGATTGGTTTATGAAAAGTAAAGCTTATTAATCTTAATAGGGTTAAGAAACTACATGGATTATATGGAATTAATTTTTTTTTGTTAGTTTTGTTTTGCTTTTCTTATATATAACTTGTTCAAGTAGTTAACACAACCACCCATTCATATAATAACATAATGACACGATCTTGGGATGAATCCAAGGATTGAAGGATTCTCTAGTAGTTTGAAGTTCACAAAGACCATGACCATTATAAGATATGGAGAGATAGATCGATGTTGGTCTAGTGATGGAACCTTTCTTTCCTTTCCCCAACTTGAAACTCAGCTTATTACCCTAGGGCAAAAATCTCAAGGTCATTAACTGGGCTCAACTTGTCTATTTAAAATAATTTCATCATAGGATTAAATAATAGCAAATGATTGCACCTTGTGATAGGTTGCATTTTTATTGCATAAACTACAATGCGAGGTTATTTTCCATGGTTGAATGCTCCAAATTGCATATGTATGCCTTCAAATTTTTGATACATCACATGTTTGTAATATGTACAAAGAAACCCTTGTAAACAAGTTAAAATTTATCAAGGCTATCCACATTGATTTAGTAGGTTTTTATATTAGAGTTGGGATTCTATAGCTTATTTACCACGTGGAAGAAAGCTATGTGGAGTTCAAGGTTAGTATATGCAATATTGACATTTCCTTGGATATTTTATGTTATTGTATCTTATGTTAAAATATTTTTCATGTAGTAACCACTAATTGTGTCGAACAATCAATTATAATTCTTAAGAAGAGAGTTCTACAAAGAAACAAGTTTCCTCAAATAAATATATAATTTATTAGTGTATATGGACCCTAAAAATTAAAAATCGGTTGTCTTTCCTTATATAGTCCATATATGTCCAAAACAATTATTGAGTACAATTGTCCACAACTACTATCACCCACACATTTGACATTGAATATTTTGGGAATCAAATCTTAACAAACAAATCATTTGCATGTTGCGTTATGTTAAAATTAAGAGACACTTGTCTATATGTTGCCTATCGCCCGTGATCAAAATTACACTCGTCTTAGCCCTTCCAAGGGGTTCAAACCTATCTAAGAAATATAACTTAGAAATTATCTGTAAAAAAGGGGTTTTTTGAATTCACTTTTCATTTATAAGGGATTTTTTAAAAACAAAATTTCAAAAGAAGGTTAAAACTAGAAAGTAGATGTTGTATTATCTTATAGTTTTCATTGGTGAGAGATTAAAATCGCCTTAAAATTCACCTTGAAAACTACCTTAGTAATACCATGTCTCTACATTTGTTTGTTAATGAGTGTATTCATAATAATTTAGTTTTATATTACAAATATTAGTTCATCCATATTTCTCTTCTTTTAATTCAATCCAAATATGGATGTATGTATCAGTCTTATTTCTCTCCTCCCCTTCATCCAGCTATTTAAGGAAATATTTTTATTTTGTTGACATTATGGTTTATATATTTTAGTATTACTACGAATCAATAAATATTTTTATGGTTCTATGACTCATTTTTTCTTGTGAAGGATGAAGTGGTGTTTCTACCACAATTATTATTGTTGAACAAATATATGAACTCACTATGGTCCAATGTTTAACGCAACATCAACAAGCCACGACTCAGTAATGGAATATTTCATATGATGACTTTACAATTTGTGTCAATCGTAACTTCTTTAGAATGTCCAATGTCAAATTTCACTCTTGACGCCTAATTTTTTTTACATGTTCATTCTCATGTATGGCTACAATCTTCTAACTGCCACATCTCCCTATAGAGGTTAAAGTCAAAAGCATGCCTTCTGGTAATGTAAAAAACAAACATGACTATGCGATGCTTATAAGATTGGTTCTTTGCCTATTGCAAGTCTCAATATTGGTGCATGACATCCTATGAAAATTACTAGATTTGTAAATCTTCTATTTTCTCTTGCCTTAATAACAAAGTCCTAAAGCATACAATTACTCTTATGACTACGGTACCAATATCATTGTATTATCTAGAGATGACAATCTCGTCAAGTTGTACCTTCATTGATAGTAATGGAGAATAATTTTATTGTACAACTTCATAGTTTATTTAGCTTTGGCTATTACAATATTATAACATTTAAGGTAATATATCAACTAATGAGCGTGTTACACCAAAACCTCGAGGCATTAGTGAAATCTGTACACTAGGATGATATCATCTCACAACACTCTGCAACACAGACTCTAGCTTGATAGACTTACATACCACCTGTTTCGCTTTGCTCTGCAAACCCCCTCTAAGAACCAAACTCTAGACTCAGGGCCAACAAACCTCCTTGTTACTTGCTCTGCGACTCGAACACAAGTGGTTTCTATAATATCAAATGTAACAAATTGTTATACCAAAACCTTGATGTATTAGTGAAATTCACACACCAGGATCATATCAAAGTGTATACGTTACATATCATTTGTATTGGTATATGCATTACTTTGAGTCATGTTACTAAATACACATTAATTTTTTATATGTATTTCAACTACATTACATTTAACTAATGTCAACGTAAAATGGAGTATTTTTGAAGCCATGCTCAACTAGAATTTGGTTATTTTGTTTTGTTGATTTGGGTATTGAAATTCCATAGTATATAATTATAATTGGGAAGGAGAGAAGTTACTAGAAATTAAAAGAGTTCAAATATAAAGTTTAACCTATTTAGTTATAATTCCTAAAATATTTGATTGTTCGAATGAAGGACATAATCGATTCGTAAAATAACACCGACCCTCGTGTATTAAAATTTTGACCTAAACAAGTCCTTTAAATAATCATTTTCCCAATATAAATGAATAGGAATTGATTAAAAAATATGATCAAACTGATTTAAATGTGTTGAAAATTGCATTGAAACTGATTTTAAGTGATTATATACTCATTCGTTTATAGTTGCACATTCAAACTGATCAAATACGATTTCTCATAAATGTTGTAAATATGTGATTGTTGCATCAAAATCAATTAAAAACTAATTTAAAGTTGCCTTAAAAATTAGAAAAATACCAATTCAAAACTAAAACACACAACACCAATGTGATAATGGAGTTCATTCGTTGTTCAGGCTATGTCTCCAGGATTGCTTAAAATCCAATCCGATCCATTAAAAATTAGCTTGCAAGTAAAAATAATAATCTCATAAATAAAAATGGGCCTTAAACTTGCACATGTAAAGAAATATGACTCGAAACGGATCTGTACTGGAAAGTATTGCCTCAATCCGCAATGTCCATATCTCCACAAGACTTTCGACGAGGTTCACAGTCAAATTGAGAGAAAAAAAAACCTTCAAACGAGAAATGAACATAAAATCTCGGGATTACAATAAGCTCAAGTTGATCGTCTCAGAATTCTAAACAAATTTTTAGAATCGTTAAAATCCTAAAAATGCCTCAAAATGGGCTAAAAATGCCGAAATATACAATCTACCATTTTAAAGATAATACATAGTAAAAAAGTGCTTCCATGCAAATACCAATTTGCCCCTTTTATACTACTTGCAATATGTAGGCGGGTTGGTTGAAGATCTTATCTTTTTTGCACTTGGTGTGAGGTTTGAATCCCCCAAAGCGAGTTGTTTTGGTGCATATGGATGAGAATAATCCCTCATTTGGTGGGATGAGGCTATGTTAAGGTTTTAAATAGCTTTCACATGCCATATTTAATTGTTGCTTTGGCCACGTCCACTCCATTTTTCTTAATATGGGGGGTAGCTCCCCGTGTGAAGAGCTTGGCTGACAAGTTGGGATGGGTGAGCCCTCCTAGCTTGACTTGTGACTCAGGTGAGTTGGCGTATATGTTTAGTTTGTTGGAGAGTTGTGTCGGCATGTGGATCTCTTGGTTTGATGTGTGTTATCATGAGGCTAAGGTGAGTTGGCATTTGAAGGCAGCGAGGTGGCATGCTCCTTAGGTGAGTTAGTTAGATGGCTTTCCAATGAATTACCACTTTTTCTCCTTCGATCCTACCATGTCTCAACTAAAAATACACCAAATTATCATAGTGAAAATTGGATAGTGAACACCACCAATAGTAACATGATGGCTAGGTCTCCTTCCGAAATAAAAGTAGTCCCCACTGTTGAAACCCAATTTTTTTGCACATGCATCTTGACAACTAGAGTATAAAAAAGCAACATGATTTTCACCCTTCTCTATTTGCACATCGCCACTTGTTGAATTTTGATAGGTCGATCAACTATTCATTGTGCTTACTAAGTACCTACGCTTGTGTAAACACAAAATATATGCGCTTGGGTACATTTCTAGGTCCTAGAGCATACTAATATATACATGATTCATATGCAAGAAAAGTAGTGTTTGACAATGTATTTTAGGACTTTTTACTTTGTTTCTTATACTTTTATTGACCTTACACACCCTTCAGCCCTGTCGGTATTTGTCTGATTTATTTTTTATGGCCTTGGACACTAGCATCCATTTAGGACAGAAGCACCCAAATGTTCCTATCCCTTCTGGGTGCTCTTGACCTTCTTTTCTTTCTTCTTACTCTTTTGGGTCTCTTTCACTTTTGGGTCGATCTTTTAGTTGTCAATTATGAAATTCAAACAAGGGAATCATATACATATACATAGTTATAGCTCCCAAATAAGGGGCCAAACACTCAGCATTATCTATCATTAGATAAGCTTGCATTCAAAGGCACAAGAGCACTTCAAAGGCATTCATTTAACACACTCATACAAGGGACAAGGGCTACATCATTCTGTATACACAACATATACATTTCATTTTATTCCATCACACACAATCTATACATTGCTACATTCTAGATCTAACATGTTATCGGTGTGTAACTTACACAAGGGCAATCTAGGACATTATTGCACACACATACATACAAAACTACATGGAGTCTGAAATTTAGTGCAACACTTGGTACTAAGTTCAATCTTTGGTTGACCATTGGAGTTAGTTTCAATCCACATTCTACATATTTTTTTATAAGATTTGATGTGGTTTGTGGACATGTGAAGGTAGAAAATTGTTTTGCAAGGTACAAGTACAATTGACGATCTAAAAGTGAAACCAGAGTGAAAAAGGGAAACTAATAACAAAGCTTCTCCTCCACAAAAAAGGACAAAATCTTAGCACCTGGTCAGAAACTAGTGCCTATATCTGTCACTAATGCTCGGACACTCCTGTCCTCCTGTGTACACCTCTGTCCTGCACATCTCTGAATCCCAAAACCTCTAGGGAGCCTTGACGACACTGTTTACAGTTTGTTTCAACAATTCTCTTGCCCAAATCATCTCTCAGATTGTGTGAAACCAACTAAATCACTCTCTCTCTCCCTCTTGCTTAGGGTTTCATATTATTGTTTGCTTATTGCTTGTGTCTTACTGTATATTATCACTTGTATATCATTAGCTACAATAGTTACTTTGAAATAAAATATTTAATTTAATTTATATTAAATCATTTGGTGAACCCATACGCTCGAACCCTACCTTTTTTTCAATGGCTGATACTTATGAACCCTTTACCAAAGAAGACCTTCATGATCTCCAAGCTCATCTTGTTGAACACCCTCAAGACCTTGATGCCTTATTAGTCGTTGTCCGCAAAGAAGTTATGCAGAAAACTGAGCTCAACCCTCCGGTCTCCAATGATATTTCTCTTCCTATTTTGACACTTCCTCCTCATTCGACTACCATTCTTCCACCTACATCTACCATTCCCGTTTCTATGCCTACCCCTACAAATAACTTTACCCTCCCTCTTACTTATCATACATTCCATATCTCCTCTTTGGGCACTCATGACCTATCCTCCTTATAGAATGACTTGTAAACCAAAATTCACCAATTACAACTAGTTACTTCACATTCCTCTTCCTCTATAGACTCCTCATTCCTACTTCATAGCCCTTTTGTACCCATCATTTTCTCTTACCCACTATCTCCTAACTTTGTTGCACCTAAACTTCCCACCTTCAATGGCCATGGAGAACCTCAAGAGAACCTTAGATCCTTCTATGTTGCATTTCTAGACTATGTTGATGACCATACACTATTGGCCAAATTATTTCCTCGCAGTTTAACAGACTATGACTATGCGTTGGTTTTACGATCTACCTTTCCATTCAGTAATTTATTTTACAGCTCTAGCTGATGCGTTTCTCACTCATGTTTCTATAAATATTGGCACCAAAATATCCTATGCCCAATTAACTAAGATCAAACAAGGATCTAATGAGCACCTTGCGGAATTAGTCTTGTGTTACAAGAATAACCTTTCTAAAATGACTAATGTCATCGTTGACTGCTGAATTGCAAGATTTATTCATTCAAATTCTTTTACCTCCCCTCCAAGAGAGCATTATTTTAATCAATTGTGCCATATACTCAAATTACGTGAAACCGAATTGATATCCATGGGAAAAATCAAGTATTATGATGATTCATCTGCTTCCTCTTCTAGTAATTTCCAATCCAAATCAACATTCAGGCCATCTCCTAAGCTTGCCAATGCTCAATCCACTATCAATGTTGTTTCTCCACCTATCACTCTTCAATTGTAACGACCTAAGGAAACCTTTATTAAGTTTCCTTGCCCAACTCGCTTCTTATTACCACAACTTGTTGACATCAATCTCATTACTCTCCCTTCACCACTCAACCTTGATCCTTCTCGCCCATGCGGCCATAACTATGACAAAAATGCACACTGCGATTACCAACGATGCAATGATGAATCTGTTGATTGTTGTTTTAAGATTAGGCATATCATTTATGATATTATCAATAATAATGCAGTTGATCTCCCAACACCATCTACTTCCAAGTTGGTCAATGATAATCAAAAGCTTAAAATATTTAATGACCCCTTACCTAAGAATGACAAGCCAACTACTGATTCATTTGTTAACCATACATATCATGTTGTGCCTCCCCCTTCATTGGGTCCACTTGATTTCCTTGTTGTTGATGCTGACATACCACCAATTAATACATTTTCCTTTGATTTGTTACACATTAATGCTTTTATCGGTACCTATACAGTCAATAATACTTTGTTCTATCCCTCGACCCTTACTAATGTATGATTTGGCGCGCTTCTACCAGCTAACAACTTCCCAACCTCATTAATCAATTTTCCAGTCCCTAATTATTATGGCTGTGTTATCCTTCCCATCACTGTTAAGACCCTTACCATATTTACACCATTCCTTATTACATATGAAATACAAGGTTGTGACATGGTGTTAGGAATTCCTTGGATATTCCGCACCGCGTAAGCTATCCCTTCCATGCTTCACCTTTGTCTTAAGCTCATCCATAATAAACAAGTTGTTACCACCAAAGGTATCCCATAATGCACACCATTGCCTCGGTCCACTTTTGAAGCTATTTTTGCACCAGTCATGACATATAGTCCTCCTACATGGCTCAATCCTAGCTCCATCCATACACCTACCTCCCATATTCGTATGTGGCCTCCATCAGGACCTCCTTGTCCTCACCACTCCAGTAGTCCACCTCGAAAACCTATGTCCCCTGCACATGAAGCCCATTTCTCTCGATGTTCTCCACCCCCTTCGCCACATCAGTATCCTTCACATACACATATGTATTATCCTACCTCATCGGTCACCGAACATCGTCACATGCCCTCTCTTTCTCAAATTCTAATTAAGGGGCCCTCACTCTTTGCCATCATTAGATAGTCTTTCCATCAATTTCACACTTGGAGGCATCACATATCCCCCCCCCCCCTCCATCACCATTTGGTGTCTCTATTTTCTACTCCTAGTTCACTTGCTACACCTCACGCTCTGTGCTTCATGATCACACTCTTCTAGCATCTATTATCAATACACTTATTCTACTGTCATTACCTGATGAAACACTCTAGTTCCATGGTTCATACTTGACTGTTGAGGGGAAAATTCTTAAATGAACCTCACATCCTTTTCTCCTACGCTTATTTGATATACATTATGCTCCACAATGAATATTTTTAAGCATTCTCACATCACTTATGGTATACACATCGTATCATCATTTCCTAATTACACACTCTTGTTCTATGGTTTATTCTTGACTGTTGAGGGAGCATTTCTAAATGAACCTCATCTCATATGCATTCCATGGGGGCAACGTGGCTCCTCATCTTTTCACATCTTACAAATCACAACACCTTATCACCCTCGCACAAAATTTGCATATCTTGGTTGTATTTACTCTTGTTAGCTTATTCTAGTTACATGTTACACTTTGTTTTCCATGTTAGTTAAATTCTTAATATGTCAATATCTTTTTCTATAAAAACATGCACGTTCACTTGGTATCTTGAAGTGAATACAAGAATTTTATAGATTTTCACATGATGCATGATGCTCGGCACTACTCTTTACTAGTCCCATCGAGGTTCATGGGGGCATTTACCTCTACACTCTCATACTCTGAACATTACATGTTTTATTGATGCATCATTTACAACTTCTCATCATTGTCACTTTAATTTTTCGCTGATCTATACATGCTCAGAGATACTATTTATCTCTCTAATATGTTAACGAGTGCTTCATGTGTAGCATTTGTCCTACATAATATATACAACCATGGCTATCTATCACCTTTTACTTAATATTGTTTTCTACTTTTGGATATTGTTTGTGGGCTATGCCATATGTCTTGATTGATCATTGTATGCTTTTGGCCGCTTCGGCCTTGATTGACTTGTGACATTGTGAATGATGTCCCATGTATGAAACTCACTTTTTATGGTCCATCTTGTCTTCCTAATTACTTGTTACATTGTTTTTTATTACATGCTAGTTATTTTTACACTAACACTTGTTTTCTAGCCTATATTTTTTGCATGTGCCTTGGTTTCTACCATGCACATGTCCTACCCCTTGTAGGTATCTAATACATAATATGCATATCTACTTCAGGTCCTCTCCTTTGAGCCACATTCTCCTACATTCATCACATGCACCCCAAACGAGAGGGGGCATTATTCGGGTGAGCAAATCACCTTTAAAACAACACAAAGTTATAGATCAAAGAATAAAAATAAAAAATTGGAAACAATACATAGTCACAAAGTGGCCCAGAATCATAATTGGGTCACAAACATAGAGCAGACACAAACACCTAGAAGATATAGGAATGGTGGGCACTTGTGTCCCACCTGGGTGCTTGTGTCTGGGGGTAAAAACATACAGTTTCTCAATTCACCATAGTTTCCAATAGTTCACAACACAATCATATAGTAGTAGTCACTTGACTCATTTAGTAGCAAATAATTACATATAATGATGTGCCATCTGCAGTGGAACTTATTTGAGAAGAGTCATGGATGGAGAGTAAAACAAATCTCTCTCCCCAAAACTCTTTTTTTGGTGTGAGATTGCCCAAAAAACTCATCCTTGGTGCAAGATCGCCCAAAACCTCACCCATTCAGAAAAAATTCAGCATTATCTCTAAGAAAATTAGCACAAATTTTCTATCTTTTACTCTCTTATACATCAGGTGCATAGTTTCCTTGTACACACTTTTACACTTTTACTTACTTATGCTCATGTTACTTTGATTTTTTATATACAAAAATTTGACTAATATTTTTCTCTTCTTTTGCAGGCCCATCCTTATATACAACAAGAAGTGACTCACATCATCAAACACAAGCACTAGCAGCACAATACTACGCATACGCTTCACCCTTAGGGTCTACCTCCTCTTCCTAGTTTCCACACTTCGCATTACAATTGCTTCATGCTTCACTTTTCCACTCGGCACATTATTGGCTACACTCTTCTCTATAAGATCTGAAGGTACACATCTTCTATTTAATTTATGTTATCGAGTATTCACTCAACAGTATAAAGTGGGGCCAAAATGTAGACACAAAATCTATGCACTTGGGTACATTTCTAGGTCCTAAAGCATACTAATATATACATGATTCCTAAGCAAGAAAACTAGTGATTGACAATGTACTTTGGGCCTTTTGCTTTGTTTCTTATAATTTTATTAACCTTACATACCCTTCAACCTTGTCTGTATTTGGCTAATTTATCTTTTATGGCCTCTAACACTAACACCCATTTAGGATAGAAGCACCCAGGTGCTCTTGTCCCTTATGGACACTCCTGACATTCTTTTCTTTCTTCTTACTCTTTTGGCTCTCTTTTACTTTTGGGTTGGTATTTTAGTTATTAATTATGAAATTCAAACAAGGGAATCATATATATATATATGTGTGTGTGTATATATATACATATAATGTATATGTGTATATATATATATATATATATATATATATATATATATATATATATATGTATATATGTACACACACACACACACACACATAGTTATAACTCCCAAATAAGGGGCCAAGCACTAAGCATTACTTATCATTAGCTAAGCTTGAATTCAAAGGCACAAGATAAATTCAAAGGCATTCATCTAACACACTCATACAAGGGACAAGGTCTGCATCATTCTGCATACAAAACATAGAAGGGGGAAGTTCATTTTATTCCATCACACACAATCTATACATTGCTACATTCCAGATCTATCTTGCTATCACTGTGTAACTTGCACAAGGGAAACTTAGGGAATCATTACACACACATACACACAAAACTATGTGGAGTCTGAAATGTAGTGTAATGCTCGGTACTAAGTTCACTCTTCGGGTGACCGCTGGCATCAGTTTGACTCCACATTCTACATATTATTTTTATAATATTTGATGCGGTTTGTGGACATGTGAAGGTAGACAATTTTTTTACAGGTTATAAGTACAATCGATGATCTAAGAGCAAAAATAGAGCAACAAAGGGAAACTAAAAATGAAGTTCCTCTTGCACAGAAAAGTACAAAATCTTAGCACCTGACTGGAAACTAGCTCCCAGATCAGTCACTATCCCTTGGGCATTCTTTTCCTTTGGTGGGCACTTTTTGTCCTGCACATCTTTGAATATTAGAACCTCCAAGGAGCCTTGAGGACACTACTTACAGTCTGTTTCAATAGTTCTTGTGCCCATATCATCTCCAGATTACGTGGAATCAACTAAGTCACTCTCTCTCTCTCCGTTTTTCTCATGGTTTCATATTATTACTTGATTATTATTTGTGTCTTAATATATATTATCACTTGTATATCATTATCTATAGTAGTTACTCTGAAATAAAAGATTTAATTTAATTTATATTAAATCAAATTGTTATCTACTTGTTAATTGTGTGCGGGCTATATTTTATGCATACGGTATTTGTTTTAACCTGTTCAAAATGCGACGGAAAACTTATTCCAATATCTTTCATAAGGTATAAATACTAGGAAATTTTGGGAACATTTATTCACCTAAAATGACCTTCGGATCACTCCGCCCCATTATGAAGGGTTTGGGTCTCCAAAAGTCTAATTTCCAAACTGAAAAATGAATAAATGAAGGTACTTGGCATACCTCCGTAAGGTTTCCTTACTTCTTCTCTACCCAAAATATCTCTCTACAAAACAAAAACATACAAGAGAAAACAATATCAAAGAATAAAATTATTGTAAGTTATCGAATGCCATCATCAGAAATGGATTAGTATATAATAGACAACAAAACACTTCTTAGCAAGTGTCCAATTGAATTCATGTGATTCGGCCAATAACTGGAATTGCACAATCTCACCTAAAATAAATCATCATAAAATAGACAACACAATGTCATACACCAGATTATCCAATTGAACCTGTGAAATTGTAAAATCACTGCATCCACATAATATCACCCAATTAGATCAGTGTAAAATAGACAACAAAATGCTTCTCAACAAGTGTCCAACTTACCCTATGAAATTTTCAAATCACTAGAAAATATCACTGAAATAGATTTTTTATGTAATAACCTACACAATGTCTTATAAAGAGGCAAGAATCCAGTTGAATCCATGTGAAACTACTAGTGAAAATAAAATATCTATCCCCACATTTTCTGCAGAAAGTAGGATAGAAACAAATCTATCTACCCAATGTTACATTTAAAATGGTGATATTGGCCACTAATGCAATTACAAACATGTTTTTTAGTGTAAACAACATGCAATCTAAGTAGTGACCATCTATGAAAAATATTGCCCAAGTGTGGGCCTTCAAACGTGCTAAACAAGCATGGTAATAATAAAAAATTGAATAATGTTTACAATTAGAAAAATTGCCCATTATTCATCTTAAAAATGCATCCAATATATATATATATATATATATATGCCCAAAATAGATGCATATCATAACAACAATTATTTTGAATGCAAGTATTAAATATTAGAAAAATTGAATCATGTCCCAACAACCTGCGTGAACTGCTGCCAAACTCTCCAAGCTTAAAACATGAGTTAAATTCCTTTACCAAATGCATCAAGAAACTTAAAAGTGAATCAGGAGATTATAAATAGAACTTATTAGTCCCATAAGCGTGAGAAGAAATGCTACGAATCATAAACTTGCCTCATTTTTTTCTCACTAATGATAGCTCAAAATAGTATTCCAAAGCTTAACCATGGGTAAATTTTCCTTATTATCATACATCAGGAATCCCAAAAATGCTTTGAAAGGTGCATGTTAATGACCCATTTCAACTATGCAAAAAATTCTATCCATAAAAACAAATTATTTATTACCACCCAAGTCAAAGCTGAATGGACTCATCTGTGGATTGTCTATAGATAGATCCTTAGTTCATTCAATAAAAACTTCATTAATTTTAACCTTACCATTAGGTTTATAATGCATCTTCTCCTTAGCTTTTCCAAGATGGTGTGATGGATGAAGTTTCCAACATTTTTCAACCCGATGCCCACTCACCTGACAATGAGTGCAGAAGTTCATCATCCTTCTTCTGGGGTGAAGAATCATGTTTTCCATTTCTCACCTTTGAATGATGAGATTAATCTTTAGCACCTGCCTTATTTTTCACAAAAGGAAAAAACTAGTGTAATAAATATTTCCTCTTCCAACAATTAGCCACACAATGATTACTTAACCCACAAAAAGTGCAAGGAAAAGCAAGTCACATTTTCTGTATGTCATAGCCATATTATTCAAATTGAAAGAGAACATCATAAGTTTTAGAATTTACCAAATTCTTACTGCTATGTGTTGTGTAAGAAAGAGGAGGTGGAATCTCAATACCTCATATTTCTATTTTATTACACTTCTCATAAACCTTTGATGGCTTCTTCTTTTTCCTGGAAGAATTATGTAATGCTAGTTATGTATACACTTGGTGGTTGGAAGCTTGTCTTCCTTCAGTGAATTTGGAACTTTCTCTAATTTCCATTTTCTCACTAGCGTAACCCAAACCTACAAATTGAGGCCGATCCTCTACCTATATTGGGTTAACAATACCTTGGCTGTTCTTACCAAGGTCTTTTCCATCAAATCCCATTTTCAATAAATTTTTAGATCCAATGCCTCTAGTATGTTGTTTAAATCTACCAAAAGCAATGTCTAAAACCAAAGGGAAGGAAGTACTTTATGGTGAATGACTTATAGTGCATTCATTCGTCTTGGTTTATGCATCTGATGTGGAAGGAAAATCCTTTATTTGTACACCATTATGTAGTTTTTCCATGAGCTCCTCCTTGGCCTGCAAATCAGATATCAATATGACATTCTCCTCTTCCAAGGACTAAAATTTTGATCTTAGGAAAGAGTTCTCTTCCCAGATTTGGTGATTAAATGCTTCAAGCTCATCAAGCTTCTCTTGCTTTGATAACTTTCCCATATCAAAGAAGTGCCATAGATCTGTTGGTTTGAAGAATGCACATGTGAATGATGCAAGACGTGAATTGTTCCAAGACAAAACAAAGCAAGCATACAAGACTACAAATTATGAAAATACGAGAGAGATAATTGCAATAACACAAAAATAGCTCAAACTGAATACGATCAAATAGAAGAATGCAAGAGATGTACATATAAGAGGTGAATGTGTAACCTCATCTTAGAATCATAACAATCTCCACCTAGAATAGTGGTAACCAACACCTAGAATGGTGTAGTCGAGTGGTAACCAACATCCAAAATGGTGTATGCAAGTGGTAACCAACACCTAGAATAGTGTAGTCAAGTGGTAGCCAACACCTAGGATAGTGTAGTCAAATGTACACCTAAGAAAGCATATCCCATAAGTGTAGGGAAATTACAAGCGAGGAGGAACATCCCAAGTAGGATAATACAAATAAAGCAAGGAAAATAAATCATACACTAACAACCCATAGTTCACATGTTCCTGTATTCCACACACAACTAAACCAACCTCAATATTTGTCAAACCAAATTGTTAACCACTTGCAAATAATATTGTTAAATCTTGTTGATAAACTTATTTAATACCAAAATATGATTCGTAAACTAACATTGATCCTGTGTATTAAAAAATTTACCAAAATGGATCATTTAAATAATCATTTTCCTAATTAAATGAATAGGAATTTACTAAGAAATCTGATTTAAATATGTTTGAAAACTGAATCGAAACTGATTTTAAGTGATTATATACTCATTCATTTTTAGTTGCAAATTCAAACTGATCAAATATGATTTCTCGTAAATGTTGTAAAAGTGTGATTGTTACATCAAAATTAATTAAATATTGATTTAAATCTGCCTTAAAAATTAAAAAAATAGTGATGCAAAACTGAAACACTAATGTGATAACGGAGTTCACTCAATGTTTGGGCTACATCTCTGAGATTTCTTATAACACAATCTGATCCATTAAAAATTAATTTGCAAGTTCAAATAAAAATGGACCTTAAACCTACACATGGAGATAAATATGACTCGGAATGACTATGTACTAGACAATAATGCCTAAATCTGTAATGTTCGTATCTCGACAAGGCTTTCAATGAGGTTCACCATCAAATCGAGAGAAAAAAATCTTCAAATGGGAAATGAACATTAAATCTTGGAAATTCTGAACAACTTTCTAGAACTATCAAAATCCTAAAAATGCCTCCAAATGGGCTAAAAATACTGAAATATATAATCAACCCTTTTAAAAATAATACACAGTCAAAAAACCATTTCCGTACAAATACCAATTTGCCCCTTTTATACTACTTATAACCCGTAGGCAGGTTGGTTGAAGAGTTTATCTTTTTTCCACTTTGTGTAGGGTTCAAATCTCCCAAAGTGGCTTGTTTTTGCGCATATGGATGGGAATAATCCCACATTTGGTGGGCTTAGGTTGTGCTAAGGCTTTAAGTAGCCTGTGCATACCATGTTTAATTGTGGCTTCAGCCACATCCCACTCCATTTTTCTTAATATGGGAAGTAGCTCCCCGCACAAAGAGCTTGGCTGGAAAGCCAGGACAAGCGAGCCCTCCTGGCCTGGGTCCAAGTTGGTGGATTTGTTTGGTTTGTTGGAGAGTTGTTTTGGCATGTGGAGCATTTTGTTTGATGCGTGTTGACATGTGGAGTGTTTGGTTTGATGTGTGTTGTCATGTGGCTAAAGTGAGTTAGCATGTGAAGGCAACGAGGTGGCATGTTCCTTAGGCAAGTTGGTTAGATGGCTTTCCAATGAAGTGCCACTTGTCCTCCTTTGATCCTACCATGTGTCAAATGGAAAATGCACCAAATTATCATCATGTAAATTCCCATTTTTTTTCACACACCTGTTGAAGACCAGAGTATAAAAATGCAACATGATTTTTTTCCCTGTTCTGTTTGAACAACGCCACTTGTCAACTTCTGATAGGTCAATCAGTTGTTCATTGTGCTTATCAGGAACTTGTGTTTTCTATTTGCCTGCTAATTGTGCACGGGTTGTATTTTTAAGCATACGGTATCCATTTTAACCTATTGAAAATGTGACAAAAAGCTTATTCTGAGCTCTTTTATAAGGAAGAAATACTAGGAAATTTTGGGAACATTTGTTCACCTAAAATGACCTTCGGATCAATAATCCAAACAATGATCCAAAATTATTTCATGAAAAAAATTCACTTTAAAATACAATATTTTTTTAAAAAAAATTATTTGATTAGTCTTAAGGAATTCAAACATCTCCTATAAATTGTTGATTTTTATTGAGGTGCAACTTCATGGACAACACACTAACAATGGTGATTAATGTGTTATAACAAATAATTCACAATGAAAGAGTTGTAAAGAAAATAATTTTATTACAATTCAAAATGTATACAAACTAATAAACTCCATAAGAGAGATATATGTATGGAGATCTATCTCTTTTTTCAAAACAAGTTGTTTTATATCTATATAATGAAGAATATGAAAATTGTTAAAAATAAAATATAAAAGGTTTCAGATGGGTATCAAAAGGTCATCCTACATGGAGACCATTCATATCCACCTTAGAGATGGATTTGAAAAGGAAAGAGTAGAGAAAATCCAAAATCTATCATATTATTATTCTAATTGTATTTAGTACTCATTGTTATGGTCATATCTCCTAACCTGTTGACCCAATTTACAAATCACAAGAACTGTTAGAAAGAGGACAAACTAATTTGATAAGGGTAGTTCCGACGGTGATTAAACTTCATCTATCACCGCTAACATTTAAACTCCATAAATACTCCAAAGAGCCTCAAAATTACAAAATACTAGAAGTTGTTGAAAATTTGCTAAAATAGATTTTCAAGACTTTCCTTTGCAGAAATCTGTTCTGGATCAATCGTATTTCCTAAAATTTGGGGGAAAAAAATTAAAATATATTTTTAAAGAAAATAGTAATTTAGTCTTATCAATTCATTTTTCATCATGCAAAGGTTGGATGAATACATACTTTTCACTTAAAATTAAAACACTCTTCAAACTTGATCACTACTTACAATGGTTTCAAAAATAATAATTTCATTGAGGAATGGAATTTGATGGTGTCTCAAAGAAAAAAATTATTCTTTTTAGAAAAAATATTTTTTAGAATGATTTTCATTGAAGCTATAAATCTAGTAGCTACTTTTAGTCAAATGTTATATTTAGAATGTTTTCAAATTCTTTTTGGAAGCTATGGTAAAAGATATTTTAGAATGATTTTTTTTCAAATCAAAGTAACTTATTATTAATAGTAATGGTAAATTTTAGAACATTAATTTATACGCAAGCTTTAAAAGTATGCTATTTTTCTTCACACTTCACAATAAATGTCTCCTCTCCTAGGTTTTCAATAAAAATATACTTATTGTGTATTGCCTTCACTTCTCATTTCACCCTTTTTCAATACAATTTGTAGTGCAAAAATTGTAATAAATGCAATTTGATTGGTCTAATTTTTCAAAAATATACTACTTCATTTTTTAGATTAATGTAATTAAAATATATGTTATCCAAAACATGGGTAGAAATATTAATATGTATGAAATCTAGTTATTCTTAACCAAAAAATAATTTAAGTTTGCTTTAATATTAATGCTAGTAAAATGATACTGGTGTTTCAAAAAGGATCTATGATGCACATTTTATTTTATTATTTTCGTTGCCTACTTAACAATCATTGTATACTGCACCTTTTTCTTGTGTGCATGTTTTTAAAAAGTATATATTCTATGTAGTTTCTATTATCTAGTATGCGATACTTTTTTCAACTATGTATCTTTAAAAGAAATAAAATTATATAGTTTCGAACATCTGTAGACTAAAACACATATGACTTATTAAGGATACAATTGTAGATGGATCTTAATATTTCATTGAGTGATATTTGAGTTTAGATGCATCTTGTTATCTTTTTAAATTCTTCAAAAATATGTTATTCTATAAAGAGTAAAAAGATTTTTGAAAAATATATTTTTGACAATCTATAATATTATTTAAACATAAGTTGAAAGGTAGATAAATAATCAAATCATTATGAATTTTTTTATTTAATGGGAAAGAGTAGTTGCCAAATTCCATGCATGATTTATTCCAAGAGAAATTAAGAAAAGTTATATATGGAAAATATTACACTTAAGTTTTGCTATCTTAATACAGGTAGGGTTCAACTAATTCATTTTTCTCCTTTTATCAATTGAATTTATTCCATCTTTGTAGTTACGAAAAAGTTTCTTCTTCATTTTTTTATTTTTTTAACTTATAAAAGTTGTGAATTGGAAATGCCTCTTGATTACCTTCAAGGGTCCTATGGAAATGTTCTTTCAAATGTTTGAGATGTTTTGACCCATGCAAAAAGATATTTCCATCATATAGCAATGCCAGTATTAGAACTTAAGACTTTATTGTTATACATTGCACTACTAAATTGAATAAAGATTAATCTTATTCCCATTGAAAATCCCCTTAAGGAAATTGACATATGTCAAGCGCAAGTTCACTACAGTAATAGCCAAAATTTGATTGACAAGATAAGCTCAATACTCTTAGTCATCCTCTTTGGAAGCTTATTTTTTGTGGCGGATATCATGGTACACATTTTTATTATTGTTCTTCACTTTTTTATTTTATTGTCCTAATATCACATCCACCTTATGTTATGTCGTTTTAATTGCAATTGAAGGGAATACTAGGCATCTAGTTGTGTTGAAGACAATGGATAGGGTTGGGACCAAGAACTTCATGTAATAACTACACCACATCCATATACCAACTTAAACAATGTTTTCTTGTCCAACCTCTCATAGGTATTTTGTTACACTCATAAAAGTTTTGTAACCCCCTCATAGTAGTCCTTATGGACCACAAAGCATGTCTCTGTCATGATGTCTTCTAAATTATTGTTGAGATCCTTAACGATTCCTTTCTCTTGAGGAGGATGCTTTTCACTTGAGGATCATGAATTACTAACACTTGTAACTTCAAAACAATGAATTGGGTGCCCTATTTATTGGTGAAGGTAATTGGGTATATAAATATCATAATGGAATTATCATACAAGAACTTGGCCATTTTATTTATCATACGTTTACACGCGGGGCTCTAGTTCCACCTAATGTGTTAAGTAGCTAGTAGTTGTGACAATCTATCTATTGCTACTTTATCGCCTTGGAGGGTTAATGAGACAAAAAAATCAATACCCACTTATGAGATGCACATTGACATGCAATATGCCAATATAAGAACTAGGGGCATCTCATTGCGTACATAATTTTATTTTCATTAAGGAGGTTTGGCAACCATAGATTTGCACTTGTAATATTTTCTCGGTGGTCACTTAATACACAGTGACCAATGACAACCCCTTCATGACACTTTTAGATGACAACTTAGCACTCATCTACAATGATACATTACCTCATGATACCATCAATCCCAAACTTGAAGCACAATGTTTATCAATTAGAAGGGATTATGTGGGTCACTAGTCACTTCAACTTTACACATAATAATGTGCAATTGTTTTCCTTTAGACCAAGTATTCACTCGATAACTAGTTTGGCGCTTATCACTCAAAGCTTGTTTGGGATTTAATCATAATGATGCATAATATTAAGAGTTTTAGGATAAGACACCCCTATTTATAGGATGTGCATATTTACATGTCATATATGGATATGGGTCCGATGAGACTCGGATATTGTTCAAATATTGTACATATCCATATCCATATATGAACCCATGACTGGGACGTATTAGAGACAACCAAATATGGTATGTAGGCCAACTATAGTTCTATCTGATTTAAAAGTTTGTAAATAAACAAAAAAACCCTCAAAATCTTAAAATAATACTAAAAAATTATAAGTGGCCTTCTATAATGCGTTTTGCAGCTACAATTGAGGACATGAGAGTGAGAGAGTTTATTTGATATTTTACTTCAAACTCTTAAATTATATTTATTCAACCTGTAATTATTTTGATTTTTTTCCTTTGGCCTTCTCTACTTCTTTTATTTCATTTTGTCTATTTTCCATTGGCTTATACAACCTACAAATTTTTAAATACATTGAATACTTGACTTCCTAACTTTCTTGTGGGTTGGGAGTGTGTAATTTGCTTGTAATCTTAGTTTTGTGTATAAATTTTTGTATTATTAAAAAATGATAATTATTTAATTTATGTTCTATATTATTATATTTATATATTATATACATATGTTGTATCCATATTAGGGGGGTTAAATACCAATCATATTTGTATCCATATTTGTGTCAAATTTTCCATAACCTTTACTTATCATCGAGGATATTGTAGTTGTTTGTGGTAGATTTTGATTCACTTTATTATATGGAATAAATTACCAAAAACTCATTGGAAAACAGGGTTTAACGATACCTGCATCGACGAATGTTGAGATGCAAATCGAAAATGGATGTGAGAGAGTCCTTCCAACGAATGAGAGAATCTGCACACAAAGAGATAACTAGACAAGATAGATATTAGATAACATGATGACGAGTTGTTTGGTAAAGGCCAATCTTAGAAACCAAAAGGTCTTCCTTTGAAGGGTGTCAACTTGTTTTAGAAAATCAAGTGATAAATGATGAAATAGACAATACAATAAAATTACGATATTAAGATTATGCATTGACTAAAAAAAAAACAGTCTTCCGTAGGGATAAGAAGGCTATGTTCTGCATAGTAGATGACCCATACTATGTCTGCGGCTAGATGATGCTCCTTGAAATAGTTGATCGAATCTTGCTCGAAAGCGTCATGTATTTATGGGATTATTTCCAACTGATCCTCAATGTTGTCTAGATTTGGTGTAGAGGCTCAACTCTTGTGCGATGTTGTTTTGGTCCCAAACAAAGGGTTAGGATATGATCAGATGGTCGTAAATGCTATCGATGGGATGTGCTTCACTTGGAATGGTCATCTACAAACATAAGACACTTGAAATCTAGAAATTATCAGAAAACAAATCTTAATAATGATTAAAAATATGATTTGTGATAAACAAGCTTAAAAGATACTTTGAAAATGTGTAATTTGACAAAGGATTTGAAAAATTGGAGGACCATTGAATGGGTCACATGTAAAAGGAGGATTGATGATCGAAATGAAAGTTTTGAAAAATTTTGGACATAAAATAAGGATGTTTTGGATAATGAGGGAGTAAGTGTTGGCAATTACCTAAGGTCACCGATGATTTACGGAATCGCTGACGATTAGCCAAGATCGTCGATGATCTAGGCGGTGGGAAAAATTTGCTATAAATATTCCCAGAGGGGTCATTTAGTGTTATTGTGATTTTAAGAGAAAAAAACATCTGATAAACCCTAGTTTTCCAAATTTTTAGTGTTTTCAGAGCGATGGGGGCAGCTGGAGGTGTTCAACGACGTCGGAGACATACCCTAACATAGGTAAGTGGATTTTTTGGATTTTGTTTTTATGATAAATGAGAAATCACATGGAAATCACGTGTAATTTCTTATAAAATCGCTAGTGATTTGGATAATTGCATGCGATTTAATGGATTCGGCAGTGATTTGATGGAATTGCTGGAAATTCATGTGAAGCTTGATTTTTAAGATTTGTTGTGTGATTTTGATGAGTTTGTGTCTGTTATCCTGTAAAATTGGCAAGGGAAATTTTACAGATAACCCTACCAAAATTTTGTTCCGGTCCCTCGTCAGGGACTCCTTGTGTTCGGAACGTTGCAAAATCCCTTCCCGGGAAATCTAGTTTTCCGAACTTAGCCATTTTTGGTCTTTTTTTGGTCGGCGAACACCTAATGTTTATGCAACATAAAGTGTTCATGCACCCCCTTTAAATCCTTTGGCGCACGGTTTGAAGTGTCGACACACGTGTTTTGGTGCGCCTCACTATGTTGTGCCTTTCTTGCATGCGCCAAGGTGCATGCGCCTTTGTGTCAACAATACTTTTGTTGCGCCGCATTTTGGTGCGCCAAGGGCGACACATATTTCTATGTTGACAATGCTTTTGGTGTGCCAAAGGCACACATAACTTCATGTTAGTAGGTGTTTTGATGCGCCAAAGGGCGCATCCTTTCCGTTGTCGACAGGCGTTTTGGCGCGCCACTTGAAAAAGTGGTTGGCGCATTTATTACAACCTCACCTATATATAGGCGCATCTGCCCTGTCATTTTCATCAGACAAAAATCACGTGATTATTCTTTTCCCTCTTGCACCTGTCAGCACACCTGTCATTCTCATATCACGTCGTGGACCCAGTTTCACCTCTGACATTATATATATTCTTGGTAAGTGGTCCTTTGCTCTTGTGTTTTGTGTTTTGGTTATTGGCTGCTTGTTTGTGGGGATTAGATTAAATAGATCTGTGAAACCATGAACCCTCCCCCTTTCTATTTTTTTCTATCCTTCCCCATGCCCTCCCCCCTCTTTCCAGATCTGCTGGTAAAGAGGACTCTGTCTTGGAAAAAATTGCTTGAAACTCTTTGTTTTAGCTTCTTCATCACCCAAGGAACCCTGCAAAAGAAGCTTAAACACATATAAACCCCTCAGGGAAAAGAATCAAGGCTTAAAAGTAAGACTGTATTTATTCCTCTTTTGGCGCATCTGCCACCCCTGCAACATGATATACAGTTGCGCCAATGGCGCATCCACCATGTCTGTTGCATAAAAAATAGTTGCGCCCTCAAGGCGCACTTCCCTTGCTTGCAACACCCACTTTCCCTGCGCCCTCTTGGCACACCAAACTCATGTGTAACATTGTTAAAACTTGTGCCATTGGCGCACCCTGCATCCATGCAACACCAACTTTATTTGCGCCAAGTACAAAACCGTTAACGGCGCAGGCGCATCCATTATTACAACAACATCATGTCATGCAGACCTTCTATGCGCCGCACCAAGTTCCCCTATGGCTGCATGAAAAAATGATGTTACACGCATTAAACCTGTGCCCTTTGGCGCATCCTGTACCCGTGTAACATGAAAAATATCAGCGCCCGTTATAAAATGCATGCATATGGCGCAGGCGCACTTCTGCTTGCAACAACAAAAAATGTAATCTGCAGTATCCATGTGCCCTGCGCCCTTTGGCGCTGATTTATCCCTTGCAGCACCCCTTTTCTGTGTGCCATACTATTTAACCCTGTAACTTGCAGTATTCATGCGCCCTGCGCCCTAAGGCCTTAAAATTGCTAACTCTTCCTTCTGTCAACGCTTTAATGGAAGATCAAACAGCTAATATGACTTTCTTGCATTGGGTTTCACTTCTTCTTCTTGCAGATCAGCAACTGAGTTCAGAATTACATATGTCAACATCAAGCAAGAGACCTACCAAATCTAAAGGCAAAGCCAAGCTCACAGAGGAAGAAATGAAGTACAAATATCAGAGGGTCAGGATGCCCGAATCCCAGGCAGAGTGTGACCTGGATATCAGAGACTCAGAACTTGGTCACATTGATATGGAGGATTTCTGGGCCAGAACCCGGAAGGTCACAGGAAGTCCGTGGATGGACAAACTGATGGGCAGTGGGCTGCATTTTGCTGGTGGGATCCCAGTTAGTGCCTGTAAACAATGAGTTCATGATGGTAGTAGCCCGCTGCTACAACAAAGATACAAGATGTGTCCATAATGAGAAGGTCGAGGTCATAATCAACCTCACTGCCCGACACTTCGAAATAATGCTCGGCATTCCTCATCACCGGCACTTTGTGGCCGTAAGCCGGGAAGATTGCATCAAGGCTTGGGACGATAATGAGGATCAGTGTATGCAGTTGATGAATGAGGTATACCTGAAGAATAAGAAGGTGGTGACCAGATGGCCACAAGTCATTCATCGAAGTGATTTTTCAGAGGAACTCAGTGATACAATCACGTTCCTGAGCAGAGTATTTGGGCTTCCTGATGCCCACTACTTTCACAAATGGATGCTGAGATACTTGGAGACGATGAACAAAAATGTGCCAGATCAACGCTTTGAGTGGGCAGAGATCATAAGCAGCACCATATCTGAGCAGCTCCAACAACTTACCACAACGGGGAAGTTCTATATGAACTCTTACGTAGTTTATGTTGCGGCCTCAGAAAGGGATTATCCAGCTTTAATGCGGTGCGGGGTTTGGCCCCAAGTTAAAATATATGAATACTATCCAGAACTGAAGCTGGAAAATAGTATCCCCCAGTTCACAAAGATTAATGATGCCTTCTTCTACGGCATCATCTGCCTTTTGAGGCCAAACATGACTCACGGTCGTACGACCAAGAGCATTGTTGCAGCTACAGAGAAATGGGGAGCCTTGTTCACACAATTCCCCACCTTTACCTATCTAAGGGCAGCCAACTTCTTGGGGGAACCAACCAAATTACCGAGATACGCCGGCCCCAAGTTGATCCTGTTGGAGCTGTCAAGACAGCTTATAACCTACCACGAAAAGTGCCTAAAGAGAAAGAAGGGTGGAACTCCTTTCCCCCTCACAGTGGGCAGGTATACTTGTCTCTCTCACCACAAAGCAAAGGATATGTTTGCAGAACTGGAGCTGCTAAATCTAAAACATAACTTCCTCGGCAAGGCCCAATTTTGACCCAAGGAATTGTCTTGCCCAGGGCCAAACTCGATCCGATCCACATCCCACAGATCGAGGATATTTATATCGACCTATATCATGAGGTCGAGCTCAGGAGGAAAGACCATTCCCGCTTGGCTTTGGCTGAAATCATCCAGTACGGTGTGGCCATCATCCCAAAAGGTTATCAAACTACTGATCAAGAAGTTGATCAGGTATATCTTGACACAAATGGGGACGATTGGCCTTTCGCTGTAATTGACAGAACCAAAGCGCCTCAGACAATAGAGGAAAGGGTCAAGGAAACTCTGCGGAGAACGGAGCATTGGTGCAGAATGAATGGCCTCATTTACCTCGGAGTTGATTTCACTACATCTCCGTTGGGCAACGCACCTTCCTGGGAAAAACAACTGCCAAAGGGCAAAGGGAAAGGCAAAGAGGGTGAGTCAAGCTCCACCCAAGAGGAAGCTCCTGAAAGTCCTCCTTCCGCTTCACAAGAATGGGTTGTAATCCCAGAAAGCTTAGAAGAAGAAGCAGCGGAAGATGTTCCGATAGGCACATCCACTCAGGATGTTGCCACTACTGTAACTATTGAGGTCCCTT
The DNA here is from genome assembly GCA_019776745.2 of Taxus chinensis. Classification (NCBI taxonomy): domain Eukaryota; kingdom Viridiplantae; phylum Streptophyta; class Pinopsida; order Cupressales; family Taxaceae; genus Taxus; species Taxus chinensis. The sequence continues at coordinate 621,582,426 of CM034156.1, forward strand.
CTATCCCTTCTCCTTCTCCTCCTTCCCCTCCTCGAGTGACCCAAGCAACCATTCCTTTGGTCGTGTCCTCTCCCCCATCTTCTACTGTTCCCCCTTCTTCATCATCCATCTTCTCTTCTCTCGCGGAGCTGTCCCCCACCATTTCTTCCCTCATCTCTCAGCTCCCTTCCATTCCTATGTCTACCTCCCCTGCAGTATCCCTTCCTCCCGTGAGCACTTTCTCGGCTTCCCTCTCAATGCCGCCTCCAAGTGTCTCCACGTTTTTTCCTTCTACTACTGCAGCTGCTCCCTTTTCTATTTCTGGTCCTTCTCCCATAAGTCCAGCATGGATCTCCCAGCACCTGAGTCAACAAAAGAGGAAAGTTCCCATCGCACCGATGGACTTCTCCGTCATCCCATCAAAAGGGGTCAAGAAGCAAAAGCCTATAACCCGCTTCTCTCAGAGTGCATCAGGGGAGAGAGTAATGGAGATTGCATACCCCAATCCTTTAAAGGATAAAAAGGATCTGTCTTCGACAGATTACATAGTGACCCAAGTCACAATGGGGACATCTTCAGAAAGCCTTCAAGGAGAGGCCCTATCTGCAGTTGACGCCCTTTGCAAGAAGCTCCAGGAAGCAAAGGAAGAGAAAAGGCTGTTAAAGGAGCAAAATAAACATCTTCTCCATGCCTTGCAGAAAATGGGCAGTGCGCCTCCTACAACTGCCGCCGAAACTCCTGAGCCTCTGAGCCAGGATAAGATTAATGAGTATGCCAAAATCGGTGAGCAGGGCATGGCAGTTTCCACCTGGAGGAGCCAAATCCTCAAGGAAAGCGAGGGAGTAATCGCTAAGTTCACCAGTTTATACCAGAATATCAATCGGGTGAACAGAGAACTCCAGGCGATAGCAGGACCCATCTCCGAAGAGCTGGACCATGCCAAGATGCAGCATGAGACCTTTCAGAAAATGTTCGACTGTTCAGTCGAAGATCTGGTCAAGTTTGGCGTCCTTGGTCACCCCAGAGCCCTCAACAAAATCCTTTCTACTCTGGATTATCGGGTTGATCAGCTGGAGTTCGTCCTGGAGAAGATCGACAAAATAAAGGAGGAAGCCCTGGATGCAATGCATCAAATGGAACAGATTGTCCTAAGAATGTCTCCAGGCTTGCTCACTTCTTCTTTCACCTTAAGAAAGGTTGAGGAAACTATTCAGATCTTCAAGGAGATCGTTTCACAGGGGCTGGGACCAGAGGTCACGTTCGACGCCGAATCCATCAACAACCTGTTGGCATGTCGTGACTTCATTGGGTACCTGATAGAGGCAGAAAATGATTATTCCAAACTCCCAGAAAAGCTCACAGATGAGCGGGAGACTTGCGAAGCTATCAGTGATCGACACAAGGATCCTTCCCAGGATCAACTTCAACCCATGATTAGCAAGTTCATGGAGTATCGTGCCCAGTTCCACATCTCGTCTCCCGAGCAGCAGCAAAAGCAAGATACCCCCTTTCAGCCGTGGGACGACGATGAATAGTTTCCTTCTTCCCGACTTTCTCCTTGTAAATTATCTAAAGTGTGTTGACACAAATGATGACATCATCCATGTTGCACCATGGGATGATGTCATCCACCAAAGTTGTCAAAAAGTCAACAAATGACTTTGTAATCTATTGTAAGATATTTTTGTAATTAAGTGGTTGTTTGCTTTTGTCTTCTTTTCTTCTCTCCTTCTATATATACTTGAATACTTGTTGTATTCAGGTGGTGGATATTTTTTAGATGAAAAATAGAAGTGGGAAGAAAAGGCTTTGTACTTTTTGTAACAGAAGAAAATATTAATACAAATATTAAGACTTTGTGCTGAATATGTGTGTTATGGGCATCTGATCTTTCTTATGTCAGATCTATGCGTTTATTCTGTTGGATCTATCTCTACTTTTTTGTCATTTATTCATCAGTATTGCTTTATTCGTTTATGCAAGTAGGTTTGGCTCTGTTTACTACCAATCCCAAAACATAAACCCTCTGACCTTTCTGCTTTGGAATTCATTTCTTTTCTCCCTTCGGACCTGATCTTTCTTCATCCTCTCTTTCATTCCTTTCTTTTCGCAGTTGGAAACACCCCTACTGGGATGAGATCCCAAACCCCCGAAGGCAGAATATTGTGAGACTTGCATAGATTCCTGCTGGTAGAATAGCAATAAACCAGTTTCACTTTGCTGACTCAAAGAGGGGCTATGCCCTGCACACTGTTGGCTCGTCTATCCATAGATCTGCCCAAGTGACAGATTTTCAAACCAACAGTTTTTGGCGACTCCGCTGGGGATCGAACAGATCTATCAGATCTATGATGGTGGTATGATAGAAAATCAGTAAAAATCAGAAAAATCACTACCTGTTTGCAAATTTTAACTTTTGTTCAAAATCCAAAATTTTTGCAAAAGTAACCCAAATTGAAAATTTTCTTCTGAGATCCATAGATCTGGCCTAGTTGGAGATCTTTAGTTCACTGAGTTTTTATAAAAATCTGTATTTTTCCGTAGATCTGAGTTTTTGACAGTTTACCAAAATTTTCAAACTCTTTGAAAAGTCAACTCTAGATCTGAAAATCAGCTTACTAAGCTTCACCATCGTTTTATCCTCGTTGTTCTTTGTCATTAAACCGCAATCGGTTTTCAGAAGAGGATAAAATTAAATATTTAGAAAAGTACATGCTGCTGATTTTTGTCAGAAAAATCAGAAAATCAGCAAGTACAACCAAAAAGAGTTTTAAATCTGACTCCAAAATATTACAGATTTGGAAGGTACACTGGCAGGTGAACCATTTACTCGTAGCAGGAGAGCTCGTGGAGAAGTTGATCCTACTTTCGATCTGCTTCAAAGGCACAACTTCAGTATAACACCAGCGTGCTTTTCATCACTAAGTTCAGCTGATCGGTCAGCCAGAAGTGCCTCACCTCCATGAAAGAACCAGTTTTCACAAGGAGCCTCCACATCCCTTTGTAGTGCCTTGCTGCTCAGTGGAACTGCACTTCCAGCCTGTGTTCTTTTTCCACCTTTTCAGATGGCGGTACCATGGGGAAATGCTATGGGTCCCCTGGCCTTGCCGCATCCTGTTCATGCACTCCCTCACGGAAATCGAAAGAATTTCCCAAGATTTGATGGGAGTGGAAATCAAAGCACGGATTCACACATATCTGCATTCATCATGTCATGCAGTATCCTAGATGTGACCCATGAAGATGTGTCGGTTCACCTTTTTCTGGAAACTTTACAAGGGCCCGCAGCAGAATGGTTTCAGCATTTGCCGGCCGGATCTATTACCAGTTGGGCCACCTTGCGGGATGCTTTTGAAGACAGGTACAAGCCTTCAGAAGATGCATTTGCATTGTTATCACAGATCACTCACCTAAAGAAGGAGGCCAATGAGACCATGCACGATTTTGTCGCCAGGTTCAATGCATTAATCAACCGTGTGCCTGTTGCCATGCTTCCAACACCAGAAAATCAGAAGTGTTTCTTCGTGAACGCTATGAGCTCGAAAGTAAGTTTCTTACTCTTGCAAGAACAAGTAGCTACCTTGATTCTCGCCCAGGCCGCTGCCATCCGAATCGAAGATAACTTGCTAATATCTGGTGAATTAAAAAGGGAATCATCCAAGCTTAAATCTTCGGGCCCTTCTCCCACTACTTCATCTGATCCGGCATTTCAAAAGATGGCGAATGACTTACTTGCATTAAAGAAGCAGTTAGCCCAAGCTTCCCCCAGTTCCTCATACCGGGATATCCCACGGAGGAATTTCATTTCCAACAATGTCCCACAAAGGTCGCGCTTGCCTGCAACTGCTCCGCGGTTGGCGCTTGAGGCTCCTCCGGTCAACGCTTTAGTCGAAATCGAAGAAGAGGAACAAAATTACGAAGAACCTTCGTCTCAAGGTGAAGATGATCAAGATGTCGGTGAACCGAATGGTGACTCTACTATCGGGTATATGGAATTTGAAGATGAAGAATCCGACGAAGAAGAGGGTACACAAGGGTATGCAAGTGGACAGTCATATGCTGTTTTCACCCGCTCACAAGGAAAAGAATCAGAAGTTGCTGCCAGGATACAAAAAGAGAAGGCCGTGTCAAACACGCCTCCAACCATTGCTAAAAGAGGTAATCCTCTTCCTACTCAACCCCCTGTTAAGTCTTTTACAAAGAAATATTTTCCCCCCATCTCTCCTCCAAATCAGTCTTCTTCTATTTCCATGAAGACCAGTAATCCTATTCTACCATCGCGAAGTGAAGGACTCATTCCTTCACCAGTGCAACCCTTGGCCATGTTTGACATCATAGATCATGCTAAAAAGACTAAGATCCAAATGTCTGAAGCCGAGTATCTTCAGTCAAACCCCGAACAGCTTGTAAGGTTGACCAAGTATATTCAAAGTCAAGCTGTCATATCTCCCCAGATCTCCCCAAAAGGAATCCTTTCCACTCCTCCTGCATCCCACATAAATGTTGTCCTCGACTTCTGCATCAGGCAAGATAGAACCTTTCTACCTCTCCCTCCTAATCAATGGCCACAAACTAAGTAACTGCATAATTGATTCTGGAGCTTCTGATAACGTCATGCCGGCAAAAGTCACCCATGCTTTGGGCCTTACCCTTACCAAGCCTTTTGGCAGATGTTATTCCTTGGAAACCAAGTAGGTTCCGCTGATTGGTTAGATCAAAGATGCTCAGTTCGCATTTGTGGCATTCCCAGAGAAAAGAGTAAAAATGACCGTCCTCATTGCCGACATTCCAGCAGCCTATGGAATTTTGCTGGGAAGAATTTTTTGCAGTGAAGTTGGTGGGGAGATTCACATGGACTGGTCTAAGGCTAGAATCCCTGTTAAAGGTGTAATGCAAACATTGGAGCCAGAATCACAAAAGAAGTACTTGGTTACTAACTCTGAGGACCCCAAAGCCCAAATTCTTTTCGAATCATCAGGAATGGGGAACTATTTCTTGTCTACCGAGTCTGACAAAATGGTTGTCCTCATCCAAGAAGAAGACCTTAACAAGATCTGGACTTTGCAGTTTGATGGCAGCTGCGCGACTAGTGGATGTGGCGCTGGAGCCGTGCTTATATCTCCTGAAGAGGAGATTATTCCTCTCTCTTTCAAGCTACAGTTTTTCAACACAAATAATACTGCTGAGTATGAATCTCTGCTACTTGGCATGCAAGCCGCAAAGGAAAGAGGGATCAAAAATCTGAAAGTACAAGGTGATGTAGAGCTAGTCGTAAATCAAGTTAAAAGGATATATCAAGTGAAGAATGAGAGGCTCAGGCATTACCGCAATGCGGTGTGGGACAACATCAAAGAGTTTGACGCTTTTTCAATAGGATCCATTCCAAGAGCTCAGAATGACATGGCCGATTCATTGGCCGTTTCAGCATCCCTCATGCTCCCTCACCCAGGTTTGAAAACAAACAAATACACCATTGAAGTGGTCTTCCGCCCAAGCGTGCCGGACAATTCTCAGCATTGGCAAGTATTCAACGATGACAATCAACTCATTGCCTTTCTAGAAAAGGTAGAAAATTTTAAGGAACTTCATTTTGAAGGATCCACTTCTACGTGCCGTGAATCAGTTACCGGTCAAAACGGGAATCCGAAGGGAACGACGACATATGTCAGCTCAAAGGAAATAAAATTCTGAAAGGCCTGGTTTCTTTAGAGTGGTTGTTTGACAGGCATGATCGTTTTGTAAAAAAGAAAAGGCGAGATGATACTGGCTCCTCCCCAGAAACCGAACCGGTTAATTTAGGTTCGGTAGAACGTCCGCAGTTTGTAAACATCAGAAAATGTTGCACACCTGAAGAGAAGCGGAAGTTTGTCAAACTGCTGAAGAAATACATGGATGTATTGGCATGGTCCTATGCCGATCTAAAGTCTTTTAAGCCAAAGGACGTCCAGCATGACATCCCGTTGAAAGAGGACGTCAAACCCTTTCGCCAAAAGCAGAGGCATTATAACCCTAAGATCTCAGGTACTATCCAGGCTGAAATTCAGAAAATGCTGGATGCGAGAATCATTTTTCCTATCCATCACAGTACTTGGGTGGCAAACATTGTGCCAGTGCGCAAGAAAAATGGTGAAATACGCATATGCGTAGATTTTCGAAACCTGAATCAGGCATCCTTAAAGGACAACTACCCACTTCCTATAATGGATCAAGTTCTACAAGCAGTAACTGGATCAAAAATGCTGTCCATGCTTGATGGTTTTTCAGGCTACAATCAGATTGAAGTCTCACCTGAAGACCAATTTAAAACAACATTCACTACCCCCTGGGGCACGTTTGCCTACAGCAGGATGCCTTTTGGCCTGACCAATGCTGGCGCCACCTTTCAGTGGGCCATGGACCTTGCATTCAAAGGTATGATGGGGAAGGTCATTGTGGTTTATCTAGATGACTTAACTGTGTTCTCTAAACAATGAAATGATCATTGTGATCATTTGGAGCAAGTATTGGCCAGATGCCGAGAGCATGGGATTTCCCTGAACCTGAAAAAAGTCTGTTTTTTGGAGTCACGGAAGGAAAGTTTGCTTAGGACATGTTGTTAGCAAAGAAGGAACAAAGATAGATACCGAAAGAGTTAAGGCTATTCAAGGCCTTACTTTTCCTACAAGCAAGACCGGCGTCCACTCTTTCTTCGGAAAGGTGAATTTTCTCAGGCGCTTTGTTCCCAACTTTGCTGAAAAGACTCGTCATATATTAGACATGATGAAAGGGTCACCAATTTCCGATGGAGCGAAGAAGGGAAGAGGTCGTTCGAAGAAATAAAAGCTTCCGTCGCTCACGCACTAGTCCTGGTATGTCCCGATTTCTCCAAGGATTTTATCATGTATAGCTATGCATCTGAGCATACTGTATCTGCCATCTTGATGCAAAAGAATTCTGAGAATGTTGAATCCCCAATTGCGTTCATGAGCTCTCCCCTCAAGCCTCACGAATTAAAAATGTCTCAGTTGGAAAATCATGCCTTCACCATTGTCAAAGTAGTCAAAAACTTCAGGTATTACATTTTAAATTCTCATACAGTGGTGCTGGTCCCTGACACGACAGTCAAGTCAATTTTAACTCAATAGGAGTTAGGAAGCTTGCAAGGAAATTGGATTGCAAAGGTCCAGGAGTATGATCTAGATATAAAACCAACTAAGTTGGTAAGAGGCAAAGGCCTATGTCAACTTATGGCCGAGAACCAAGGGTCAGAAGTTTCTGGAGGAAAAGATGATTGCACCAATGAAGCACAAAGCCAGTTGGAGAAACCTGATTCACTGCCTATGGTCCTGTTTGTCACAACCAGCGATGAGTGGTATTTTGATATTGCTTTCTTCCTCACCTACGGTGAATGCCCAGCTCACCTAACTGTAAAGGAGAAGCGCACTATAAAGCTCAGAGAAGCCAAATATGTCATTTGGGATGACAGTTTATACAAGTGCGAGATAGATGGCATCTTCTTGCGATGTGTTGACAAGCCATAACAGGTAAAGTTACTTGAAAGTTTTCATAATTCGGCCTGTTGGGGGCCATTTTCTCCTCTTCCGTGACAGCCCAGAAAAATCATTCGGGCTAGGTATTATTGGCCGACGCTTTTTCAAGATACAGCTACCTGGGTAGCAAAGTGTGAGCCTTGCCAGCAGTTTGTCGGCAAGCCCAAGTTGGCTGCTTTTTCCCCTCAGGCCGGTCATCGTCGACGAACCATTCAAGCAGTGGGGAATTGATTTTATCAGTGCACATTCAATCCTCAATTGAGTGCCAAACATAGTTATGTCCTAACAACAACAGATTACTTCACCAAGTGGGTGGAAGCCATACCTGTCAAACATGCCACTTCCAAGGTTGTTTGTAGTTTCATCAAAGAAAATATCATTGTCAGGTTTGGCGTTCCAAACAAGATTGTTGCTGATAACGCTTCCAACTTCTCCTCACGAGAAGTTGTTGGTTTTTGCTATGAATACGGAATAACTTTGGCTCACGCCTCAGATTATTACCCTCAGGAGAAATGGTCAGGCAGAATCCAGTAACAAAAAACTTAGAAACTATCATACGAAAGCTAGTGGATGAGAATCAACGAATGTGGCACAAGTCCTTATACGCCGCTTTGTGGATAGACCACATTACTCCCAAGAGGTCTCTTGGTATGTCACCTTTTCAAGTGTTATATGGCATCGATGCCGAGCTTCCCATTTCCGCTAAACTCCCTGCTCTGCGCTTGGCACGGGCAATCGAAGATGAGACTTTCCAAAATTCCCTTGAAAAGAGGATCATGTATCTAGCAGAGCTCGAAGAGAAGAGAGTAAGGGTGGTCGACAAGATTGCTGAGCATCAGAATCAGGGCAAAAGATTGTTCGATAAAAAAGCTAAGCAAAGAAATTTCTAGGTGGGAGACCTCGTTCTTTTGTGGGACAAACGAAGAGAGCCAAAGGGCATGCACGGAAAGTTTGATTCCCTGTGGAGAGGGCCTTTCAAGATCAAGCAGCTCAACGGAGAGAATAGTTTCTATCTCTCGTATCTGGACGGAATTGAGCTCCCGCTTCTCTATAGCGGGCAACATCTGAAAATTTTCAGGAAGTAGAGCTTGCTCTCTTCTTTGTACAGTTTACTTCTGTTGTGTGTTTGTTTTTTGTCGTGTGTTTTCTTTTGTTGGTTGTGTGTTTCCCTTTCCGATCTCCCTTGTTTTTGACTCTGTTACCCAATGGATAGGCACGTGAAGATCTGGGATTCTCTACCCCTGAGGTTCGCTCAGAGATAGTCCCCAGAAAGAGCCAGCTGTTATCTCGTAAAATTGGCAAGGGCAATTTTACAGATAACCCTACCCAAATTTTGTTCCGGTCCCTCGTCAGGGACTCCTTGCGTTCGGAACGTTGCAAAATCCCTTCTTGGGAAATCTAGTTTTCCGAACTTAGCCATTTTGGTCTCTTTTTTGGTCAGGGACGTACCTAATGTTTTATGCAACATAAAGTGTTCTTGCGCCCCCTTTAAATCCTTTGGCGCACTTGTTTGAAGTGTCGACACACATTTTGGTGTGCACCTTACTATGTTGCGCCTTTCTTGCCTGCACCAAGGCACATGCGCCCTCGTGTCAGCAATACTTTTGTTGCGCCGTGTTTTGGTGCACCTTGGGCACACATATTTATGTGTTAACAACACTTTTTGGCGCGCCAAAGGCGCACATAACTTCGTGTTAGCAGGTGTTTTGATGTGCCAAAGGGCGCATCCTTTCCGTTGTTGACAGGTGTTTTGGCGCGCCACTTGAAAAAGTGGTTGGCGCATTGATTACAACCTCGCCTATATATAGGCGCATCCGCCCTGTCATTTTTCATCAAACATAAATCATGTGATTATTCTTTTCCCTCTACACCTGTCAGCGCGCCTGTCGTTCTCATATCACGTCGTGGACCCAGTTTCATCTCTGACATCATATATATTCTTGGTAAGTGGTCCTTTGCTCTTGTGTTTTGTGTTTTGGTTATTGGCTGCTTATTTGTGGAGATTAGATTAAATAAAATCTATGAAACCATGAACCCTCCCCCCTTGCTTTTTTTTTTTTTTCTATCCTTCCCCATGCCCTCCCCCCTCTTTCCAGATCTGCTGGTAAAGAGGACTCTGTCTTGGAAAAAATTGCTTGAAACTCTTTGTTTTAGCTTCTTCATCACCCAAGGAATCATGCAAAAGAAGCTTAAACACATGTAAACCCTTCAGGGAAAAGAATCAAGGCTTAAAAGTAAGACTGTATTTATTCCTCTTTCGGCGCATCCGCCACCCCTACAACATGATATACAGTCGCGCCAATGGCGCATCCACCATGCCTGTTGCATAAAAAACAGTTGCGCCCTCAAGGCGCACTTCCCTTGCTTGCAACACTCACTTTCTCTGCGCCCTCTTGGCGCACCCAAACTCATGTGTAGCATTGTTAAAACTTGCCCCATGGGTGCACCCTGCATCCATGCAACACCAACTTTATTTGCGCCAAGTACAAAACCATTAACGGCGCAGGCGCATCCATTATTACAACAACATCATGTCATGCAGACCTTCTATGCGCCGCACCAAGTTCCCCTATGGATCATGAAAAAATGATGTTACACGTATTAAACCTGTGCCCTTTGGCGCATCCTGTACCCGTGTAACATGAAAAATATCAGCGCCCATTATAAAATGCATGCATATGGCGCAGGCGCACTTCTGCTTGCAACAAAAAAAAATGTAATCTGCAGTATCCATGTGCCCTGCGCCCTTTGGCGCTGATTTATCCCTTGCAGCACCCCTTTTCTATGCATCATACTATTTAACCCTGTAACCTGCAGTATTCATGCGCCCTGCACCCTAAGGCCTTAAAATTGCTAACTCTTCCTTCTGTCAACGCTTTAATGGAAGATCAAACAACTAATATGAATTTCTTGCGTTGGGTTTCACTTCTTCTTCTTGCAGATCAGCAATTGAGTTCAAAATTACACATGTCAACATCAAGCAAGAGACCTACCAAATCTAAAGGCAAAGCCAAGCTCACAGAGGAAGAAATGAAGTACAAATATCAGAGGGTCAGGATGCCCGAATCCTTGGTCATCCCAGAGCCCTCAACAAAATCCTTTCTACTTTGGATTATCGGGTTGATCAGCTGGAGTTCATCCTGGAAAAGATTGATAAGATAAAGGAGGAAGCCCTGGATGCCATGCATCAAATGGAGCAGATTGTCCTAAGAATGTCTCCAGGATTGCTCACTCCTTCTTTCACCTTAAGAAAGGTTGAGGAAACTATTCAGATCTTCAAAGAGATCGTTTCACAGGGGCTGGGACCAGAGGTCACGTTCGACGCCGAATCCATCAACAACCTGTTGGCATGTCGTGACTTCATTGGGTACCTGATAGAGGTGGAAAATGATTATTCCAAACTCCCAGAAAATCTCACAAACGAGTGGGAGACTTGCGAAGCTATCAACGATCGACACAAGGATCCTTCCCAGGATCATCTTTAACCCATGATTAACAAGTTCATGGAATATCGTGCCCAATTCCACATCTCGTTGCCTGAGTAGCAAAAATAGGATACCCCCTTTCAGCTGTGGGACGACGATGAATAGTTTCCTTCTTCCTGACTTTCTCCTTGAAAATTATCTAAAGTGTGTTGACACAAACGATGACATCATCCATGTTGCACCATGAGATGATGTCATCCACCAAAGTTTTCAAAAGTCAACAAATGACTTTGTAATCTATTGTAAGATATTTTGTAATTAGGTGGTTGTTTCCTTTTTGCCTTCTTTTCTTCTCCTTCTTCTATAAATACTTGAATACTTGTTGTATTCAAGAGGTGGATATTTTTTAGATGAAAAACAGAAGTGGGAAGAAAAGGCTTTGTACTTTTTGTAACAGAAGAAAATATTAATACAAATATTAAGACTTTGTGCTGAATAAGTGTGTTATGGGCATCTGATCTTTCTTATGTCAGATCTATGCGTTTATTCTGTTAGATCTATCTCTACTTTTTTGTCATTTATTCATCAGTATTGCTTTATTCGTTTATGCAAGTAGGTTTGGCTCTGTTTACTACCAATCCCAAAAGATAAACCCTCTGACCTTTCTGCTTTGGAATTCATTTCTTTTCTCCCTTCGGACCTGATCTTTCTTCATCCTCTCTTTCATTCCTTTCTTTTCGCAGTCGGAAACACCCCTACTGGGATGAGATCCCAAACCCCCAAAGGCAGAATATTGTGAGACTTGCACAGATTCCTGCTGGTAGAATAGCAATAAACCAGTTTCACTTTGCTGACTCAAAGAGGGGCTATGCCCTGCACACTGTTGGCTCATTTATCCATAGATCTGCCCAAGTGATAGATTTTCAAACCAACAGTGTCTGATAGTTTGTTTGTTGTTTTCATGGATGAAAGAGAGAGATTGATTGACTACACGAGATTAAATCCCAAAGTTGTTAGAGAGTGTTCGTGATTAGTTGTTAGATGAAGATTGGAGTCACTTGGATGATGTTGGCTTTGGGAGGGATGTGTCATTATAGACATATCCATAGGGATATGGAGTTATTAATGGATTTATTGGAGAGACACAAGAACTTTCTACTTGCAGATGGGTGGGATAACCGTTACTCTAGAGGACATTCACAAGATCTTGTGCTTACCAGTACAGGGTGAGTAGGTGTATGCTATTGACGAGGCAGGTAGGGGGGATTCTATGTAGTATTTATATGGTGATGATTCCCTAGATGTGGTGTACTCATATGGGGGTTTTACATATGGTGTGCTTTATAGTGATGAGGAGGAGGGTTGGGCACTCATGACCATGATGATGATTGGTATTAACTGTTATGCCCTACCAAATTTAGCAAATTGTAGGTTTTCATGGATGTTGACTGGGGTTGTGGGGGATATGTTTGAGCATAGGATAGTATTTGTTTGGGCCCCTACCTTACTATCTTAGACTTATAGAGCGTTATGGGCTCAGAGGATATGATAGAGATTCAGAGTATATGTTAGATTTTTGCTGGAGTGTTGGGCTTACAAGCACATTGCAGTGGCTCGAACGAGAGGATTGTCATGGGATTTTTGGTTTAATTTATAGTATCTTATTGGTTTCATTTCTATTTTTTGATCGACAGTGCCTGTGAGGGGTGATGAGTACTACATACAACTCTGAGTAGGATTGTAGGCCAAGGATGTGATTTGGAGGCCATACACATGTTTCTCAGTGTGTGTTGGGGCAGAGGGGGAGTTGAGATCCACTCGACATGAGATGTGGGTGTGGGGTTGGTTAGCCAACCACTAGGAGTTGATCAAATTTAGTTGCGTCATGTGAAAATTTGGATTGATATAGGATGTGCATGAGGCAGTTGTGGCTTATAGGTGTGACGATGGAGACATAGATGTGGCACTAATGACGGTGTAGGAGCCAATGTTGATGGTAGATGAGGATGGAGTGAGGGTTTGGTTTGATGTATAGTGGGCGGTGATGGGTGTAGATTATTTCAATTTTATAAAGGCACATGTTTCTTGGTGGTAGGGTTAGGTGCATGGGTTTGAGCGGTGAGTGCAAGTACATGTAGAGGCTCCACAAGAGGATGGTAGTGGTGAGGAGGGGATAATGGAGCAACGATGTTGTAGGCAGTCGTGACGAACTTAGACATAGAGAGGGATACATGGTTAGTTGAGCAAGTTTCTTTGATTACTGAGTGAGATAGTCTGATAGTTGCTCGTGATGCTGTTATAGTGGAGAGAGATGGGTTGAGCCAGCAACTCATGACTATGCAGGGGATCTTACCCAGACGAGGGCAGATAGAGATAGATATCATCATAAGCAAAAAACTATGCAATGGGATTTCAGGGTGACTGGTCGATTGATATCAAGAGTGGATCTTGAGGAGGCTAGGGCATAGGCTAGTGGATAGATGAGGCCACTTAGTACAGTGAGTTTATCTCATTATCAAGCGTTGGGTGATTAACTGCATTATTATGAGGATATTGTGAGGTAGAGGCTTCTAGATGATCCTAGATACAACAAGTACTTGGCTTGGCAATGATAGGCTCCATCATGGAAATCCGTGAGCATGTGGCATCCTCCGAGAGGTCCAGGCAAGGGACCATTTAGAGATCTAGATGAAAATCAGAGTAGTGCTAGAGGGAACGTTTGACTGATGAGGTTACAGTTGATTTAATATAAATTAAATGAAATCTAATTATAGAGAAACTACTATAGTGTATGATATACATATGCTAATGTACAGTAAGACGCAAACACAAAATCATGTACAATATAAAACCTTAGGAAAGAAGGAGAGATAGAGGGATTTAGCTGATTTTTAGGAAAACTGGAAGTGATATGGGCAGGTGAATTATTGGAAAAGGCCATGAATAGTGTTATTAATACTAACTAGAGATTTTAAGACCTAAAAATGTGTTGGATAGGAATGCCCATGGGAGGACAAGAGCGCTCAGGAGTTAGCGTCCATTCTGGGCACTAGTGTCTATGTAGATGATTTGGATATGGTCTCTTATGTGCAGGAGGAGCTTCACTGTTAGTCTCTATTTCTCACTCTGATTTCACTCCTTGATCTCTAAATGTACCTGTAACCTGGAAAACAAGTTGTCTACCTGCACGTATCCACAAACGACATCAAATCTAATAAAAAAATATGCAGAATGTGGATTCGGTCTGACCCCAATAGTCACCCGAAGAGTGATCTTACAATAGAGTGTTGTACTACATCTCAGACACCATGTAGTTATATGTATAAGTGTGTGTAATAATGCCCTAGGATGCCCTTATGCAAGTTGCATAATGATAGCGAGCTAGATCTAGAATGTAGCAGATGTATAAAATGTGTGGGATAAAATAGAATAAACTTCCCCTCCTATTATGTGTATATAGAAGTGATGTAACCATTATCCCTTGAATGAGTTTGCTAGATGGATGCCTTGATGCTTTTTGTGCCTTTGGATGCAAGCTTAGGTGATGATAGATAATGCTTAGTGCTTGGTCCATTATTTAAGAGCTATAACTATGTATATATAAGATTCCCTTGTTTGAATTTCATAATTGACAACTTGAAGGCTAACCCACAAATATAAAAGATGCCTAAGAAGTAAAAGAGACCCAAAAGAGTGAGAAAAGGGGAGAAAGGGTCAAGAGTGCCTATGCACTAGTCTCCTAAATTTGTGTTAGTGTCTGAGGTCATAAAAGATAAATCAGTCAAATACCGACAGGGTTGTAAGGTGTGTAAGATCAATAAAAGTATAAGAGACCAAAAAAAATACACGAAATACGATGTCAATTACTAGTTTTATTACTTATGAATCATATACATATTAGTATGCTCTATGACCTAGAAATATACCCAAGTGCATATATTTTGTGTCTATATTTACCCCCACTTTATGTTGTTGAGTAAATACTTGATAGAATAAAGTAGATAGAAGATATGTACTTTGTAATCTCATAGTAAGGATGGTGGATAGCGTGTTAAGTGGACAAGTGAAGTGTAAAGACTAAGAAGGAGAGGTAGACCCTAGGGGTAAAGTGTATGTGTGGCTTGTACCTGTTGTTGTAAGCTTGTGTTTGCTGATGTAGGCTGCTTCTTGTTACGTATTAAGAACAAACCTGCAAAATAAGAGTAAGAAAGTAGTTAAATTTTTGTATATGAAAAATGCATGTATAAGTAAGTAAAGAGTGTAAAAGTATGTAAAAAAGAGAGTGTGCACCTGATGTGTAAGAGAGTAAAAGATAAAAAAAATTCCTGATTTTCTTGGAGATGCTACTGAATTTTTTACCGAATGGTGAGTTTTTTAGGTGATCTCACACCGAGAGCAAGTTTTTTGGGCGATATCATGCCAAGAGCACGTTTTTGGGTGATCTCATGCCAAGAGCAATTTTTTTTGTACGGTCTCACCCCAAGAGAAAAGTTTTGGGGAGAGAGGTCTAGTTTTTCTCTCCTTCCATGACTACTTCCCGAATAGGCACCACTACAAATGGTATGTCCCCATTTGTTTAGATTGTTCATATTTATTTTGTTTGTTATGTATTGTAATTGATTGTAGGAGATAGAATGCATTATGTGACTGGAGGAAAGTTCCTTATACTGGAGAATTGTGTTATACATTGTTGAACACTGTGTTGAACTGAGAAAATGATTGTTTTATGCCCCCAGGACATTAGCACATAGGGGAGGACACAAACGCCACATGCTACTATTTAGGTTTGGGCGCTAGTGTCCACTTTGTGTGCAAGGTGCGAGTCTATTTCTGGACCGATTTGTAACTATTTTCCTAAGTTGTTCCTATATTGTGCTAGTATGTACTATATCTCTAAGTTGTTATAGGGTTGATTTTTTTACCCAATAGATGTCTCCCCTCATTTGGGGTGCATGCAACGACTGTAGGAGAATGTGGTCTAAAGGAGATGACCCTGATTTGATATGCATATCTAAGTGTAGATACCTATAGGGGGTAGGGGATGTATATGGTAGAAACCAAGGCACATGAAAAGAAGAGAGGCTAGTACATGTGTTAGTAGTAAAATTAGCTAGCATGCAAAATAAGACAATGTAATAAATAAATGGGAAGACAAGATGGACCACAAAAAGTGGGTTCCATACATGGTACATTGCTCACAATGTCACAAGAAAATAAATCCCGAAGTGGATAAAAGCATAGAATGATCACTCAAGACATAGGGCATAGCCCACAATTAATAGAAAACAATAGTAAGCAAGTAGTGAAAAATAGCCATGGTTGTATATATCTTGCAAAACTAGTTGTCTACATGCACATGTCCACAAACCACATCAAATCTAATAAAAAAGATGTAAAATGTGGAGTCGGATGGACCCCGACGCTCACCCGAAGAGTGATCTTACAACTGAGCGCTACACTACATCTCAAAATCAATGTAGTTCTATGTGTAAGTTTGTGTCATGCTGCCCTATGATGCCCTTGTGTAAGTTGCACAATGATAGTGGGCTAGATCTATAATGTAGCAGATGTATAGAATGTGTGGGATGAAATAGAATAAACTTCCCCTCCTATGTTGTGTATGCAGAAGTGATGCAACCCTTTTCCCTTAAATGAGTGTGTTATTGTTAGGATAAATTAATTATGCATTATATGATTTATTATTTTATTAATTTTATTAATTAAATAATCATATTATATGGTTATATTATAAACCATAATATAATTATAAGTTGTTATATGGTTTTAAACCATATTTGTCTTGTTGTTTCACAGGAATAATTGTTACAATTATTATAACAATTTATATGCTTCCCGAATGTATTATTGGAAGCAGTTGTGAGTATGGTTTTACCTGTGCAACATATTTATTTATCTGCACATTGTTGTCCAATATGTATAAATATTGCAGCACTCCATTATAATGGTTAATCAATTTCACATTAATAAAATATACAGGCTTCCATCCCTGTTTGTGAAATTACATTTGGTTTTAGAAGAGGTTGAAGGATATTGGAGGATTGCAGCAGAGTTTGAGGAGCACTGGAGAAGCTTGTGTAAGCAAAAGAGAGCCAGAGTTACCTCTGTAACTTCCTAGCCCCATCCCTTGCAACACCACCATCAAATTCCTCAAAACCGCCATCAAATTCCTCAAAACCACCTTTATTCATTGCAATTAAGGTTGAGGAGGATAAAATTCACCAAGGAAGAGATTACAAGCTCAAAGGAAGGAAGAAAAATGATCTAAGGTGCCATACACAGTCAAAACCACCTTCATTCTCACCAAAACCGCCTGTCATTTTTTCTCAAAACCACCTTTCCAAAACCGTGGTTTTATGAAGAGGTATGGTTTTACAGTTTGGAAGTGTTTAATTATAATTTTCTCTTTACATATACTTGTTTAGCTTAGCCGCCCAAGTGGCTAGCATAACTTTTGTAAGATACTTCCCATTAAGAGAGGTCAAGGGGTCAAATCCCCCTCCCTCACCCACTACCAAATTTGGTGGGAAAAATAGTGGAACCGCTAACTTTAGCAAAAAAATCAAATTTAGTTATAACTAACTAAATTTAGCAAGAAAAACCCTATTTTAGGGTTTTTTTTTCTCCACTCTGCATATTTTTGCATTCGGAGCACTTTTTTCCAAAGGAGGGCTATCTAAAAACTTCATTTTGAGCTAGTTTTTTAAAGTTGTTTGCTCAGCAAGCCATATTGGGCTCCGAAGGCCACCAGGGCCCCGAAAAACAAATTTTTTACCTGCCATTCAATTTTTCCAGATTTTTGAATGTAATTGCATGCTTCAACATATTATACTAATTTGCAAGTTTCCATAATCAACTGCAAACTTTGTAATTGCTTAGAAACTGGCAAATTTGTAATCAAAAACAGTATAAAATTGGTTTTGTAACACTCACAAGATCCTAGATCTCATTCGTAGCGTTCGGTATATACGGTGCCTCTGGGAAGCACTTACGGGTAAAGCTGTCATGACTACTACTGCACTTAACACCTAATATAGCTACAACAACGTCATTTGGGCATCGACCCTTTAAATCGACAGGGAGTAATAAGGTCACAGTGCACACACTATGAGTCATCCCATCCGTATGTGAACGATTGCACGACATAAATATGGACTGAGAAATTATCCAAGTATATAGCAAAGTTACACATGTGTATGAGGATATTTCTTTCAGCTGGTGTTAATAATCACACATACCCCTTTCAGTACTATCTTGGTATCACGTATCGGATTCTTTCACATATGTTCACGCCTCTTTCGCATACTCGCTAGGTATATAGAAATGGCGAAATCTTCTTCCACGTACCGATCAAGTATATCAGAAAGGGCACATATATAGAAAGGTTTGGTATATCAAACTAACAGTATATAGATTGTGAGACCTTATACCTAAAGTGATAAGAGCCTAACCCTGTCAGTGATTTATGCAAAATGGGCACTAATGCCCCCTAATTTGTATATTCTAGATTCATAACTACTTAGAGGAAACAAATATCTTGCATGGAAGACCAAAATCAAGACACAACTTGAGTTTGAAGAGATCTGGACTGTTGTGAATGGTACTCTTACTAGATCAACTACTGATACAACACAACAACGGAAGTTTGATAGAGAATATCAGAAGGCCAAACTCATCATCTTGTCTAGAGTGTCCAATGATGTGCAACCAAAAATTTTAGATGCCATAATATCCAAAGAAGTGTGGGATACAGTTGAGCACAGTATATGAGGCCAAAAACAATAATTTCATACTGAATTTGTAGAGTCAGTTACATACACTGAAAGTTCAAGAAAAATGAAAAAATAAAAGGTTTCTTTAGAAGAGGTGCAGTGTTGAGGGCTTCAATTCTAGCCCTGGGAGAACCATGGTTACAAATAAAGCTCTCATTCCCATTGTTTTGAGATCTCTCCCTTCTTCTTACCACATTTTATGTAACAATACTAAACTTTTCAGATATGACAGTTAGTTTTGACAAGCTGGTAAACCTACTGCAACAAGAGGAATCCATGCATAATAAGGATGATGAAAAGGAGAAGACACTTTCATCACATCAAGAATGGAAAGGAAAAGGAAAAGGAAAACCTAATTGCTATCAAAAGTCCTAACATTAGAATCAATATCAACATCAAGGGGTCAAACAACAAAACAAACAATGTCCAATCTACAAAAGAGGACATGAGTTGAAATATTGTTGGTATAATACATACAAGAAAGCTTCATCAAGTAATTACTGGACCTCAACACCAAAAATATCATAAGGGACATTCTAACTACAATCAAGAGCAGAAAAAGGGTAACTGGAAAAGAAAACACTATTAACAAGGAAATATTGCTGAGCAACAAGAACATTCAGACATGATGAAGACTACTTGTACACTACTCAATCAAGTGAACCCTCCACGTCATCTAGTGATGTTTGGTATGTTGATTTGGGAGCCACTTGAAACATGACCGGCCACAGAGACTGGTTTACTTCGATGAGGGACATTCCTTTGAAAAAATCATGTTTCGTTGGGTGATGATTCTGTCATATACAGTTCAGGGAATTGGGAAAATTTCTCTACCCCTTGGTTCACGCAAATGTCAGACTATGAGATGTCTTATATGTCCTTGGGTTAACAAAGAATCTACTATCAGTTCAGGAAAATCCTAGATCACAACTTAAAAATTGACTTTGATAGTCATTATCCGATAAGAAAACGTGTTTAATTTGAGAAAAATCATGAGGCTCGAAAATATTTGGAAAAGCCTCGAATGTGGGATGCCATGTTCCAACTTGAGGTTTTGTCCACATAGATGATTAGGAACTTAGTGGCTAAGAACTCTACCTCTAGCACAGTTGTGGCATCAGATAGATTTAGTCATGTTAGTTTCAAATATCTCGAGACACTTCACTGACGCAATATGGTACATGGTTTACTATCTCTTCAGAAGGATACAAACAAGTGTCCTCACTACCTAACAGGAAAACAAAACATAGAGCTTCATTCTACGAAGATTACTTTTCAATCTCATGGAAAACTTGACTTGGTTCATACTGATCTTTGCAGTCCAATGTAACTGAGTCATTCAGGATTTCAGTACTTCATGCTTTGTGTTGATTACTATTCGACGAAAAATGTGAATTTTTTGTCTTCACAAGAAAAGTGAAGCTTTTGACACCTTCAAAAAGTTCAAAGTAGCTGTTGAGAACAGAAACTAGTCATCATATCATAACTCTCCACTCATATCGAGGGAGGGAATTCACCAATAATGAGTTCACAAACTACCTACAAGCTCACAGGATTCGTCGATAAATTCCTCCTCCACACACACCACAGCAAAATGGTGTTGTTGAGAGAAGAAATTGTTACTATCATGGAAATGGTGTGATGCTTGATCGATGACTCTGGACTAACAAATACATTATGGGTAGAAGCAACAAAGCCAACAATGTATTTGTTGAACATAGTGCCCACATTTTCTCTTGACGGAGTAACACCACAATGAAGCATGGTCAAATTGGAAACCATTTTTTGCACACCTCAAAGTATTCGGGTGTAAAGAAAGTATGCACATACCCATGACAGAATAGAAGGAAACTGGATATGAAATCACAATAACTCATCTTCATTGGGTACAGTGAAGAGAATCTTGGGTATAGATTGATGGATCCGAAGACCAGGAGAGTATACACTAGCAGAGATGTTGAGTTCTTTGAGAAGAAGGAAGAAGAGTCTCCTCCTCCAGACTCACCTGATGTAGATTCTTCACCTAGTTGTAAAAACTGAAGCTAGATGTTCCCACAGAATGATGAAAGTGATATGGGGATGATGGGGATGATGGTGATGATCTGATAGAACCATGACCCATGGGAATAGTTTAGCGTATGCCTAAATGGTGTACAAGTATATTGACGACGATGTACGATTGGATGCTCCACCAGATACATCCACTCCTGGACCACGAACTCACAGTAAAGAAAGAGAATACGTTAAATTTTATTTGGTGAGTATAGTTATTGAGTCATGATTAGCCCTTTACAGTCATAGGAATCCCTACATTCAAAATATTGGAAGGAAGCCATGGACTCTGAATATTAATCAGTGATGAAGAATAACACTTGGCAGCTTGTCGATATTCCACTAGGGAAGAAACCCATTGGATGCAGATGGATATTCAAAACTAAGTACAAAGCAGATGGGACAGTGGACAAGTACAAAGCAAGACTTGTAGCAAAGGGGTACGCACAAAAAGAAGGCATTGACTATGAGGAGACATTTGCTCCCACAGCTAAGATCAAAATGATCAGGATGATCTTTGCTCTAGCTGCTCAGTTTGGATGGAAATTTCACCAAATGGATGTAAAAAGTGCCTTCCTAAATGGAGATTTACAAGAAGAAGTCTACATGACTCAACCTGAGGGATATGTTGTACCTGGTCAAGAAGCAAAGGTATGCAGACTTAGGAAATCTCTGTATGGTCTAAAACAAGCACCCCAGGCATGGTACATCAAGATTGATGAGCATCTCGTACAACATGGATTTGTTAGAAATCCATACAATCCCAATCTATATCTCAAAAATCAAGGGGGGAGATGGTGATTGTTGTTGTCTGTGTCAAATATCTAGTCATCACTGGTAGTTCAGTAAGGATGATCAATGCAACGAAGAAAGATCTTAAACAATCGTTCGACATGACCAATCTCAGGGTGATGCACTATTGTCTTGGATTGGAAGTGTGGCAGAAAGAGAATCATATTTTTTGTTTCTCAGATGAAATATACCAAGACTATGCTCGAGAAGTTTAGGATGATGGATTGCACACCAATTGCTACACCCATGGAGAATAGATTGCAGTTATCTTATTCAGATCCATCTCCTGAGGTAAGTGCCACTCTCTATCGGTAGTTGATTGGGAGTCTCATTTACCTGACCTACACTAGGCCAGATATTAGCTTTGCAGTAAGCTATCTATCCAGGTTCATGCAGGAACCCAAAGTTTTTCATTGGAAAGCAGCAAGGCGCATATTGAGATATCTCAAAGGATCAGTGGATCTTGGTCTAAAATACAAGAAGAATGACAACTTCTTCTTGTCTAGATATTCAGATTCAGATCATGTAAAGAAACATTGATGATAGAAAATCCACTTCAGGATTTGTGTTCTTTATGGGATCTAGACCAATATCATGGGGAAGCAAGAAACAACACTTCGTTTCTCATTCTTCCACAGAAGCCGAGTATCGTTCTGCAGGGAGAAGTTGTATGTGAAGTGATTTGGCTACGTCGCATACTAGAATGACTTGGAATACCACAGGACAAACCAACCACCATGTATGTTGACAATGAAGGTGTTCTCAAACTTGTTCGCAATCCAGTTTTTCATGAGAGAACAAAACACATTGAGGTACAAGTTCATTTCATACGCGAACATGTGTTGAAGCACAACATCCAGCTTCAATATTGTCCAACAGCTGAACAACGAGCATATATCTTCACAAAATCACTTACACGTGACAAGTTTGAGTTGTTCAGAGAGTTCCTCTCCTCATCCTGATAATAATGGTATAGCTCTGATACCAAATGATAGAATAGAATAAGATTGCAATGACCAAAGAGGGACGGAAGTCTCACAAATATTATTGATCATGAAACTAGATTACATAACAATGCAAGAGCTGTAATATTTATAGATATTAGACAGCCTCATATGGATAGACATGACACCCTATCAGGCACCAACTATGAGATGATAATACCCATCTCACATGCACATGTAATTACTACTAATACCAATATTGAATGTTATCCAACATAACAATATTGAATGCAAGTCACTAGACTAGAGTGCACATGTTGCACATTATTAAATAAAAGACAATGCAATAAAATGCAATAAATATGCCTATGCTAAATTATGCTAACATTCCCCCCCTTAATTTTGCATAGTTTCCAATGAAGTGGAGAGGAACTCTTTGAACAGTGTGAATTTTTCACGTGCAAGTGACTTAGTGAAAACATCTGCCTTCTGTTCAGCTGTAGGACAGAACTGGAGCTATATGTTGTGCTTTAAGACATGCTCGCATATGAAATGAACCTGTACTTCAATTTGCTTGGTTCTCTCATGAAATACTGGATTGCGAACAAGCTTCAGAACTCCTTTATTATCAACATATACTGGAGTAGATTTCTGTTGTGGTAGACCAATTCCTTCCAGTATTCGGTGTAGCCGTATTGCTTCACAAACAACTTCACATGTAGCTCGATACTCTACTTCTATAGAAGAGCGAGAAACAAAGTTTTGTTTCTTACTTCCCCATGATATCGGTCTAGATCCCATAAAGAAGACAAAGCCTGATGTTGACTTCCTATCATCCATGTTTCGTGCATGATCTATATCTGAATATCCTGTCAAGAAGAAATTGTCATTCTTCTTGTACTCTAGACCAAGGTCAACTGTACCCTTTAGATATCTCAGTATTTTCTTTGTTGCTTTCCAATGATATATTTTCGGTTCTTGCTGGAAGCGTGATAAATAGCTGACTGCAAAGCTGATATCTGGTCTAGTATATGTCAGGTAAATGAGACTCCCGATCAACTGCCGATAGAGAGTTACATTCACCGATGGTGATGGATCGGAACGAGATAACTGAAGTCTCACTTACATAGGTGTAGCAATAGGAGTGCAGTCCATCATCCTAAATTTCTCGAGCATTGTCTTGGTGTATTTCAACTATGACACAAAGATATGATTCTCTTTTTGCCATACTTCCAACCCAAGACAATAGTGCATGAGCCCGAGATTTGTCATGTCGAACGATCGATTAAAATCCTTCTTTGTTGCATTGATCATCTTCACAGAACTACCTGTAATGACTAGATCGTCGACATAAACAACCACAATGACAATCCCCCCCTTGCTTTTTGAGGTAGAGATTGGGGTCATAAGGATTCCTTTCGAATCCATGACTTATGAGATGCTCATCAATTTTGATGTACCATGCCCGGGGTGCCTGTTTTAGGCCATATAGTGATTTTATGAGTCTACATACCATCATCTCTTTTCTTGGTATTACATAACCCTCTGGCTGAGTCATATAGACTTTTTCTTGCAAATCTCCATTAAGAAAGGCACTTTTCACATCCATTTGGTGGACTTTCCAACCAAATTGTGCAGCTAGAGAAAAGATCATCCTGATTGTCTTGATCTTGGCTATGGGAGAAAATGTCTCCTCATAATCAATGCCTCCTTGTTGTGCATACCCCTTTGCTACAAGCCTTGCTTTATACTTGTCAATAGTCCCATCTGATTTGTACTTAGTCTTGAATATCCATTTGCATCCAATGGGTTTCTTCCCTGGTGGAAGGTCAACAAGTTGCCATGTGTTGTTCTTCATCACTGACTGATACTCTTAATCCATGGCATCTTTCAAGCTTTTGATTGTAGCACTTCGTGAACTGTAGATGGCTCAACTGTTTCAACAACTCTGGCTCATAGGGCATAATTGACCTCTTCACGAGCTTGACTGCGAGTTCTAGGTCTAGGACTAGATGATGTGCTATGTGCTTCATCCAAATTTGCATCTCTTATTGATTGAGTATACCATTTAGGTAACTTCTTAGCTGTTCCATTAGCTTGTGGTGGATCCAAGTTTTCACCATCATCTAATTCATCACTGTCATCTTCAGTGGGAACATCAAATTATATCTTCACAAGAGGTGTATTCTGCATGTTTTTTGAGTCGTTGAGTGGAGCATCTTCTTATTTCTTCTCAAAGAACTCAACATCCCTACTTGTGTATAATTTCTTTGCTTTGGGATCCCATAATCTGTACCCAAGTGCTTCTTCACTGTATCCAATGAATATTGGTTTCTCAGCTTTCATATCCAACTTGTTTCTGTTCTTCTTAGGTATGTGCATGCTAGCTTTACATCCAAATACTCTTAGGTGTGCAATTGATGGTTTCTGATTTGACCATGCTTCTTGAGGTGTCACTCCTTCAAGAGCTACTGTGGGCACTCTGTTCAACAAATAGACTGCAGTTCTTGCAGCTTCTACCCAAAATGTCTTTGTTAAACCTGAGTCATCAATCATACATCGCACCATTTCCATGATAGTACGATTCTTTCTCTCAACTATACCATTTTGCTATGGTGTGTGAGTAGGAGGAATTTGTCGACGAATCCCATGAGCTTCCAGGTAAGTCTTGAACTCATTGCTTGTGAATTCCCCCCTCAATCTGAGTGGAGAGTTTTGATCTTGCGATCAACTTCATTCTCAACAAGTGCTTTGAACTTTTGAAATGTCTCAAAGGCTCGACTCTTGTTTCTTAGACAATATATCCACATCTTTCTTGAGTAGTCATCAACACAAAGCATGAAGTATTAACATCCAGAATGACTTGGTTACATGGGCCCGCAAAGATCAGTGTGCACCAAATCAAGCTTTCCCTTAGCTCTATATGTGTTCTTCTGGAATGGTACTCTGTGTTGCTTTCTAGCTAGACAATTGTGACACTTGTCAGTTTTGTGCTTGAGTGTAGGCAATCCTTTCACCATGTTGCCCTTTTGAAGTGTTTGGAGATAGCCAAAACTAATGTGACCATATATGCGATGCCATAGTTCTGTAGATTGTGTGTCTTTGGCCACTAGAGATTGATCATCCTTGTGGACAAAATCAAGTTAGAACATGCATCCCACATTGGAGGCTCTTGCTACAATCTTGGAACCTCTTGACTTATCTCTTATCAAGCACACTTTTTCTCCATTATTACTATCAAAATCTAACTTCAAGTTGTGATCAAGGAGTTGACTAACTGATAGCAAATTCTTGGTCAACCCAGGTACATACAATACATATGTGATTTTGCAGTCATGCTTTCCAACAGGTAATGAAATGTTTCCAATCCCCTTGACATTGTATGATCAGTCATCACCTAATGACACATGGTTCTTGTTAGGTGAGTCACGTAGTGTGTAGAACCAATCCTGGCGTCCAGTCATGTGTCGAGTTGCACCCGAGTCAACATACCAGATATCTTGTGTGGACTTGGTTTCTTCATCAAATTGAGTAGAATACATGTGGTGTCCTTCATCTGAATCATCCTCATGTTCGGCAATGTACCCTTATTGTTTGGGTTTTCTTTGCCAATTACCATTTTTCTACCCTTGATTGTTGTTATTGTTGGACTTCCCTTGATTTGAATTATTGTTACCTTGTTGGTTGTTGGGTTTTGAATTGCTTGATGAACCTTTTTTGTAGGAATTGTACCAACAATCTTTGATGTCATGTCCCCCTCTATTGCAAATGGGACACTTCTTGATGTTGTCTCGTTGACTTTGATTTTGTTGGGACTTCTTGTGATTGGACTGAAATTTCCCCTTTCTTTTATGATTGGAAGATAGTGCTTGCTCATCTTCATGATCTTTGTTGTTCATTGCCTCTTCTTGTTGGAGTAGATTGACCAACTTCTCAAAGGTGACTGTGTGTTCACTCATATTGATAGTTGTCACAAAGATTCTGTAGAATGAGGAAGTGCTTGCAACACAATTGGTACGAGGTCTTCATCACTTATCTTTTTTCCCAATGCTAATAGAGATGCCCTCAAAGTAGCAACTCATCTCAAAAAAACTTTAACCTTCTCATTGTGCTTGAACTTGAGAGTATGCAGTTGTGATAGTAGGTTGAGGATGGCATTCTTGTTCTTTGCCTCATAGACTATGCTCAACTTATCCCCTGCATCCTTGGTTGATGTGGCATCTCTAATGTGGGGTTGCACATCATCTGTTATGCTAAACAAGATGATCAACTTGGCCTTTTAATTGGCCCTATCAAATTAAACTTGTTGTCTTCCATCATCAAGTGATCTTGTTGTTTTTCCATCTACAACTGTCCATAGGTCTTCAAACTCAAGTAACATCTTGATCTTCGGTTTCCATGCAGCATAGTTGTCTCCTCTGAGCAGTTGTGAATCTGGCAAGAAGAACTTTGGTGCTTGTGCACTTATTTCTGTAATCTGAATTTCTAAAACTCTGAATTTCTGACAAAGGATAAGGCTCTTATCACTCCAGGTTTATGGTCTCTCTCTTGATATACCGTCAGGCTGATATACCAAACCTTTCTATATACGCTCCCTTCTGATTTACCCGTCGGTATGTGGAAGAAGATCACCCTTTCAATATACCCGTCAGTAATGGAAAGAGGTGTTAACACAAGTGAAAGAATTTAGTACGTGGTACTTAGACAGTACGAAGAGGGGTTTGTGCAAGCACAAACGGATGGGGAGGGCTCAAATGTGTGTGTATTGTGTCCTTATTACTCCTTGTCGATTTTATAGCATCGATGCCCAGACGACGTTTAGGCAGCTGTGTTAGGCATTAAGTTGCAGTAGTAGTCGTGATGACATCACTCGTAAGCGCTTCCCAGAGGCACCGTATATACCGAACGCTACTATGAGATCAAAGATCTCGTGTGATAGAACCAAACATAAAATAAAAAAATTGTACTTTTTTTTTCATTTTATGCACCAAGATTAGTACAAAATGCTCCAAAAGTACATCAAAATGAAATTTTTGGTGTCCCCCTCTTTAGAAAAAAGGGTCTAGAATAAAAAAATACACAATTTAGGCCAAAAATATTTTTTACCCCCCAATAGGTGTTTTTCCGCTAAATTTAGCGGTGGCTCTAAATGTGTTTGGTGAGCTTCTAAATTTAGAAATCTCCCAAAAATTAGTAATTTCTCCAAATTTTCCAAAAAAAATAATTTAATAAAAAATATGGAGAGAGTGGGAATTGAACCGCTGACCTGTTTGTTCCCAAGATCCAAACAAACAATCTAAATATTATTTTCACCTTTTCTTACAAACCGTGATCTGGGTTTTTCTAAAATTTTGACAACAGCATTATACAATATTTTTCTTGAAACCCACAAAATTTCAGAAGAATTGAAATCTTTTCTTTTGAGATCTTACCAATTTACCAGCTAGATCTGATTTTTTTTTAAAAAAACTGATCTAACTTGTATAGACTTTTCGTTACATGTAGAGGCCGAATCTGAAAATGATATAAACTGCAAAGTTGTGAGCCTCCTTCTTATCTTTCTAGAAAAAAAAACAGCACATCAATTTGACTTTGTATGAAAAAGTTACGTCCTTTTTTCTAAGAGCTATCTGCTGGAATTTTGTTGACGAGACTGCTTCAACCTTTGGTCCCAAATTCTTCACACCTCCACTTTCAGATCTGATTTTTTTTTTTTTTTAGATCTGATCTTTTTTCTTTTTTTTTAGATCTGCAATTTTTTTTCAATATCTTTCTCCTTTTTTTTAAGATCTCTTTTTTTCACAAATCTTTTTTTTTTTCAAGATCTTTTTTTTTTTAAGATCTCCAAATCTGAAATATTCCGCCAATATGTTGGATCAATTAGCTGTGCCAATGGACTAATCAAAAAAAATTACCTTCCAAATAAGTGGATAGGTTAAATTTTAATTGAGGGATGCTTAGAAGGAATGGAGGCTACGAGATGCTTTAATGGCTCTCCTTTGATGCAGATCTTCTTCTCCAATGGATCATCTCCAATAGTGCTCCTCTCCAACCTTGCTTGGATAGAACCTGCTCTGATACCAAATGATAATAATGGTATAGCTATGATACCAAATGATAGAATATAATAAGATTGCAATGACCAAAGAGGGACGGAAGCCTCACAAATATTATTGATCATGAAATCAGAGTACATAACAATGCAAGAGCTTGTAATATTTATAGATATTAGACAACCTCATATGGATAGACATGACACCCTATCATGCACCAACTACGAGATGATAAGACCCATCTCACATGCACATGTAATTACTACTAATACCAATATTGAATGTTATCCAACATAACAATATTGAATGCAAGTCACTAGACTAGAGTGCACATGTTGCACATTATTAAATAAAAGACAATGCAATAAATATGCCTATGCTAACACATCCCTTGAGACAATGCACAATTAAGGGGGGAAATATTAGGATAAATTAATTATGCATTATATGATTTATTATTTAATTAATTTTATTAATTAAAATAATCATATTATATGGTTATATTATAAACCATAATATAATTGTAAGTTGTTATATGGTTTTAAACCATATTTGTCTTTTTGTTTCACAGGGATAATTGTTACAATTATTATAACAATTTATATGCTTCCCAGATGTATTATTGGAAGCAGTTGTGAGTATGGTTTTACCTATGCAACATATTTATTTGTATGCACATTGTTGTCCAATATGTATAAATATTGCAAAACTCCATTGTAATGGTTAATCAATTTCACATTAATAAAATATACAGGCTTCTGTCCCTGTTTGTGAAATTACAGTTATATGGATGCCTTTAGTGCTCTTTTTGCCTTTAGATGCAAGCTTAGGTGATAATAGATAATGCTTAGAGCTTGGTCCCTTATTTGAGAGCTATAACTATGTATATATATGATTCCCTTGTTTGAATTTTGTAATTGACAACTGGAAGGCCAATCCAAAAGTATAAAAGATGCCAAAGAAGTAAAAGAGACCCAAAAGAGTGAGAAAAGGGAAGAAAGGGTCAAAAGCACCCAGAAGGGACATGAGTGCCTACGCCCTAACTGGGCACTAGTGTCTGAGGTCATAAAAGATAAATCAATAAAATAATGACATGTCTATAGGGTGTGTAAGGTCAATAAAAGCATAAGAGACAAAACAAAAAGGCCCGAAAGACATTGTCAATTACTAGTTTTCTTTCTTAGGAATCATGTACATATTAGTATGCTCTAGGACCTAGAAATGTACCCAAGTGCATAGATTTTATGTCTACAATAGTTTACTACTTAGTTTTGTAGGCCCATTTTGATAGTTTCTTGATGTATGATACTTTTTTTATGAGGTTATTTTGAAGTAGTTGATGATGTATAGACATTTTTGATATGTGAGGCTCTTTTTAAGTCATTGATGTATATACATTTTTGATAAATGAGGCTCTTTTGAAGCCATTGATGTTGTATACAAATTTTTGTATATGAGGCTCTTTGAATCCCTTGATGATGTTTAGACATGTGTGTGTGTGTGTGTGTTTTGTGTGTGTACGTATATGTATATGTATATGTATATATGCATGTATGATTTCGATTTTGTGTTATGCTTAAGTTTTGTTTATGATTTTTGATGTGATGTACTATGGAAATATTTGAAATGTATATGTTATAATGTGATTTTGATGATCTTAGATATGGTTATGACAAATGATGGTCTTTTTGTATGATTAATGCACTATATGATGGATAAGAATATGATGTAATATGTTAGCTTCCTTATTGTTCTTAGCATATATATGTGATACTGCATGTGTAA
The DNA here is from genome assembly GCA_019776745.2 of Taxus chinensis. Lineage (NCBI taxonomy): Eukaryota > Viridiplantae > Streptophyta > Pinopsida > Cupressales > Taxaceae > Taxus > Taxus chinensis. Next base: position 621,612,775 of record CM034156.1, read on the forward strand.
ATTTTTTATTAATATTGACATATGCATCATAATGGTTAGTCATACTAGGATCATAGATGAATGTGGGATATTTGTTTGTACCATTTTCTGACATGTAAAAGGTTTATATTTAGAAAACACGGGGAAACGGGTCCTTCTTGATAGTTCCAAGGTTCCCTGCTAGCTTTATTGTATATTACACAAGTTGATTGATGTGGAAAAATTGTGTTTTATGGGAAATTTGATCGATGTGGGAAGCTTTCCTAGGATGGTTTGCTTTGTTGATTTCGATGTGAGGGTTGATCGATGTGGGAAGTCCCTTTTTTATAGGAGGAATGATCAATGTGGGAAGTTTTTTTTTGTGTATTTTGATTTGATATCCATCCTTTAAGGGAGTGGTCTATGATTTTATTGAATTTTAATTTTATGGTAGCATCCTTCGAGGGAGTGGTCCACAACTTTAATTGATTGTAATTTTTTTTTCTTTTGATAACCGTCCTTTGAGGAATCAGTATGTATTTTGATTATGTCCATCCTATATATATCTTAATTTTTAGAGCTAAGGGTGAGCCTAGGTAGCCAATTAGAAGGGGATAAGTAAATGTGCAATCTACACATATATCCTTAACATTTCGTTAATAGGGTAGGTGGAGATAGTGTGTGAGTAATTATTGTGGGGTTCCCTAACTACAAAGAGGGGAAATTTTCCATGTGGAATATGATATGAGTAGAGCCGTGGTGCCCATGTTTAAGGTCATAAGTGGTATGTTGTCGAAAGACCATATAATTCTATATGATTATGCTCGAGTGAGGGAATGTTTGGATTGATGGGGGGTAGATCTTGGTTTGACTAAGGTATTATGAGTCGATATGTTATCACTGAAATGACCACAGGTGCAAGGTGTTAAGACGTTCCTTTTCAGGTTTATCATTAAGGGAGGCTAAATGATAGGCTCCATGCCCATATGTATAAGTGATGATATATGATCCAAGCTAGTTAGGATAAAACTTCCCATGCTTACTCTTTTCCATATTAGTAACATGATGGTTTTCTTTGAGAACAAGATCACCAATGTTGAAATCACATTATTTCAAATGTTTTTTATATGCTCGTTTGATTCTTTCTTTATAAATTTTGATATGTTTGAGGAAATTTAGATGTTGTCCATCTAATAATTATAATTTTGGTAGGTTTTCTTAATGAATAATCCTCATCGGAGATGAATTCTTTAAGAGAAACACGTAAGGATGGGATCTAAAACTTTGAGAGGAATAACATACTTTGGTGTTGTATACAAAGGATAAGGGGTGTAGTTCCTGTAGGGGTTTAGAAAGTTAGTGCTGAAAGGCCCATAATGAAAATGGGATTTGAAGATACTAATCTTTAGCTAGTCTTGATCAACAATTTTAATGAGGATTTGGGTTGGGGGTTTTATTAGATGATTCAGAATTGACCATTATCTTGTGGGTAGTAAGGTGTGGAAAAGTGTGAGTTTGATTTTGTAAGTGTCGCAATTTTTTTGAAATTTATTATCTTTTGAATGAATTTACCATTATTTGTGATGATTTTATTGAGGTATACCAAAGTGACAGATAATGTGATGATGGATAAAGTCAATAATCTTATCTATCTTTATTAGAGATAAGGGGGGATTGATTTTACCCACTTTATAAAGTATTGAGTTGTTGTAGTGATGGAATTGTGTTGTTGTGATGAATGTGGGTTGATAAGGCCAATGAGGGTCAAACCCCTCATTGTGAAAATGGCCATAGAGGTCTTGAGATGGTTGGAGAGCGTGATTGGTGAATGTGTGTAATACTAGAATGTTTGTTGACATTTTATGTACTTCTTCTTAACATAGTCATAAAATTCTTGATTAAGTGTTGAACCAGTATTAACCCATGTGCTAGGATCTATTTAGCAACATAGCTAAACTATTGAAGTGTCAACCACATATGCCATCATGTATTTCTTGGATAGATATACGAGGCTCTGGAGTTTTAAGAAAATGGAGGAGGCTGTCAAATCCTGTTTTGTACAGGATTACTCCCTATTATGATCGAGCAATGATGCACGTTGTTGAAAATATCTTTTACCACTTCTAGATAGATCTAGAAGGTATTTTTATTGTGGAAAGATAGTCATATGTTTAGGTATACCAATTTTTCATCTTGGTTATCATCTATATTATTGATAGTAGGAAGGTAGATGTTTATATAGGATGGCTAATCTAGTTTGTGCACGATGATGAAGTGCTTGAATAATCTGGTGATAAAGGGATGAGAGAGGAGAGAGTGGCCATAGTGTCTACAATTTTTTTAGATGAGTGAGGGATGGTTTGGATTTTATAGTGTTAAAATATTTTTAGGATATCTTCAGTGATAGTTTTTTATTCTTGCAAGATTTCTTTTTTACATTGATATATTCCTTTTATTTGATTGATGAAAAGTTGTGAATCCTCGTAGATGTCAAGGATTTGTACACCAAGAAAGGTGATGGTATGAAGTCCCATGATGAGAGCTTCATATTCCACCGTGTTATTTTTGCAATCAAAGTTAATTTTGAAGGATAGGGGAATAGGGGTGTCCCAAGGGGGTATTATGAGTATTCCAGCACCCTCCTTGTCTTCATTTTGACCCGTCAAAAAACAAAATCATTTTGAGAGGGGTGTTATTTTGGTCGAGAGTGTTGATAGATTCGTCAAGAAATTGTTCACAAGTGAGTTGATTGGTAAGGAAAGGAGCTTCGACAAGATGATCAATGATGACATGTCCCTTAATGGACTTTTAAGAAATAAATTTTAGATCAAATTTTGTCATGAGCATGAGCCATATGGTTATGTGATTATTGTGATATGGCTTAGACTACATGGATTTTAGTGGATTAAAATTTGTGACTACATATGTTTTTTGATTAAGAAGAGAGTACAAAGTTTGGAAGTTCTGAAGTACAAGGCACAACACAAATTTTCTAATTTAGAATAACATGTTTCATGCTCGTGAAGGGTGTGAGTTATGTAGTAGATGAATTTCTCCTTACCTTGTTCATCTCAATGTGTCAGCATGGCTCCCAAGGCATGATCAATAGCAGAGATATAAATATATAAGGGCTCCCCCTCTCATGAAGGTGTATACACTAGTGGTGATAAGAGGTATTTTTTGAGTACATTGAACACCCATTGAAATTCCTCGTCCCACTTGAAGTAGGTGTCTTTTCTGAGAAGGTGATGGAAAGGTTGAAAACATTTTGATAATTGAGAGATAAAGAGACCGATCAATTGAATATTTCCTTGAAGACTACGGAGTTGTTTGAGATTGGATGGAGGATGAATTTAAATAATGGCTTTGACTTTGATAGGGTTTAATTTAACTCCCCTAGAGGATACTATGAATCCTAAGATTTTTCCTGTGAGAACCCTGAATACACATTTGGATGGATTAAGAATTATAACAGATGTGAAAATATCACGTCAAGGATGGTTAGATGATCGCTTTGGTGTTTGGATTTACCTAAGAGAGCATCTATGTAGTCTTCTATGATTTTGTGGATGATTTCATGGAAGATATAGTTCATAGCATGTTGATAATTAGCTCCTACATTTTTCAGGCCAAATGGAATTACTTTATGACATAAGGTTCTCTATGGGATGATAAAGGATGTCTTATGTTGGTCTTTTAGTGTGATGATGATTTGAAAATAACCAAAGAAACCATCCATAAGAGACAATGTTTGATGTCATGTTGTTATATCGATGAGCTGATCGATATTAGGTAGGGGAAAATCATAGTTTGGGCAAGCTAGGTTAAGGTCTCAAAAGTCTGTATAGATGTGTAACTTCCCTATGGCTTTCATGATGAGATAACTTATTTGAACAATAGTGTGATGTAGAATGCATCCTACGAAGCTTTTTCTTCATGGGTTTAACATCTAGGATGGTGACGATATTGTGGATAATGATGTTAGGTACTATATCAAGCATGTTACTGTAAGACCATGTGAAGGTTTGATTGTGTTTGGATAAGAATGCGATGAACTATTAGAGTTCATGTAGATCTAAAGCTTGACCAATATTAACAATTTGTGGTTCTTCTGATGTGTCGATATTAACATCGGTGGTTGATTCATTGACAAGTGTAGATGTATCAGGGGGTAAATATTTTTTAAGGTAGTGATCTTTGGACCCCATATAGGTTAAGATAACATCATCGTCATGACAATGGAGGATGTTGATAGTGGGAGAATCTTCTTCTACATGTGAGGTAATATCAAGGGAAGATATTTTTTCTTTCCATCGAGTTGATAACTCAGTGGTCCTAATGTGATAGTATGGACTAAAATTTTTATAGGGAATGGATATGGTATCATTTTTATCAGAGGGTAAGTCTAATGATGGTTATGGGTGTGATTGTGATTCTAATGTTGATAGTGATGAATTGGAAGATGTTGCTTTGAAACTGAGGCCATACTTTTCGTTAGGCCCCCTCAAGTCTTCAAAGGGAAACTTGTGCATACCTTTCTCATACCTATAAACATCGAAACCCTTTCATGCGTAGCTGTGAATGTAAGTTTGAGGAAATTTGGGTTTTTCTAAAAAATGATAAATCTGATGAGAACAATTCAACATGTGGTTGGTCATTGAGGTGGGAGGAAGGATGAGCGATGCATCCATAAACAAGATATGTTTGGAGGAACGGAGGACCGAAGGAAATTATATTTCCTACATTAGGCTCATAGAGTGTTTTTTTGTCAGGTCTCACATACATTTTATGTGTAGGGAGTGCATTCAAGGCTAGGAGGTGATACTCCCCCAATGAGAGACATTACATGATGTCTTCAAAAGATTGATCATTTGGTATTTTAGATGTGGGGATGGAGGAACTTGTATATGCTTGATTTGAATATGTGGAGTTTTGTAATGGAAGAAACACGTAATTAGGTTTGTAGTTCATGTGACAAGATTTAAATGGATTTAGATCAGCGGAGATAACAACGGTCTTACCCTCGTGTTTTTATTTCAGAAAATGATGTAAAGTATATGGGACACTATGCATATCACATATCAGGAAATTGAAGTTGTTTAAAGGTGTGAGATGATATTATGTTGATGTTAGCACCATTGTCAACCATAACTCTTTTAACCAAAGTGCCATTGATTTGGGATGTGATGAAGAAAGGGAGATCATGATCATAAATTTGTAGTGAGGGAATCTCAGAGTCATTAAATGTGATGACAATGTTCACCAACAAGATTGGAGAATGGTTGAGGTTCATATGATGGTACTGAGATGGATTGAATGGTTTTGATCATATCTTTTTGATGTTACGGGGAATTTTGGATAAGTTCATAAAGGGACATTTTAATAGGTGTTTGGTGTAAATTTTTTAGGACAATATTCCATATGGATGTTGTGAATTGAGCATGAGATGCCATAATGATGGAAACATTGACTTTGGAATATGATGGATTGGATGATTTAGGAGGGGTAACAAAGATAGACATTTTACGTCGGTCTTGATTATGGCCTTTCAAATATTGGGTGCATGCTCTCGTGGCGATACAGATATCATCTATTTGTAATAGAGTGGTCTTATTGGAAGGGGTTGTGCTATGACTAGACAAAGTGTCAAGTGATGGTTTAGGATTTTGCGTTTGGGGTAGGTTTGAATTAATGTTTGGTTCTTGTTATGTTGAGATCAATAGACAAACTAGGATGGTTTTTTTTTTTGGAGAAGCCCTTTTTTAGAGAGACTCCAAATTACATTGTGGAGGGATTTGCAGTCCTCTATGTAGTGTCTTGAGGTTCGATAGTAAGTACAAAATTCCTCGTAATTATACTAGGAAGGTTTCCACCCCTGGGATCAGATGGCTTGATTGATGAAAATTTTATAATTGACTATTACACAAGTTTCTCAAGGATTTTGGTATAATATCTTGACGAGGCTTATTGAGGTGTAGACAAGGGTATCATACTTTGGATGTCATTCGATGGTTTAGAGGCATCCAACGTTCGAAGCGTGTTTTGCATGGTGCTTTTAGGTGTGAGTTTGGAAGCTATTTTAGATTCTAATACGGTGACTATGAATTTCGATGAGGGATATGGCCCGAAAATAGTATGTAAGGATATCACACCCTATAGTGTGTGTTTTTTGTGTGGGAGTTCAATACTTTTGTGCGGATGACTTGTTGGCTTTTGTGTTGGACTACCAAGGTTTTTTATTTAATGTTGAGAGACTTTTTCTTTGGATGTGGTTTTTATGATTTCGATAACAGATTGTTTTTCTTGTGATTTTGAAGAGATAATATCAGAGGTATCTATGTGAGTGCACATAGCAGGGATTGAAATTTGTAACGAGGATGGGTTCGAGGAATCAATGGTAAGGAGATATGAATATTTGGATTTTGAGTTGCATGTTTTGATCGTGGAAACTCATGGTATAATAGGTGTAGGTGATAGTTGGTTGATACTGTTGATAATGTGAGCCATTGAATTCTGGGTCCCTACGACATTGGTTTGATTGTTGGCTAGGGGATGGTTTAGAAAGGGTTTTTTTAACACATCCAATTTTTGATTAGGAGATACATTTGGGTTGTCAAGTTGTAGTTCACCTCGATCAATGAGGTCTTGGAGAACATTCCTAAAAGAACGGCATCTTTCAATGTTTTTTCCTCAGACCTAATGATATTTTCAATAGTATTCAACTCTATACTGTGATGGTTTAAATGCAGATTCATTGATAGGTCAAATAAGAGGGAGTTTTACCATGTAAGCATTGAAGATTTAATAAAAAAATTGAGTTGTATAACTCCCCTAAAGGTGTATATTTACTTAGAGGTCAAGATTGATTAGAATCTGAATGATTCTTAGATGTAGTTTTCAAGACAACTACGTTTGTGAAATCCTTGGACTTCTCAAAGCTGGAATATGTTTTGAAGGACGAGTTAGGCTTGGTTTTCTTAGATCATAATTTTACCTTACCATATTCAAGAGCTTGGAGTTCCAATTTTTGGGCCATGGTAAAGGCCTTGTCAAATTTTTGAAATGGTTGGGCATGAAGGGTGGATGATATGTGTTTGGTGCAAGACCAAGCAAATAGCTCAACCAATTCAGTCCGAGGGAAAGAAAATGATAATTAATTGATAATTCCTCACCATTTAGTGATGAAATTAGAAACAAAATCATATTTGAATTGTTTGATAGCATACAGGTTGGTGATAGATATCTTCCGAGTGATATTGATAGAAAATTGTTCTAAGAATAAATGTTCTAGTTGTGTGAATGAGTAAAGGGGGTGTTAAGGAATACTGATATGTTAATCTAGGGAAGGCTAGGATAATGACATCAGAAATGTCCTTAACATGAGATCTTGGTGATGAGATAAAATATAACATGCATGAGGAAAGGCCTTGATGTGTTTCCACGGGTCCTCCTTATTGTAAAATTTGATGAACTTTGGAAGTTCTTAGTGAAGAGGATATGGTTGAAAAAATTTGGATGGGTTGATAGGCTCATTGCACATTTGTTCATAGGAGAATGTATATTTAGGACCCATGGGGTAGCTTTGAGACTCAAGATTCTACCTGAGAGTGCTTGCATGGGATCATTTTGAGGAAGTTGTGTGTTTGAATTATTAGCTTGGTTGTAGATGAGGGGGTTTGGTTGTTGCTATTGATGGTAAGGAAAAGGGGGATTTTGAAAATGAAGAGTATTTCCTAGTATATTGTAGGTTGACTGAGGGATGAATGATTGTGAATAGGATTGGATATATTGATATGGATGGGGGATATAAGTATTAATGAGAGGTTACAAAGGTTGTAGATTTTAATGTGGATAGGTATAATCATATTATGGGATACCAGTGGTAGGGGTGGTTGTGAGGATGTATGAGTGCTTGTAATATCACTCATGTTGATAGGTGGAAAATACATGGGAATAGATACCACTAGGTTCTCAACTACGGATGTGTATTGTTATGAGATAAGGGGTTGTTTCATGGCCAAGGGGCTTGTGGACATGATCTTATCGATAGAGCTTGTCGAGGGAGGTAAAGAACTGGAATATGTGTGAATGATTCAAGGGCTGAAGAAACAACAATATTTTGGACACCCCATGGATTAACTAAGGACACATTTGTTACATGCCCTTGTTGACTAACCGAGGGTGATGTAGTAATGATGGGGTTTTGAGCACCCTGAGGGATATCTGAAGATGTAGATGGTATGGGTCCTTGTTGAGTGGTCGTATTCTATGAAGAGATGGTATTGAGTTCAAAAATAGTGATAGGGGTAGATGAAGCAAGTTTATATGTTCCCGTATCACTAGTGGTAGGATAGGGAGTGATATGTTCTATAATTGAATGACATAAGGGGTCAATAAGCTGGGAATGATTGAATGTGATAGTGGTGATAGGTGGATTATATTTTGGATTGTGGCGATGAAGATGGATGCCTCGCAAAGCAAGATAGCCACTAAGAGTAATAGGTTTGGTGTATAAGAGTTCTTTAAATATTGGGTCACCACTATTGAAGAATTGTGGAATAGGTGGATCAGGGATTTCTGATGTTTCTAACTAAGTGCCAGGAGAGCGCAAAGGATCCTGGGTTGTTTCGGTGGATTGTTGGAAAGGATATGACATATTTGTAATGTTCTGAAGATGATGTTGCTGCCTACTCAAGACCATGAACTAGTCAAACAAGTAATATATGAATAGAAATATGGTTGTTAAATGAAAAACATACAATCAAAAAAGAAATTTCTTAAATTATCTTGATTAACTTAGAAATATGTGAAGAATAAAAAATGGTTTACAAAGATATACTAAGAATAAGGTACACTAAAATTGGTTTCTAGCGTGTTAAGGATGAAGTCCTTGATATATTCAAAGGTACGAGAGGCCCAAATTTTGTTGGTGTTGGTATGAGGCATGGTATTGGGGCCTACCCCCTCACTTCACGATCCCACAATGATAAGGGTGTCACGTGTTTCGTTGATATACCGTCCACCAATTATTTATACTCGTCTAGAACACCAAGTCGACTTCCCTCTTGGTGATGAAATATAAGTAGGTAGACTTGGAAGGAGGTGTTTAAAATGTTGATTTGATTTACCCACATGGTTTGGTTATGTGTGAGAGAAAAATTGTGAATGCTTTCGTTTGAAACCCTAATTTAGGTAAATGAACAGGCAAGAATGAAGATTCTTTTTAAGACCGAAAGAAAGATAAATTTCTATGAAGATAGAGCACGCAAGATGCAATACTAAAAGAAAAATGAAAATAAAATGGACAAGTGTACCTTTGTTTAATAAGCACTCCCTTTTTAATTGTTTTATTTTACGAGTTTTTAGAAAGCCACTAGTAGACTACACACTAAAACTTTAGTGAGAAATGAACGAGAAATGGATTTTAGTATGAAAACATAAAATTTGATCAAAAGGGGACTAGATGGTCCCATCGAGCATGCTAGAATGTTTGTGGTAGATTTTGATTCACTTTATTATATGGAATAAATTACCAAAAACTCATAGGACAACAAATTTTAATTATACTGGCGTCGATGAATGTTGAGATCCAAAGCGCAAATGGATGTGAGAGACTCCTTATTCCAACGAATGATAGAACCTACACACAAAGAGATAACTAGACAAGATAGATATTAGATAAGACGATGACAAGTTACTTGGCAAAGGCCAATCTCTAGAACCAAAGGTATTCCTTTTAAGGGTGTCAACTCATTTTATACAATCAAGTGATAAATGATGAAATAGACAATACAATAAAATTACGATATTAAGATAATACAATGACTAAAAATTAATCTTTCATATGGATAATATGACCATGTTTTACATAATAGATGGTCTAGGCTATGTCTGTGACTAAATGAAGCTCCTCGAAGTACTCGATCCACTCTTACTTGGTGGTGTCTTGTATTTCTCATATGATTTGTAGTTGATCCTCAATGTCATCTGGATTCGGTGTCAGGACGATGGCACTTTGTATCACCTGTGTTATTATTACTCCAAATTAAAGGATTTAAAAAAAAAAAAGACAAACCCCTTAAATTCAAATTATGCCTTTAATGATTTTCTGCACGAAACAATTAATCCAACATAATTAAATGTTTACAATCCATTTAATAATTAATAATAACCATGTGCAGTTATAAGGGTCAATTAGATCTACATGATCCCCATAATTCACTCTAACTGAGTGTGTATGACTTATATACACTTGATTAAACCTTTTTAACAGGTCTTGAGAACCATGTGCATTGTAGACACCCTAAAAAGTACATCCATATTTCTAGTTTGATTCTATACAACTAGAATTAATTAAATTAATTCTATCTTACCGCAATACACCCTATTGAAATTAATTAAATTTATTTCATCATTTAAATACACCCTTTTAGAATTAATTAAATTAATTCTATTGTCTAATCCATATTCCTACCATTTGGAATTAAATAATTTAATTCCATCATGCCTTTGAAATTAATTAAATTAATTTTTACACCCCCTAGCTAATATAATTAAACATTTAATTAAATAATTGGTTAATTATTCCCTCACAATTAAATACTAATTAAATTAGTTATTTAATCAATTCCTCTTCTATTCAACTCAACTTGAACTCTACTTCTAGATTCTGAGAAATGAGGGCGCTATAGAGTTGTGCATGTACAGCCAACTTTCCGGATGTAACTTTTGTTATTCCAAATGTCCATTGCCCCTGTAAATCTACAACTACTATTGCCAAGTCTTCTTGTTAATCTGGGTGATTCAACCATTAACCTGGAGCTTAGTGAAATTTCGAATCCACCTTTCATGGCTCTACCCTCAGCTATAAAAGCAATCCCTTTCCTTGGTGTAAATCCATCCCTAGAGCTTTGAGCAAATTGCATCCAAATTCTTGCCAATTTAACATCCGCATCCTTATGAAATATGCTCATGTAGCATTTGCAAATCCTTTTGGAGAGTAATATCAAAGAGACATCCACAATCCAATCCTCAACAAGATCTAAACAAGTTTAAAATATTCTACGATCTTACTTGAGGTTTGCAAGATTATCTACAAAGAAGGTATAATTTTGTCTGTTTATTTCTTTCATCTTCTTTTGTATGTTAATTTCCTTGCATACATTCTGTCACACCTGGTGGGATTCCCCACACATTTATTTTTTTTTAGTTCATCATTTTGTGATCTAACTTCATCTTTGTGTTTCTTGTCTTCATTTAAGCTTGCTGTCAAAATTTTAGGTTCTCGGGTGGAGAACAAAACCTAAAAAAAATAGTTTTTTGGAATAGCTTTTAACGTTTTTTTTTTTATTTTCCTAGAAATTACAAGTGCTAGCATGCATGATCTCTGTGCTATCGTTAATTTTTTTTGCGCTAGCGTGCAAGTACATGCTGTTATTTTCAAAAATTCATGCATTTTCATTAAAGTTCATGCGACTACCGTCAGCATTGCACATGTTTCTGTTTAAGTTCAAGTGTTAGCGTGTGCTCCTCGTTGTGCTAATATCACTCCTTGTGCTAGCATAGCAAAGCTTAGGCATGTCATTTCCTTTTGTTTCAAAGCTCTTATTTAACACTTTTTTGGTAGGTTCTTTGTAATGTTAATGTGCATCCAATTGCATTGTGTTAGCGTCATCTGAATGCTAGCGCACCCAATTTCCACGTACTAGTGTAATTAGCTTTTGCCTACATGTTTTTCAATGTTTTTTTTCTAATTTTCACCAGCTCTTTTGCTCATATCTAACCTGTGTTTTAGATTATTTAATTATGTTTCTACAGATCTATTTTATGTTTTAAGCATTAAAAGATGGAATTAACACTTTATTTTCCTTAATCATTGTGAGATCACATGTATGCTCTTTCCTCGTGCTTTATAAGCAATCTTGGAAATCAGAAACGTGATCTTCACTTTTCTAGTTTTTGTTTAAAGGAATTAACCTTTTTTATTTTATTAATCAAATATTGTTCACATGTGTATGCTCTTTCCTCGCACTTTATAAGTGATCTTGGAAATTAAAAACATGGGCTTGCTTCTTTCTTCTTGTCCTCTACCTCAAGAAAACGTTTAACCTTGTTTGCAGGACCATACAAGAAATTATTCTTAAAAATACTAATTGTAGGTTGTCCTTGGATGTTGCTTTAAAGTAGTTTACTAACTGCATAGGTTGCCTTTGTCAAGATTGGTGGTTAAAAAAATCTCATCTTTTAATCAAGATAAAATGAACAATTCGTGTTGTATTTACAGGTGCGGTTGACAAGGCTATTTCCCAACTGCTATAACTATGGGAAGTGATTTGGCATAAGCCATAAAAATCATTTGAGGAGTACCAAAGGAACCCCAAAGTAGTCGGCACATTAAGGGAACTTGGATAACAAAACGACTACCTTTATCCTACCTGACTAGTAAAACCTTGTGAGATTAAAGTCACAAATATCCAGTAGTGGTGACCCCAGTGCAATTCATTTTGAGCATGATCTTTGCTCAAGGTTTCAAAGGGGGTAAAGTAAAGCTGGAAAACTAGTAATAACGTTGTGCTCACTTGGGTATACTACTGACACCTAGTTGAGAGAACCACCTAGGAAGCCACACACTGTCCAAGCCAAGCTAAGGTAGAGGCCAAAACAAACCAAAAACAAAAACTCTCTTTTTGTTTCTTTCTTTTCATAGTAGTGTTCCCACTCACATTGTGTCCTAACTTTTCATATTTTTCACTTTTTTCCAAACACTCCTTGTTTGGATTCATCTTTCATACCTCTTTAATCTTTCCAAATACTCCTTATTTGGAATCTTTCTCATCTCCTTTTCACTACCCCAAATACTCCTTATTTGGGCTCATTATTGTCTCTTTTCCCAATTTCCAATTTTTCCTTATTTGGACTTGTTGTTCACCTCATTTTCTTATCATCCTTTTCTTCATGTGTAGTCATTCACTACCTCTATTTTAACTCTTCAAAATCCACTTTTCGGGTCCTTTATACTTCTTTTCCATCCTTTCAATCTTTTACTTCACTTGGAATCTCTTCCCATCTTTCATCATCTCTTCCCAAATATTTCTTTATTTGGGTTTATCATCATCTTCCCTTTAGTCTCCAAATACTTCTCATTTGGACCTTTTCTTTCACTTATTTCATTTGATCTCATTTCATTCCCTTGGAACTCTCATTTTCCTATTTGAATCTTCCTTTTTCAGAATCATCAAACCTTTTCCTTTTTAGATTTATCTCATCTTGAGTTTATCCCCCTTCATTCCTAGTCTTAAACCTTTGGACCACTTTTCCAAAGTTTAAAGCATTCTCCCTTTCACATCAAATATTGAGTTGTGTGTATCCATGCCCTTGCTCAAGCATTTTCATTTTGTGACTTACATCTTGACATTGTTGCATCTACTTTGTCTTGATAAAGTCCTTCTTATCTCATATTTCATCAAGATTCAATCTTGTCATCCTCCTCTTATGTCCTTTAGTTCAACACCATCCTTGTTGAATTATACACGTTCATTTTTCTTGCATCTTTAATTTGACAACCCCTTTGTTAAATTCTAGACAACCTTCAATCTCTTGTTTCTCAACAATCACATTATTGACACTTGAGTCTTATCCTTTCATTGTTAAAGCCTCTTCCTTCTTAACTTTCTTCTTGTTAAGGGTTGAGCATATCGCATACGATTTGAATCCTTTTTATCCTCTCTTATTTTCTAGAATTCACTTTGCTAGAGGTTGAGCCCAATTAAATCCTAATGCTAAAATCCTCTTCCCATCTAGCATTCACTTTGCTAGAGGTAGAGTACATTTACAATTTTTCTATCCTCGCTCCTCCATTCTAGCATTCACATTATTAGAGGTTGAGCACATTTGAACCTTCATCACTATAATCCTCTTCCCATCTAGCATTCACTTTGCTAGAGGATGATATATTTTAATCACATTGGACCCCTCTTCCATCTGGGCATTCAATCTTCCAAGGGTTGAGTTTATCATCACTTTCACATGCTTCTACCTTGACATTCACTTTGTTAAGATCCGCATCATCCAAATCTTCCAAGAATTTTTTCCATCTTAGCATTCACTTTGTTAAGGGATAGGTTATCATTGAACCTAATCACAGGCACTCTCTTCCATTGTAGCATTCACGTTGTTACAGATTGAGTTATCTTTTTCTTCTCTCTTTTACTTCCTCCGCTCTTTTAAAAATGGTGGAAACAAGACACAAAGACTATAATCCTTTTGGAAAAAACTAAAAAAGGTCCGCAATCCTTTTAGAAATTCTGATAGTGAAGATGACCAAAATGAAGAGGATGTTCAAAATGACATATCTCCTAAAGAATAGGCCCACGTTGAAAATATCTTACGTATGAATAAAGAGCAATTTTTGCTTCGTCTCCTTGAGATGGGAGAAAAATTACCCTTTGATTTCCACAAGGATGTTTTAAGAACATTACTCAATAAACCAGAATCCAAAAAGGGTAACTCGTTCATTTCAAATAACAATGATGATGGGTATGACCCTGGCCACACAAATAATGAGGATAAAGGAAAGTCCACCTCAAACAATAACAATGACAATGAATAAAACAAAGGAAAATCAAATTCTGGGAATAAGGGAAAATATACCGACTCAACCACCAATCCCACTAAAGTCCTCATGGATCAAATCAATGAGATATCCAAACAATTAGCTATCTTATCCTCCAAAGTCACTACTGAACCTTCTAAATGATTCCTCAAAAACTAGTGAAGACTCATTTAAGAGCCATGTTGCACCCAAAAAAGAGAACAAAAAACCTAAGAATGATGGCTCATCATCTATCTTACAAAATGACTTTCCAATTTCTCGCGAATGGTAACTAATGAAAGAAACAATATGGGTATGCAACACCATCGTAAACAATTAAACTTTGATGAATTGTATCCTTACCCCTTTGATAAGGACATCGTATGCATACCCTTTCCTAAATCATTTGAAATGCCCAAGTTCCATAAATATAAGGGAAAAAATCACCCAAGAGAGTGCATGAATAAATTTTACATGGCTTTCCAAGAAGTGACATATAGTTATATTTTCCTATTACATCTCTTTCCACGTAATCTAGGGAGACAAGCCTTGGACTAGTTCTAACACCTCCCCAAGGGCTCTATCCATACTTTTGCAGACCTCTCAGAGAATTTTTTTAAACATTTCTCATTCAATTTAGACTCTGAAATAATCATGATGGACTTGTGAAATGCTAAACATCGCTCTAACAAAACCTTTGCACAGTTCTTACAAAGATGGCATGGAATCACAAGTCGATTTCCATGCTCAATTCCTAAAAAGAAACTAGTGAGTATTTTTATTCCCAATCTCACTAGAAAATTATCCTTTCACATGAAAATGCATTACCTCAATAATTTTGAGGAAGTTATCGAGAAAGAATCCCAAATTTAAAAATCCCTTGTCTCACAAAAGGTTTGATCAAACCTCACTTAAAGGACAGTGGGCACCACAACAATAATAACAATAGCTCTCATCATGATAAATCCAAAAATGTTAATTAAAATCACAATGTTGTCAATGACGGCATCAAAAATAAGTAAAACGTGTTTAACATTTAAAATAATCAAGCTAAGCCTAACAAATCCAAAAAACCTCTTGTTGTTTCAACTAAAGAGATTCTTTATATCGTGACTCCAAATGAAGTCGTTTCACTCATTTGGGAGAACCTCTCTCAAATGTCCTATGAAAACTCACTCACACTAACATGGTGACCTATCCCATTACAATACCTTGAGTTGAAGGACAACCTAAACCTATTTGGTACAAAATAGATACCTATTGTGAATTTCATCGTATTGACGCTAACACAACCAATCGATGTGTACATTTATGTCACTTTGTCTAAGATCTCATCAACAACGAGGATATTAACGTTGAATAACGTTGAATAACGAGGATATTGCAGTTTTTCTGACTGTAGTGGATGTGGGAAATCAGGAATGGACAGTGGTGGATCGGAAAAAGAAGGGTAATGCCAAATCTAAATCCCCCACCATATCGGACAAGATTTGATTCTTGTCTTTTTGGGCGCTATCATTGCTACATTTTGGCTTATGGCCTGCTACGCAGTTGCTAGGCAGCTGTGTTGTTGTTTTGTTGCTGTTTTGTTGCAGCTGGTTTGCTTTTGTTGGTTCCTTCCTTGTCAGTTTTTGTTGGGCTCTTTTGTGATGATCGTCTGGTTGTTTTCTCCGTTAGTGGTCGGCCGGAGTACATTGTTATCATTTTTGTGGCCGGACCACTGGGTGTTTGCTGTTTGATCACTGTCCAGCAGGTGTTTTTTTGCTGTTGTGTTGCTGTTGATTGTTTCTTTGCAGACTGCGTTCTGCACTTGGTCCTTATTGTTATATCAGGATGTTGATCCTTTTTTTCGAGCTTTATTTTCCTATTCTAGCTTCTGAGCCTTGCTGTACAAGGGTATAGTCCCTTTCAAAAAACTATTTGCCAATAATTTAAAAAAAAATAAAACACCAAATGAAAATCTCAAAGTGTTTTCAAACCCTTTACCTAAACATGGTGCTAATAATAAAAATGCTGACAAAGGCCACTCTTTGAATAATGTTGATTACAATTCAATTATTTCATTTATTGAGGAATTGCCTCTTACATTCTCCGCCATCAAATTCAAACCTCTGATTAATTCCATAACCACATGTCAAAAGAAGATTTGGGTTCCATGGCAAACCAACTATCTACGTCTTCTACAAATCCTCAAGTGTCTAAGTCCCCAGTTCCATAAAACCAGAAACCAACCTCCAATGCTAAATCTTCTACTTTTGGTTAGTATGACCTCATAAAATAGTTAGAGACCATGTATGTGTACATCTCTCTAATGGAGTTGTTAAAAGATTCGTCTAACTTCCAAGAAATCCTCACTCGTGCTCTTCACAAAGCACATGTGCCTCCAACCCTTAATGTTCAATAGTTCCAAGTTATGATCACCAACCTTTCATTTGAAAGTCCCCTATTGTCTTTTGGCCCTTAATATATGTTGAACCCTAATTTTCTTAACAACAACTCTTTGTACATCAAAGCCTACATAACAAACCATAAGGCTAAAGAGTTCTTATAGATAATGGAGTAATCCTTAACATTTTCTCTATGAAAATGCTATGTTGTCTGGGTTACGCAGAGAATGTCTTAGATGCCAATATCATTACCATTTGTGGTTATGAAAATACTGAGCAAAAATATTTTGGTAGTGCCACCCTTCCTATACAAATTGGGCCCCAACTTCTTGACACCCTTTTTCATTTTGTGGATGTAGAAACAACGTACAACCTTCTTCTGGGTAGACCCTGGATACACACGTGTAAGCCATACCTTCTACCTTCCACCAGTGTATAAAATTCCCACATAATGGCAAAGAGTTCACCATACTTGTTGATGTTAAACAATTCTAGTATTATAAACTCCTAGAAGCAAGGTATAATGTAGCTAATTACTATCCATCTGGTGATAACTTACCCGAACCTCATGTCATCCCCATTACTAGCAACCACATTTATCCTGAAACATTGTTGCACTCTCATGCCTCCGCATCTTCTTTGGGAGCATCTACGTCTAAACCATCACCTGAGATTAAATTCTCTCATAAAGGTCCTGGCGAGTACACACTAGAAAATACATTTCTTATTGTCCAACTTTCATTGTCGCCTTGTACCTATGGATGCATTAACACTCCTCACTTACGAGAACCTACAGTTTACTATTTGGGAACTACTCCTTGGAGATGCTACAAATATTTAGAAGATGAACACATTCGAGGCTCTAAAAAACCTTGGCTATATGAGGATTGGATGGTTGAATGCTACGAATCCACTAACTATACCAAGGTACATAGAAAGATGAAAATAATGAACTAAAAAGGAAGAGGACTTGGCCCACTAGGACACGACACTCTTGAACGTGTTGAAATCAAATCTAATCTCTACACACATGATCTAGGGTATGAGACCTTTAAGAAGAGGCCATTTATATCTGATGTATTAACTATCGATGAGGACTCAAACTCTTAAATTGAGACCGGTTCCACACATAGCCTTTTTGAGAACCTTACAAAAACTACCATTTGTCTTCAACATTTATCCATTTGAACCCTTGACATTATTTACCCTTTACTTATTGATCAGGACCAGCAATTTCATATTTCCATGGACCTCTTTCAAAACGATGAGACCATCTAGGAGTTTTTCGGGGCTCACGAATCTTTCCCCTTGTTGGATCATAAGAAGGGTTTCAATATTAACCTTGATGCTACCACTTATTTCATCAAGGAACTTGAAAACTCCAATCCAAGAATACAAGAATTTAAAAACAGAAAAAAGAAAAATCCTACCGCACATAGTGAAAAGCTTTCTGAAGTGTTATGTGAGCAACAAAAACTGAAAAAGAAAAAGAAATAAAAGGACATATATCCCAGTGAAAAACTTTCAGAGGTGCTAGAGAGAGGAGATTCTAAACCAGAAATATTCAATGATTTTACACATACATGCAGACAATGAGTATCAAAATCAGCACATAAGACCAACCTAAACTATTACAACTTAGTGTTGGTCTCTCAGAAACTGAAATCAAGGCATTCATGAATCTTCTAATAGAATTTCAAGATGTCTTCACTTGGTATTATAAAGACATGTCGGGCCTTAAACCTTATCTTATTGTCCATCACCTTGTGATGTACCCTGATGCAAAACATGTCAAGCAAAAGTTGTGTAAGATGCATCCTAAAGTCATATTTCTTGTCAGGGCTTTGTTAGAAATTGCTAAATGTAGGTTTCATACGGTCCATTGACTACTCAGAGTGGATATCCAACATGGTATCGGTTGCAAATAAGACCCCTGAAATTCGTATCTGCACAAACTTATACGACATCAATAAGGCATGTCCCAAGGATGACTTCCCTTTTCCCAATATCGACATAATCATTGATTCTACTACAGAGCACGAGATGTTATCTCTTATGGATGAATTTTTAGGATACAATCAAATTCGAATTGTTGATGAAGACCGACACAAGACAAATTTCACAACCCCCTAGGGGAAATTATGTTACAAGGTCATGCCTTTTGGCTTTAATAATGTTGGTGTTACCTGCCAATGTGCTATGACTATCATTTTCCATGACCTCCTTCATGACATCATCAAATACTATGTCAATGATATCCTTTCCAAATCAAAGGCTAGACTTGATCATCCAACAGTTCTTAGGTGTATCTGTAGTCACAAAATCATGCACTTTACACATTTATTTATCCCGATTTCGTACTACTATTTAGAAGGTTCTTGAGTGAAGGAAGTACTAATCAACCCTCATCTTTTGGCCATCTTATTTTATTTCATTTCATCATTATCGACCCTTTTTAGCCACATGCACAGTTTGTTTCAATCATTTCCCATCATTTTAGCCTCGACTTAGGACCACCCGAGGCCAATACTGGGGTGCTCGTTGGAGCCTTTGTCCCACCAGGGGTGCCCCGGTCCTTTTAACATTTTTCTAGAAAAAAGTTCAGCTCTTTCTAGCCTTTTAGGCATCTTTATCTTTCTTTATGGTCGGAATCTATTTCTAGGTTAATTACAAAATTAGTATCAAGAGAACCCTATAAATATAAAGTTATGAGACCATAATGAGGGACCTAGCTTCATTTACTATCTATCACTCCATCTATAGTTCCAACTATCTATTCCAATAGCAAATCACTTACATCTGCATAGCTCCATCATTAAGGCACAAGGCATAGGAAATTTTCATCAAACTTCATAAGGGGAGGGATTCCATTCTATTCCATGCACACATTCAATTACATTTTCTACACATAGTTATTTCATTGCTACTTTAGAAAGTGCGATCTAGAACAAAATAAACCTAGGGCATGTTCACACACATTTACATCATAAGAACTACATCGAGTCTGAGATGTAGTGCAAGTTTTAGTTAATTATTCCACCATTGTGGCATGGATGAGTTTAGTTCCGACCCCTTCCATATGCATTATTCTTTTTTAGGGTTTGATGATCTGTTTTGGGGTCTTGTAGGTATTTATTTCATCTTGGAATATTGGCGGCATTGGACGCATAGATCAATGAAGTTAATATGACATACAGTGAGGGTCTTCAGACCACCTTTCTAACCCTGTAAAAAACTAGTTTCAGATCCTTTTACACAAGACCTATGTGAACCCAGACTGCCTACCAGAGTGCACCTGCATGAACCCATGTCATCCTCCTAGTGAACTCCTAGTCCAGATATCTAGATCTTCAATATCCATCTCTTTTTGGGACTCCAACATAGTCATTTCATACTCCTGATTTTTCAATTCACCTCTGTGACACTCTTCTGACAGGCATCTATTATTCAGATGAGTTCCTTCCTCACTCCTTTTTTCATATTAGCGTTAGCATTTCCTTTTACATTGTTGTTTAGGTTGTTTATATACTTCTTTTACTTACATTTATCTACTTTCATTACAATTTTTGATAGCTTAGATTAACTATCCGCGGACTACTTAGTTAGCCCATTCTAAGTTAATCATCTTGGTGAACTCAACGTTTCAACAATTCCTTCTTGCTCATGTCATCTGCTTATTAATTTATCACTCAATCTTGTTATCCCACCTACGCTCCCATCTAAGGTCTCATAGGTATAGTTACTACCATTGTCTGATTTTAGGTGTGTGCATACCTAACATCTTCCTCACTTTGTCATGCCTAGGGCTGATCCATCCATTAATGTCATTACTACTTTTTATACTTTTCCTAATCCACTAACGGATTCACCCACATGTATTCCACCACCCATTACACCGACAGCTCCTTCCTATTACCTCTAAGGGCTTATGACATTATTGAACAATTTAGAAAATACGCCCGCTAAGATATATCTCTACAAGTTAGTACATAATGCACCGGATTTTTGTAACACTTTAGAATCTACATTTCATACTATTCATATTGAACGTGATAAATCCATAGAGGCCTTTGCATATATCGTTTAATATCTTCACAATTTACCACATGTTATCTCTTTCACTAATGCAGGATATGTCACTTTTTGGTAAAAGTCAATCTATGTGATCCCGTACTCATTACTTCCATTGTCAGTACTACTTGCATCAAGTGAGTTATCATTGATAACGTGATTCACTGTTAATATTTGTACTCATTATCTCTTATGGATAATTAGATATAAGCTATAATCACATTTCTCAAAATTCCACTCTCATTCGTGGTTACGATTCTAGCACTCACACATGCTTAGGGACTATCTCATTACCTATTCAGGGTTAGTGCCTAAGGTTGCTTCTCACTGAGTATCTATGTCATCGATACCTCCTTTTAATTCAAACTCTTTTTCAGGAAGGCCTTGGATTAGCACAATGCAAACAATTCCATCTATTATCCACTAATGTGTCAAATTTTTACATGATGGCTATAAACATACTATTATCTATTGATCAATATTCATTCAAGTATTGTCGACATATATCATGTTCACGGTTATGCCCATACCCCATTCGCAATGTATTCCATATGCCATTCTTGACATATATGACATTGGTCAGTCTAGGGGTTCACAATAGACTCCTACTACTATGAGTGCTCCTATTATAACTACTCACACTACGAATACTATTTCACCTATAGTATTCTTCCCTACTAGTGTTCCATATCCACTAGCTACCACACCTTCTACTCCTCCGAACTACAATGCCACGCTTACTAACATACTCTGATAATTCCACATAGACATAATAATACTCACGCTAGATGACTCCTGGGATTATGATGATGAGGTAGACACTATCAAACTTACTAATGAATTGTTTAGACAAATTTATTTCACTTCTTTGAGCATCAATGATTCTTATTTTGAAGAAACCTATTTATAGCTGACGGCCCAAGTGAAAAATTGATTCAAGAATCCTCCCTTTTCTAATGTCTTTGATATTGTATAAGGGATATTTCCACATTGTCGACATGCTATTACATTTTCTCCTTCACCGATGGAAATTCTTTGACCAAATTTTACAAGCACAATATTTATCAACCAGGTCCTTTTTGGCAACACACCCCCATTTATTCCACTTACTTATATACTAATTGTACATGTAACAGTTTGTATAAGTCTGGTATGACACTTAATTATATTTTACCCCCTCTTCATTCACCACATATTTATCATGGACTATTTTCACATCACAGTAGACTTATGGGTTGTGGGTCTTTCATTTAACATTCTTTCTTACACATAATTATGGTGATTCCTCCACTCACACTTAGAACAATATTGGCTTCATCTATATTGGTGGTACAATAGATGTTATCCACTCTTCACTCACGTTTCCCATGCCTTTTGGCACTAAATCTATTCCTAATGATTCTTCTCCTAGCTTACATTCCAAATATATCTCATTAGACATTCTCATGGTTTTCCACAAATTGCATTTACTAACAAAGAGTATGCAATGAATGTATACACAATCCATCATAATGCGGTTCTTAAATGACCCTCCTCCTCATATAGCACACCAAGTTTATGATGCATAACACCTAAGTACACCCCCCTGACTCATGACAATAGCATGTTATACATCTGATAGCGGCCCCTAGTTACCTTTTCTAGTAGCAATTTGTCAGGGGGCATTTTAACACCTAATTCACTCTCCCCCTCACTCATGCACAACATTTATACATCGGTATCATATTTTCATTATTCAACTAGGAAATTTACTCATCATACATTTTAACATCAACCATTACCAAATGATGCACTCTTGTCCTTCAGTTCACACTTGACCGTTGAAGGATTACCCATCGTGCATCTATTTCACACATTACACCATCCATTCTCCACGTTTGTCTATAACATTATGCCATTTCCACATCCATACATCATACATTATATTAGTCCTCACCTTGCATGTTTTACATCATACACTATTAGGATATTCACGCATATTGCCTCACATCCTATACATAGGCATATACCGTACATCATACACTACGCATTACTCACATTATACACATCATGCTCGTATTCATCATATATGTATCTAGAATTACATTCATCCCTACATACTACATTACTCATCTATCTACATGTATTATACTACATGTTATACATTATAGACATCTAGCATTGCATTCTACACATAGCATATTTACATATTCTTCTCATCACATGGTCATCACTTATACTACATTGTATTCTACACGTTGTACTCACCACCCTATGATGCACTTTAGTTGCTCTGTCCATACTCAATTGATGAGGGTTTACAAATCAAATGGACCTTACACTCATCCCACATGCGACAATCCTAGGCTAGTGACATAAGATTTAGGCTAAATCATCACCTATTCTATCATTTCATAGTGGTATACACCTTAGGTTACATCACCACTTCCTCATTTCATCTTATAGTGATATACACTTAGGGATAAATCATCACTCATCCGTTCATCTTATAGTGATATACTTAGGCTAAATCATCACTAGTCATGATATACACTTCATCTATAGGGTTCACGCACACATCATTTCTAGGTTGCATATCACCACTACACCTACACATTCATCATAGCACATGTTATACACAACACACCATAGTCAACCATTTCCCAATGACGCACTCTCATTTACGTTTCATTCTTGAATACTGAGGGGGAAAACAAAATGAACCTCATTGTATAATTTTCCATTCAGTTGTGGGGCACGCAACTCCTGTCATTCCATCTTGCATTCCATTCCATCCATCCACAACATATTGCATTATCTTAGGGGCATTTACTCTTGTTTACTAATGTTTTACATGTGATCACTTTACTACACATGTTAGATTGATTTCTTATATTTCATTATCTATACCATCCACACATGTATGTTCATGTCTTTATTTAGTTGTGATCATAGATACATATTATTTACATGTGACATGGATGCTCTCCTTCTACCCTTCCTACACTGGTCATTGGGGGCATCCACATTCGTCTCTCAAAGGTGTTATTGCTTCATTTTATACTTAGCACTTTACATTACTTGGTTATTCATGCTTTGACATATTGGTTATTTTTCTAACATGCTAACGGGTGTTCCATGTGTAGCACTTGTTTTGCAGGATTACATGTTTCCATGACTACTTCTTTGCTTGTTTTACTTATCTGCCTTTGTTTGCTTCTTGTATGAGCGCTTTTCCCTATGTTTTGTGTGCACACTTTTTTATTGTTTGTGACCATGATGGCCTTATGTGTCTTGCAAGATCGTGAGTGATGTCCCATGTTTTACGACCTACTTTGTGCAGGCTTATTCATCTTCTTACATGTTTACACTATGATGTTTGGTAGTTTTTACATTGTTTGCGTAGCTTTACACATTGTCTTTTTACATGCATGTGTTGTTCCCTACACTTGTCTTTGGCTATCCATCCTTGTTTGTGCTATGCCTTGGTTTTTACCAAGTGCATTCCCTTTGATGTAGGGTATAGTTACATAGTACATGCGGTTGGTCCTCTTTTGGGGTCGCATTCTCTTATCAGTGACGTCTGCATGTGCCCCCAAAGAGGGGGGCATCATTTGGGGTTTTTCTACATACTAACATACAGATTACACCATTTCGGTTCAGTTCAATTATACATAGAAAGTGGGTTCAGACCAGTATACTAAACCCCATACACAATGGAGCTTTATAGGACATGGTGTCCTTAGCATTCTGGGGAAGTAGTTATAGGCTTGGAGGTCACAATGGGTGTGCCTCTCTACACTACTTCGACTCAGTGGTGTCGGATCGCCCAAAAAACTAGGACAATACAGAGATCTCTTCACACATTTAGGGAAGCAGTTAGAGCTTAGAGGACATAGAGCATTTCCTCCCTACACTTCTTCGGCCTAGGGTGGCATGAGATCACCCAAAAAACTCACAGTACATGATATCCTTCTACACTCTCTTTCTCGACATGGATCAGGTGCACATGTTCCATTTACATTTGTGTATTTTACATTTACATGTGTCTTTTACATAGCGTTTTTACACATACATACATACATATTTGACTACTTGATCATTTTCTCCTTGTAGGTCTGGTCGTATGAGAAACAAGCAGTCAAATTGGGGGCAACAATAAAAATAATGGTCAACAACAACACTTTACAACACACATGCTTTACTAACCATGCAGGTACACTACACACCGCAACAGCTACACATGCATTCCACCCTAGGTTCACTCTCATCACTTTTTCTTTGTGCATTTTTCATCTTTAGTTTCCACACCTCCATCTTTTTATCATTCCATGCTTTGTCTAGTCCTTCGAGCATGCCTTTTACTACACTCTTCATGGACATCAAGTATGCATCTCTATCTACTTTATGTTACCAAGATCTTTCAGCTCACCAACATAAAGTGGGGGAAAAATGTAGTCACAAAATCATGCACTTTAGACATTTATTTATCTTGGTTTCATACTACTATTTAGAAGGTTCTTGAGTGAAGAAAGTACTAATTAACCCCCATCTTTTGGCCATCTTGTTTTAATTTATTTCATCATTACCAACCCTTATTTCAGCCACATGCACAGTCTATTTCAGGTCATTTCCCATCATTTTAGCCTCGACTGGGGCACCCATGGGTGTCCTGGTCCCACCTGAGGTGTCCCTTTGGGTCCTTGGTAGCACCTGGGGCACCCACTTTCACACCAATTTTTGGGCTCTTTCTAGCCATTTGGCATCTTTATTATTTCTTGTGGTAGACCTTTTCAGGGTTAATTATGAAATTAGATCAAGAGAACCCTATAAATATAAAGTTATGAGACCATAATGAGGGACTTAGCATCACTTACTATTATCACTCTCATCCAGAGTTGCATCCATCTATTACATTCAGAGATAACTTGCATCCACATAGCTCCATCATCAAGGCTAGGACATATGCATCACACTTCATAGGGGGAGGGATTCTATTATATTCCATGCACACATTCTATTACATTTTCTACACATAGTTATTGCTCGCTACTTCACAAAGTGTGACTGACACAAGAGCAACCTAGGGCATGTTCATACACACTTGCACATAGAACTACATCAGGTTTTGAGATGTAGTGAAACGCTTAGTTAATAAGTCCATCATTGTGGCATTTGAGGTCACTCTTGACTCCTTCATATGCATTATTCTTTTTTAGGGTTTAATGCTTGTTTTAGGGTCTTAGCAGGTCTTTCTTTCATCTTGGAGTATTGACGACATTTAATGCATGAACAATGAAGTTGATGCAACACACGGCAAGGGATTCAGACCACCTTCCAACCTTGTAAAAACTAGTTTAAGAGATTTTACACAGACCAAGGCACCCATATTGTAGACCAGAGTACCCGTAGGCACCCCAGTCCTCCTCTAGATGCACTCCATTCCAGCTAAATCCTCTAGATCCATCTCTTTTCTAGACTTTTACACAGTCGTTCTCTGCTCCCTGATTTTTCAAGTTACCTTTGCGACACTCTCCGACAGGCATCTGTTATTCAAATGAGTTATTTCCTCACTCTGTTTTGCATATTAGGGTTAGCATTTCCTTTTGCATAGTTTTTTAGCTTGTTTACATACTTGCTTACAACATTTATCTAGTTTATTACATTTTTTCATAGCTTAGATTAACTATCTATATACTACTTAGTCCATTTTTAGTTAATCAATATCTTTGAGTGATTAAGGGAATATGAGGTTCACCTTAATCCAAAAAAGTATGTATTTGGTGTCTCTTCGGGTAAAATTATAGGATTTATTGTCTCACAAATAGGAATCGAAGTGAACCCTATAAAATTCAAAGTAATTATGGATATGCCGTCTCCTTAGAATATCCACATTGGTTAAGAGGATTACAGGGTAAGATACATTATATCTGGTGCATTATCTCGTAAGTGGACAAATGCCATCACTTTAATCAACTTCTTAAAAAGGATATATAATTAGAGTCAACACATGACTATCAAGACTTTTTTTCTAAGTTGAAAGAATATTTTTCTACTCTTCCTCTATTCATGTCGCTAATACAAGACAAGCCTATGTTGTTGTACACTTCTACAAAAGATGATGTCATTGGGGCATTATTGGTGTAACAAAATGACAAGGGTTAGGAACAAGCCTTGTATTATTCAATTTTGACCATTCTAAAACATGAATTCAAGTACTCACCAGTCAAGAAATATTTTTTAGTAGTCACGTACAATTTTGGAAAGTCGTGGCAATATCTACTAAACTATACCACCAAGATAATTGCAAAGGTTGACCCTCTAAAGTATCTACTTTCAATACTAGTGATAATAGGATTGATTTCTAGATGGATCATATTATTCAGTTAATTCAATATAAAAAATTTAAATCAAAAATCTATAAAAGGTCAAGAACTGGAAACTCAACTGGCTGGAGTGTCACTACCAAATTCTCAACACTTGAAATTTGATTTTCCAGATGAAGACCTATTTTACATAGATGAAATCCCCTCATGGAATTTATTCTTTGATGAATCTTGAAACATCCATGATTTAGATGATGGAATTTTATTGCATACACTTAACAAGGACTTCATACCTAAATCATATCACATTGGCTTCCCTTACACAAACAACATAGATAAATATGAATCATTGATAACAAGCCTTGGCTTTACTATCTCCTGGATCCTATAAGAATTGAAAGTTTTTGGAAATTCCCTCCTCATCATCAATCAATTGAATGGTGAATATCAAGTCATAGATGAGAATATTCTACCCTACAAATGTATGGTTGATTGTCTTAGAGGTATATCTATAGATTATCACTTTTTAATAAATTCCTCATATACAAAACAAAGCAATGGATGTCATGGAAACTATTGCATCCCTTCTTATATTTGACACTAATAAAACTCACAATGAGTTCCTTGTTGAACATATTTTAGTGCCTGCATATGAATTTCTACAGTCCACCATAGTCTGTGAGATAATTTTTCTTGATCACCCCCTGGTATCATGACATATACACCTTCATTCAAACTAAATCTTACACTCATAACATGACTTACACCAACAAAAGAGCCTTGGAACAATGTTCCTCGCACTCCACTATCCTTGCACACACCCTGTATCGAAGAGGCTATGACATGGGACTCTCATTAAGGTGTCTCAGTACAGGATGAATCTTATTCAAATTCTAACTAAAGTATACTAAGGTATATTTTCAGATCACACACTAGTGGAATGGTCCTTATAAAGAATATATTGTGCTTTGGATACTACTGGATCCTACAATGGCAACATATGCATGCAACTATGTAAAAATATGTCAATCTTGCTAAGAAGAATGGTAATTTAATTCACACATCTTCCCAATATTTGCATCATATCACCTCATTATTTCCTTTTTCTAAATGGGGTCTCAATCTAATGGGAAAAATAAATAAACACATCTTCCAAAAGCCATACCTTCATTATAATCTCCTACTGAATATTTTACTAAGTGGGTTGAGGGTATTCCTATCACCTACGTTACTAGGTGAAATATCTATAAATTCATTTTTAACCATATTATCTATCTTTTTGGCATTCCCACTTCCATTGTCACTAACAATGGTGGCTCCATCAAGAATAAGAATGTCAAATCCCTTGTTAAGAAATATCATATCCGAACTGCAATGGGCCACTCCTTACTACATACAATGCAATGACCAGTATGAAGCTTAAAATAATACTATCAAATCCATCTTATAAAAGTATAAGCATGGAGTTTGGCATACAGCAATTGGATCCCATAACTGGACATATGCAGTTGTATCCCACCCTATGGAGCCTACCACACATTTTCCCTAGTATATGGCTCTAAATCCACATTACTAATCGAAATTGAAACTCCCTTCACTTCATGTCTTGCTCTAACACCTCATGTATTAAGAGGATTACCATCATGCAATGCCTTGTAGAACTTGAGCTACTAGATGAAGAAATGCATTCATACTCTAGATCATATACAAGTATACACAAAATGGTTATGTCGTAACTATAACTGAAATATTTTACCATGAAATTTCAAGATTGGTGACTTGGTCTTGAAATAAAATTAGAATAACATAACCAAGCCATGTGAAAAGAAAGGAAAATTTGAGCCTAATTAGTTGGGCCATTATATTAAAACTATAAAAATTTGATCCGGTGCATACAAACTATCTACTGAGGATGGAAAATGAGTTAAATGAGCCCATGAATTTCATTCATCTGAATAAGTTATACTCTTGAGTCTCTAAAAGAGTAACCCTTGTGTACTAGGGTCATATCAACACACTCACTTGCTTTTTCCTTTTCTCCTTGTCTTCTTCTTGTGTCTTTTTATCTCACATTCTGTTGCATCTTCTCTTTGTCAGGTCGTCGTACCCATATTCTACCAATCTTGTTCACCTTCTTTCATGCTTCCATTCACCTTGTTCATGTGCAATGTGTTTTTTACATCCTGGGAATCCATTTTTATCTCTTCTTTGGTGTTTGTTCAAAATATTAAAAAAAAAAAAAAAAACATTTAAATATGTCTTACAAAAACCCAAAAAACAATATATATTGTTTTAAAAATACAAAAAAATGCAAAACATTTTGAAAATGTTCAACAAAAAAATTACAAATATGTAACTTAGTTCTATAAATTTGCAAAAAAAAAATCATCTGATTATTCCAAATCATTTACATTCTTCAAATCAATCATGTCACTCTTTTCAATATGAACTTTTCTTGATGGTAAAAATTGGCTTTGTTCTCATACAGATAATGCTTCAATAGGATCCAGACAATAGTTGTGTTCGAATATATAAACATCACTCCACTCTTCGTCACAATCCAATCCTCTTGCATTATAATATGTCACCTAGGGGTAATCAAAAACAATTTATCTCTTCACTTTCGAACACATTAGTACTATCTTCAGACATTGTCATTGAAAATTATGTTATATTATTGCTTACTAGTTAGTTTTAACATTAGTATGCTTTGTTCACCTATTTATTTATAAATTACCTTGCTTGTTATGTGTACATGTATAATGTGGTATTCTTATATGTAGTTAGATAATTTCTTGCTTAATTAGTTAGATTAATTAATGTTCTATACATCTAGAATGTTGTTGACGATTATAGACCAATTGCAGCTGAATTATTAACATCTTCGTTCACATATAAATTTGGTGAGAGTTTATTCCTGTTCATATTGGGTTTATGTGTTTAAATTTATTTATTTTACATGTTTTATATTTGTGGTCTTGGTTTATTGTAAAATCCATGATTTGTTTTGAGTATGTTTGTGCTTTAGATTTGTTAACTCTTTTTGGTACTTGTGTTCATTACTTGTATTTTATTTTTTATCATCATTACATCTATATCATCATCGTTTTATCTATAAATCATCATACATCATCACAAATAAATGTTAAGCTATCGACATGTATGCTAAGATACATCATCATCATCATCATCAAATAATCAAATCATCATCTATTCAACTCATGATATCATATCATCTACTCAGAATAAAAACATGTGAAAAATATAATATCTCACAATCAACATGAGGTATAACAAACTATCCATCATATATATATATCAAAAATACAATGCTCCATATACCAATGTATCTTGATAAAATCATATACATGTTCCTATGCCATCATGAGGAATCGATAAAAAAAGTACATCATATATCATCATGTAACCTGAGTCATCATTAGTGACTCTCTCGCATACCAAGACTTCCTAGTCTAACACCATGTGGTGGCATTTATATTGATCTCATTAATATCGAATGTCAATGTGAACTCTCCTATATTTCTTCCAAATATCTTGATATATGCAAGATCTCTCTACACCTATGGTAATTCTTCCTTGTATAATCCCATATAGTAAATCATCCTATCTAGAACTTTTCATAAGCTATATAATAACATCGCCCATACCATCTGTTTATTACTACATGCTACAAGGAATCCCACTCTGATGTAATCTACTAAATCTAGACCCTCAGTTGGTACCTCTCTACCATAATCATGCCCTTGTTGTCTATATCAACCTAGTCTCTCTATAGTGTGATGTTGTACACTCTACCTAAGAGTAGCCTACTTTTTGGACCTAGGTTCCAGCTATCCTCTAGAATTTCTACACTGTAATAAGTGTTATATCCCTATGCAACATGGCTTTATCCCTCTCTGACTATAAACATGACCACTAATGGCCCACCTGACTGGTCATGGTACTACTCTATGTGGAGGTCCTTGTAATATTTCCACATCATCTCCAATATCTCCTCCATCCCCCCACCTATCCTTCAGATACACCTAGACTACCTAGTCTTTATGGTGAGTGTAGAATTTGTATTGGTTCCTGTCTTGGTACCTATATAAGTAATCCTAGTACATGTCATGGTAATTGCTGTAAAACCTGTTATACTACCTACTAAATGGGAACCTACTATACAACTCATGGGACCACACACATTTTCATGTTTACAACCTGACCTTGTACTGGTGGTCCCTCTAGTACTCCTGTACATGTGGGCCCTATCCTTGGTTCTTTCCATGTCCCTCTTCCTAAAAATCATACGGGCCAAGTATAGCCCTATCTCTCCACCTCTTTCCTCTTCCCCCAGCTATTAATGTTGTTATACATGAAATTATAATTGTATGAGGAATGGTGATCCTCATCTGCATGATCTTCACACACCATGTGACGTAGTTAGTGGTGGTACATAGATCTAGTATCTGTATTTAATCATCCCATGCCTATGGGATAACTCCAAAAAACATCTTTCTTGTTATCCCTACTCTGATCTAGGGATAAACATCAAAATTCTAACATGCTACATTTGCATAAAAATGTTACTCATTTGGTATCCTTTGTATCATGCATAGATCTTGTTATACCATTTCCACCCTATATACCTCCATAATTTGGGTATGGTTTGCTATGATGTAGTGGCATTCCTATGTTGTGCTCATCTTGAATGTATATGTAAGCCACCAATATAACCTGTATGGACTCCAAGTCACCATCCATAATTCTAGATCATAAAAATATTGCCTATAGACGATGATGTCCCACATATGACCGCTATGGACTACTCCCACTATCTCCCATCCTCTGCAAGATGGATCATCTGGAACTCTAGATTTCAGCACACCTAATGGTTTTCCAATGGAAATATGATCCCATGACCCTATTTGTAATAGTGTAGCAAGGATCAAAATATTCATACCCATGTATGCAATCAAATGAAGATCTCTATATAAATGATCCAGTATGTATTGATCCCATGTAAAAATATTCCCCTCCATTAGTCTCACCATAATTCATATTAACTCAAGCTAAAAATGTGTACCCATATTATCAGGAAACAAGTATTCATTGATAAGATCCATAAAGTATATGAGCAGTCAAGTTAGCCTCTTATCATTAAAACATCAGTATAAGTGTACCATCATCCCCTCTCTGGGTATCTCATCTCACAAGAAAATATCCCAGATGTATCCTTGTATGCGGGAAATACTCCGGTTATACTCCACCAACCTACGCTATATAAGTACCCACAGGATCTGATACATGTCCTCCAATGTCACTATCATCTCCCCAGTCAGAATCCAAAATTTTAGGTTGTAGTTGTTCCATCATTCTTCTAGGTAATCAGCAAGTTGTGATCCAATATCATATGCGGAAACTTTTCTATATATTATAACCATGTATCCTCTAATAAAGTAACTAATCATCTCTCCTCACATCATGAGAATGTTCTCTAAAAATATTGTAGTCTCCCCTAGTTCTCTCACATATCTAGAGCTATTGGTATCTCTTGATAATCACTCAAATACATTAATGTGCATTCATTTCTTTATTTCTAGACTTTTACATTCTTCCAAAAAAGTATGAACATATGCTAGTACATCCTTTGGTAAGTTATCATGTGTATTTTTTATGCTAGCACATACATAATCACATTAGAGGACACACTTCAATGTTAGCACATTTAACTCTAATGTGCCTACATTTACAACAGTGCATGCACCCTAATGCTAACACACTCACATTAATGCTCATGTGTATAACACACTAGTTCATACCCTAACTACTCTCATGCTTACACTTTGGACACTAGCATTAAAATTGGCATGCATAAGTGCATGCACTAGTATTAAAATTCAAATTTATCCAACTTACAAATAACAATAAATGTGACCCAAAGTGAAATTTTTGGGGGTACTCACCGCAGAACCTTCGGTTGGAGTCCACCCATACTAACGAACATGATCAATATGATGTTTCCTCTATCTCTTTCACACCATATCTCTTAGGACTCAAAGCTCAAATCTCTTACAAATAGAAAAAGAGGGATAATAACACAAATGGGTCGCAATAATTTTTACCCCTCCCCCCTTCTATATATACCCTATCTAACCCTAACTCACTCATTTTTTCTTGACCCATACCTAGTCAGCGATTCCTAATCTTTCCTTTGTCGTTTATGTTTCCTCTATTTTCTCATGCACATTACTTTGTGTTTCGTCACAATGGCTCGTTTATCCCCACGGTATCATTTCTCTGGCAGTTCTTTCCACTTGCAAGGGCATATTAATGCTTCTCTCGAGGCAAGCTTTGGTGTTACAAATACATCATTTTCCTCTTTTGCAACACATTCATCTTCTGAAATGCCATAAAAATGAAAAAATCCCATACTTCATAAAAAAAAAATTAAAAAATCTGCAAAATTACTAAAAATTACAAAATAAAAAATCAAATATTCCCAAAAAAACCTAAAACATTGCCCATTGTTTTTCAAAATTTAAACATATTGACGCATTTTTTGCTTAACTTCAAATTTTTATCTATTCCCTGGTGCTCGTTCCAATCTTACGATCATCCCTCAACTCATTTACTCTGCATGATATAACTTCGCTTGGGGAAAATTTGTTTATCAGATCGCTTTTCAATGCAGGTCCTACAAGAGTTTCGCTGAGGAGTTTTTAAGTATACACCGCTCTTCAAATACTGACCCTATTCCCATGTATTTCATAAGTTTAGTGTTTGGGAGTGTTTACTATCTATCTTGTATTTTCATTGTGGCACAGTTCTAGGGCACATATAAATAGTCATTTTTTACAATATTGTGTTGAATTGTTGAGATTTGTATCTTAGACCAATTACAGGTAGTGTGATAACATCTTAGTTCCTTTATAACCTTGATGTTTGCACCTATTATTCATATTGGGTTTGTTTTCATTTTTCATTGCTTTGTGTGTATTTGTTATTATGTGCATCTGGGTTAACTATCTTGATTCCTTCATAATCATTGTGAAAACTCTATTATTGAACAATAAAATAAAGGTTTCTCTTATATATTCTCACTCTCCAAATTCACTCTTGCTATTAGCACTGTCCTATTTCCTATCCTTATTCCAATCCCTTTCCTTCTTCCTATCAAATGGCCATCCACCACCTTGTTGTGTGTTGTCATGCAAATGTGCAACAACTAAATTCCTAATTTTCAAGAATGGCAACGATACCCCTGTGTCAAAATTTTCAAATTTTACCTCTCCAAGGCACCCCCCAGACCAATCTATCCCCAACACTAGCCTTAGCCAAACATTCCAATGGCCCCCAGTGGATGTCAACTTAGTCCCCTAGGTGAATTATGAAACTCAACTCAATCCCCCTAAGTGATTTTAGGAGTTCTTGAAGAATGTCAATTTTGGGCAGTTTTGGGAAGGGTTACCACTGGCCTTCCCGGGAATAATGTACCCCCCTGAAGTGGAACAGAGGAGGAAAAGTCAATGTGGAGATGAAATCAAGGTATAATAACATTAAGGAAATGATACTAGAATATTTAGGGAATATTTGGAAGTTTTGGGGCAGATTCATCATAAACGAGTACTCAGGCCTAAGCAGTACACACGGCCAAAAAATCTACTGAGCTTCTAGAACCAATTCTAAGATCTATAGGAGTTAGGAGATAAAAAAGACATCTTCAGAAATGGAATTCATATCTCTATGAGACGGTGGAATCAAATTTTTCACAACACCTAGGTGCAATAGGTCTATATCCAAATTTTCTCATACTCAGTCATGGAGTCAGAACAAAAATTAGATTTTTCAGGACTTAAATGGAGGATTAAAGATATTAGACCCCAACCATTGGATTCATAAGGCTATTTTCAATCAAATTTATATGAAATTTCACCTCGAAACTCCATTGGGAACTCTAGATACGACCTTCACAAGTTCACTCTCAAGTTTCTCATACTTAGCCAATTTTTGAAATGGGCACATGTCAGCTTCAGGAGCCTGGTGAATTTTGATGTCCCTTTCATCCCTTTAGTTAAGGGAAATAGGGGATAGTAAAATATGCCCAACCTTTTTTTATTCCCTAGAACACTAATATGACCTCCCATTTGCCAGTTAAGCCCCCGAGAGCTAAGTTTGAGCCTTCCGTTTCCCTGCACGGATGATCGCCAAGTGTTGCAATGAGGTGCAAAATGGAAATTGATTTCCCTTTCATTCCTTTATAAAAGGGACATAGGGGACACAAAATCCCCCCAGCCCACTTGAGCCTTGTGGTTCCTCATGCGCCCGAAAGTCAGCTCCTAGATGCTTTTTCCTAACTTCCCTCTCATTCTCAAATGCAAATAACTTCATTCTCCTTCATCACCACCTCTGTGATATCTGAATATTGAATACTTCATTAATGGCTATCATGAAGAATATTAGAAAAAACAGCAGCGAGCTACCTCTTCACTTCTCAAGGTTCCAGTGGGCGAAATCGTGTGAAAATTGGAGGGAATGATCATTGAAAAATCTAGTTTTCACATTGAACTAGTTTTCACGCCATAAAGTCCCTATTTTTAAGGGATGTGGAGGACTGCATTTACATCAGCACTTTTCCCTATCACATGAATAACAATAGTGAAAAATGCAATGAACTACCTCTTCACTTCTCAAGGTTCCAGAGGGCGAAATCACGCAAAAATTGGAGGGAATGATCATTGAAAAATCTAATTTCGCATGAACTAGTTTTCGTGCCACGAAGTCCCTATTTTTAAGGGATGTGGAGGACTGCATTTACATCAACAGTCTTCCCTATCACATGAATAACAATAGTGAAAAATTCAATGAACTACCTCTTCACTCATCAAGGTTCCAGTGAGCGAAATCACGCAAAAAATTGGAGGGAATGATCATTGAAAAATCTAGTTTCGCATGAACTAGTTTTTGCACCACGAAGTCCCCTATTTTTTAGGGATAGGGAGGACTAAGTTTTTTATCAGTATTCTACCCCAAAAAATGAAAAATTTCATTTTCCCACTTGTTCATATGAAGAAATTATCCAAAATTCGGAGTGTGGAACCCCAAAATAAAACCCAAAATTTCAAGACTTGTTTTATTGCAATCTAACACCCCGCAGTGCACTTACTAAAAATAACATGTGTCCATTATAAGGCATACTAAAAATAGAAAGTGGATAAAAAGGGAAATGCATCATTAACAAAGGAGGATTGAAATATCCAAATGGTTCTAAGGCATCGGGATCAATTCGGTAGAGCCTTTTTAGAGTCGATTCAGTAAAAGTGGGTTTTTCGGGCCTAAAAGAGCATACACCACGAAGGAGTTTCTAAGCTTTAAGTAAGGATTCTAGGAGCTTCGTAAATATTCAAAAGCCCAAAAAATTACCTATGGAAGGTATTTTCCAATGCCCTAAATGGTGAAAAAAATGAGACCTCATGAAACATCATACAGTTCCCTATGTAACTCATTCTTCTGGCACACAACTGGTGATCTCGAGGAAAAAAAGGGAATTTAAAGGTAATGCAGTCATAATTAGAGCTTCAAAAGATCAAAATTAAATTCATTGAGTGTTTTTCAGTCATGATCATATAATATTTTTTCCTCTGAACTCATCTGGGAGCCCGAGTTATAGCTGTTACAAGTTGGCTCAAAGAACGCATTCAACACTTAGCCAAATTTTCAAAGAGGACACATGTCAGCTACAAGAGCCTAGCGCATTTTGATGTCCCTTTATAAAATTGAAATAAGTAACAATAAAATGTGCCTAACTCTTTTTATCCGATTGATCACTCATGAAACCCTTCGCATCACCAATTTAGCCCCCAGGAGCTTGTCAGAGCCTATCCTCACAATGCACGGATGACCGCCAAGTGTCACAACCTGGGCGCGATGTGAAAATTGATGTCCCTTTCATACCTATAGCTAAAGTTTCATTTAGAACACAAAAAATTCACCCAACCCTAGCTTCAAAACATGTAAAAAATTCTAACTATTTTTTCGTTTCTAGTGTTACCTGCACACATGCCTGTGAAAGCTCAAATGTCGGATTCCTCTTCACCCTGTCATTGTTGCACTCAACTAGATCCTCAAATTCTTCTTCAAATTGAAAATGTAGATATCTTATAAGAGAAAATAGATTGAAACATCGAAGAATGAAGAGAAAATGAATATTTTTTGCCAGATAACCACGAAGTCTTCTAATCGAAAACTCTTCATATCTTTCAAAATGCAAGTCAGATTGAGATGTCATATGTTGCAGTCTTCCTCATTTTTTCAAGATGATCAAGATGAAACAAATGGGAGCTCGAATGGTGCCCTGAATCATTTTTTCTAACAAAAACCCCATTTCATGCCCTAGCTCACATTCGTTGGGTTTCCCATCAATCTGGTAATGGAAATGAGCTAAAAACTTGCACACAAACTCCAAACGAAGAACCTATCGCAATAGAGTTAATTTCATCACGATCGAAGGAAAAAACTAGACCTAAAAATTTTGAGTTCCATTAATGGCCACCATTACAGCTCTGTGCCCAAAGTAACTGTTGGGTGAAATTTTTTGTTTTTTATTTTCAAACATTCTGGTGGGCAAAATCAAATGAAATTCGGAGGAAGAGATTGCGACAACGAGCCGAGGCCAAAAAAATGTGTTTTTGTTGCAATCCGAGCACCAGAGACCCACTTACTAAATATAGTAAGTCCTCCTACATGGGTGCTTGCCATTTTAGGTAGGTCACTATCTGAAGAAGCTATGAAGAAGGTGGTGAACATAGGGGAAGTATCAAAGGTAGAGATCATCGAAAGGGTCATTTGGGCCCAAAATTAACACTTACTAAAAAATAGTTAGTGGTCCCATAATCACCTGCCATAAATGCCAAGGTGGTCTAGAAAATGGTTCCCATAAAAGGAATACAGTGAGAAGAAGAAGTTCAAAATTGTCATAGGCAGGTCGAGGCCTGAAAATCTTATTTTTAGACTTACTAAAAATAGTAAGTTGTTTCATTCAAGAATAACAAGTGTTGAAGAACCATTCATAGTTTAGCCAATATGTTCATTGGTACCTAGCACTTGTACGGACAAGTGTATCATTCCGTAGGACATATGTTGACAGAATACGACAGTGTTACAAAGGTCATCATGAGAGGTATTTTCCATCCTCAGCTTCTTTGAAGTGGATCTCCATGAGCAACGCCCACGGTCACCATTGGGATAACTCAACAACATTTATAAACACTCAGTTCACAGTGTTTATAGGTCATCAAAAGGTAGTTTATCATCAGCAGTAACTTGTCTACAGCATGAGTGAATCATTCACAAAGAGGAATTCAAGGGAGTGGGTATCTTCTTATCAGCATGGGACAAAGAACAATTCAACATCGAGTACAAGTCTTAAAGAGTTTTTCAGGATGGCAAAGGATTAAGAGATTCAGAGTTTCATCTCCTTAGAGCATTCCAATGATCAGAATAAGTGGACTTCATCAGGAGAAGCATCCTTTCTTTTCCTTCTATCTCTTCTCCCCTCACTTTCTCTCTGATTAACAAAAATAAAGATATTTCTAAATGGCCTAAAGGGGATATTTAGGGTATTAATATTAATGTATTAAGGAGGAATAAAACGTTATAAATGGACTAAAGTAGTATGAAATAAATGTAAATAATTTATTCTAGATGAAATGAAAACATAATGTGCAAGAGAAGAGTAAGGAATAAACTCAACTGATAACAAAAGAATTCTGCACAGTGTCGCAAATATAGAAATAAAATCTAGAAGTGCAAACAAACCCTTAGAGACCCTACGAAGGGCAGATCTGGACTGTCTGAGATGACATAAGCACCTGGGAGTGTACTGGAGTGCCCCAAGGCACCCTGGTCTATAATTTGACCACTTAGAAACAACATAAATGCCCAAAACCTCAATTTGGTATAGTCATTAAATGTCTTTGAGTACTTCCCGTCTATCATACTAGATTCATTGGATGAACTGGAGAATGACCCATAATGTAAGGAGAAGTATCCAACCCTAGAAAAATGAAAGATGCATATGAATGGGTCAGACTGACCTCAGCCGCCAAGCTAGTGAACTTATTACTAAGCGATGCACTACATTTCAAACTCAGATGTAGTTATAGTGTGTGTGTGTGTGTGTGTGTAAATGTCATTCCCTAGGTGCTTTCGTGTCAATCACACATTGTGAAGTAGCGAGTAATAGTAGCTATAGAAATGTAAGTAGCATGTGTGTATGGAATAGAATGGAATCCCTCCCCTTATGAAGTGTGTGTGATGTAGATATCCTAGCTTCAATGTATGGCACTATGTGGATGCAAGTGATGCAATAGATGTAATCCTAGATGGAGTGATAGTAGTGATAAGATGCAAATGACCTAAGACCCTCATTATGATCTTATAACTTTATATTTATAGGGCTCTCAAGCTTAATTTAGTAATTAGTCCCAACAAGGCCAATTGAGAAGAAGAAAAGGATGACCAAGAGCTAGAAGTGACCCCAAAAGAAGCGGAACAGGTTGTGAATAAACCAGGGCACCTCAAATGGGACCAAGGCACCTTGAGGTACCCCAGTATAGGCTAAGGCACCCTGATTTCAAGATAAAATGTCGAAAAGGTCATGAAATGGGATGATAAGTATCGGGAAATACATGGGAAAGATGCAACAAAAGATAAGAAAAAGGTGTCCAAAAGGTGGGATTAATTAGTACTTTGTACACTTGAGAACCTTCTAAATAATAGTATAAGGCCAGGCTAAATATTGTCTAATGTGTAATATTTGTGTCTACACTCTCTCCTCCACGTTCTAATTCTTCCTTGGGGTTGAAATTTTTCATAATGCCTTAATTAATTAAAAATGACTTTATTTTCAATGTAATAAGTCACCCTTAAGTTATAAAAGGGGACTTAATGTTTTCCTAATAATGTGAAAAGTTTTAAGGCATATGAAGGGTCAATGGGGGATAGGTGAAGAGACTTCCAAAATTCTATAAATTGTAATGAGCTCCTCGTTCAAAGGGAAGCTAATTCTGAATTTTTTCTAGCTGGTTGTATTCTTGTACGTAAGGGTGAGGAGGAATACATGTGAATGAAGGTGGAAGGTAGAGTGCATGCATTCTAATTTCCTGATCCAATGTTGATTGCGAGAACTTCCTTTTTTCTAGGAGGAACTACCATGAATACAAAACAAGACCACAAGAGGAATATTAAACAATATATGTCAGTGGACTGCCTAGCGTATGCTAGATCTAGGAAGTGTGATACTTCCTAGATGGTTGTCAATCCACTGTTTAAAACAACTTAATGCAAGAAATGATGTAAACCAATAATGTCCTACTGTAGTTGATATGATTTAGGTGTCTCATTCAAGTACAATAAAGAAAATATAATCTAACAGGCTAGGTTATGATCAGATCTGGAAGTCAGACAGGTAAATAAGGTGGTTGGGACAGGTCAGGGTCAAGTTTTGGTAGTTTGGGTTATTTGGGTAAATGTTATGAGGTTGTTGTTATAGGAAGATTTACTAGACATAGAGACTGACATCGGTCTGGTATGACCAATGCCAGTTGAGAGGAGACCGACGATGGTTTAGGTTAACCGGCGTTCGGTAGGGTCGGGCTGATAGAAACTCAATAAAGTTTGGTTTTGGTGATTCTCTGTGATTGCACAAAGAATGGACAAGAGAATGGTGAGGTTGATGATAGTGTTGGGAATACTCAGAGATGTCTGGAGTCAGGTATGGAGGGTTGAGAGGTTATAGGTGATTAGGTGGAGGGATTGGTAGGAAGGTGAGAGGTGATGAGATGCAAAGGAGACTAGGACTCCTAAATAGAGATAAAGAAACTGATCTCTAAGTATGGAAAGATATGCAGATCCAAATGTACTTACTTGTACTTGCAGACCTGGTGGTTGGATGGAGGTGATGGTTGATCCATGGAACTGGTGGTCAGTGTCATGGCTGTGCTTCCAGAATGTTACTGTGAATGCTTTCCCTTCATATCAGTGCTTGGTGTTGGTTCAGGATGTCTGGATGTGCAGGAGTGCTCTGGTGCGTGCTTGCATGTAGATCTCTCTTCTCCAAAACTTGAATAATTATTCCAACCTCTCAAACAAGGTTACCAAAGTGAATATATGGTAACCGAACGATGGTTTAGGGTGACCGGTGTCAGTTGGTTTCAGGTTGACCAATGTCAGTTAAGGTGGGAAATCCTAGGTTTACTAAAATGACAGATCTTGGCCATATTTTTGGCCAGCTTATGGATCAAAATCCATTGTTCACAGATCAAAATGGAATATTGCGCTTAGATAAGTGGGCATGTGGTTAGAGGAAGAATAGGCATGTGATTTTAGGGTTGAACTAAGTCTTAGTTAATTAAGGTAGGTAGGACTAAGTCTTAGTTAAAAGGAAACATGCTTATGAATAGGTCTATGATGAGGTGTCTAGGTGATGTGGTGGGGTGAGGTGTCTAGGTGAGGTGGAAATTAGTTCAATTAAGGTAATTAAATAATGAATATTGTGAGAATGGGCATTAATTTAATTATAGGTAATTAAATTAATATACATGTGGGGTAAAGGGGGAGTGTGACCCAAATTTGGTGTCTACATTTTTCCCCTTTTTGTCATGTAGCTTGTATTGGTAAGCGATGCTGAAAAAAATAGGAAGTGATTGCCCCATGTGTGGGTGAAGGTGATCCCCCTCAAACCAGGAACTGATGAGGTGTTATACAGAATCGGTGAGTGGTTTGATAAATGTGTAGTTGGTGGAAGTGAAGGTAGGTGGGGAAGGGTATGAATACTATGGGAAAGGGTGATGGTCAACTCGGGTAATAGGTAATAGGCCAGGTCAAATTGGGTAATGGGTAATGGAAATCAAATGCACGCACACACACATGCACATGTATAGATTGCAACATGGTACCAGGTTGAAGAGCTTGCAAACTCTACATCATCCAAGGTTGATAGGTTTATCCAAACAAGGGTGAAGTGATTCAGGTATCCAAGGTATAGGATATGGTCTAGAAACACAATGTAGGTTAGGTGTAGGAACATTTAGGTATGTTCTGGTACACCAAAGGTTTGGTCAGGATAAATGACACATGACAATAGGCAAGGTATGGTTGTTAGGCTAAAACAACATAGGTAACAACATTGTAAGGTATAACGAGTACATAAGGTCAATGGTCACACCAAGTAGGTCAGGTTCAGGAAAATAGGTCATGACACAGGTAAGG
Source organism: Taxus chinensis (assembly GCA_019776745.2). NCBI lineage: Eukaryota > Viridiplantae > Streptophyta > Pinopsida > Cupressales > Taxaceae > Taxus > Taxus chinensis. The sequence goes on from CM034156.1 coordinate 621,655,356, forward strand.
CCAAGGTATAGGTAAAATAACAAATCCTGAGATGCAACTAAGGAAATGTAGGGGTGGTTTGGGCTTGTAGGTAAGGTTCAATAGGTGTCCGTAATGATAAAAGGTGTTTGAGCAATAATGGTTGCAGGAAAAAGAAGCCTAGCATTAACAAACAACTATAAGGGTTGACCGATGTCAGTTATATGGTGACCGATGTTGGTTGGCTAGGGCACAAATATGATCGACATCGGTCATGTCGAATTGGGGATAAAAAAGGAAAATTCCACTTTTTACGGAATCATTTGTCATTTTCCAATTGTAGAAAATGACAGAGGAGAGGTGGAAATTTGGAAAGTGACAGAATGAGATGGAGAGATGAGTTGGCGAGCCTCATAGTGGGTGATTGGCATTCGGTTGGTGGGTCCATGAGATCGGTTCAAGTGATTTCATTGGTTTTGGGGGTGAGGTGTTGATTTGGGCATGACAGAGGTGGGAGAGGGATCAGGTGGACCACTGGCGCAGTGGCCAGATGTACCACCATGCTGGCGGAACCTGAGATGAGGTAGGATTCTATCTGATCTACGCATTTGGTTGAAAAGATTGTTGTTGAAATTGGTTTTGTTTAAAATTTGGGTGTAATTTTAATTTTTGAAATTTGTGGGTAAAAATGAAGGAAATGAGGGGTGGGAAGGTCCAATGTAGGTTAAATAGGATTGGGAATGAAGCTAGGATAGGTTTGGGTGGGTTAGAGTAGGTATTTAGGTAGTTGTGAATTTTGGAAAAATAGGGTAGGGGTTTTGTGGATTTTGATGCCGCGACAGTGACCGACGATGGTCAAGGGTTGGTTGACGTTGGTTGGCCTTGGCCTGAGCATCGGTCAAGTATTAGGTGACCGATGTCAGTTATGATGGACCGATGCCAGTCAAGAGTGACCAATGTCAGTCGGATCTAGGGGAAAATAGGTCAATAAATGAGATAGGGTGGGAGGGAAAGATAGGTAATGAGATAAAGGACAGGTTTAGTGAGAATGGGTAGGGTAATATGTTCAAATAGGTACGAGTTGAGGGATGTGAAATTGGGATGGGGGAAAAAGGGGTAGTCTTTAGGGTTGGGATGTGGTTATAGGGTAGTAAGTAGTAAGGGTCTTGGGAATAGGTTGGTTGGTTAAGAGTTATGTTGGGTATGGTCAAGGTTTAACAATGTTGTGGTTTGTTGGATGTAGGCTAGGGACCAACTGTGGATGCGGGATAGAGTACCACCTCTGTTGCTAGTGGTATGGTCGAGCGTGACCATAGAGGAGTGGAGGCATGTGATGGATGTGGCCTGATTAGAGTCTGATGCTACAGGAACATAGTTCGAGGAGCTGAGCTTGATGGTCACACTCATCGATAGATGGGATTCAATGACCAACACATTTCATTTACCTGACGGGTGAGATCACAGTCACCCTGGAGGATGTATACAGGATCCTATGGCTACCTATAGTGGGAGAGAAGGTTTATTCAATTTCCTCAGAGGCATCAGAGGAGCTGATGTTGGCAGTGTTTGGAGAGGGGATGGTAGAGATGAGGTTCCATAGTGCGAGCCTGAGCTATGGAGACATGTATGTAGCCCATCCTCAGGAGATGAGGTTGGTTGTCCTGATTATGGAGGCAGTGTGTTGTTTTGTGTTACCAGATGTGGAGGGTGGGAGATTCCCATGAGCACTAATGGGGGTTCTCCATGACATGATGGAGGATAGGACCCATTTTTCTTGGGCACCAACATTCTTGGTGTAGTTATACAGGGAGCTATGGGCCTATGGGAGGCTATGGAGGTTTAGTTTGTGTTGTACCTTTCTTCTTCACTGCTGGGCATACGAGCACATCGTATGTGTGCATCCAGTTGGTATGCCCCAGCCTGATGCATTTGATGTGGGCTTGGTTTGAGTTGGCTACAGTGTTGGGTGCCTGTTGTTGGAGAGCATAGGGCTACCAGGGCTACACATGATGTAGCATACTACAGGCACGTACTAGAGGGGTTTTCTGGAGTGGACATCATTTGGAGGTCGTATGTTGGCTTCCCTTCATACAGGAAGATGACAGTAGAGTTAGATGAGCTACAACTACTCAGATGGATAGAGGGATGTGTGCCAGAGAGCACGAGATGATACCCATGGATAGGGTCAGATGGTAGTTTGGGCTGCCTCAGGATGTGCCTCCACCATTCCCTTAGTATAGGAGAGATGACGTGGAGAGGCCTATGCCTCTACCACAGCCGATGGTATTGACAGGGTAGGAGGAGTAGGTGGTGGACTGGTGGATTGATGATGTTGGAGTTACAGAATAGATACATGTAGTGGTGGGTAGCGCAGCTATGGGAAGCACCACTGAGGCCAGGGTAGCCTGACCTAGCCATGATTATGGTTCAGAGGGACACATTACAGGGGCAGGTGGCTACCCTTTTGACATAGTTGGGAGTAGTGTAGGGGTAGCTGAGGATCTGAGGCACAGGTTGCCACATTATAGGCACAGGTAGTAGCCCTTCAGGCCCAGGTTACATCAGGGGAAGGTACCCGCACAGGGTGGGGATGGTGATGGGGGGTAGGTAGCTACCTTACAAGTGTAGGTAGTAGGTTTGCAGGGTCAGTTGGCCACTACATAGGCACAGATTGTGGCCCTACAGGCCCAGGTCACAACATAGGCACCCTCACAGGCCCAGGGACAGGGTCCCATTTTATAGGAAGCAATGGGATAGGGTCCCATGGTACAGGGAGGAGGGTAGGGGTCACAGGTACAGGGGCTGAGGCCACCAGTAGTAGGACAGAGCTCGCAGGTTGCTGCGAGACCTATGACACCCCCACAGACAGTGTCGATGGCTAGATTTAGGGATGCCCTGAATGAGGCCAGATACTATCAGGATCATGACTGCTACTACCAAGATAGATGTCCCTTCCTATGTAGAGTACAGGGTACATCAGGCCTTGAGTGAGAGGAAAAGATCTCACATGCATAGTGCAGAGAGTACAAGGGGCCAGTGAGCCTAGAGACAGGGTCAGGGTGAGGCTACTAGTTCACGGAGGCCTGACCTAGCTGCAGGCCAGGTGGAGGTGAGACCTAGACCCATAGAGGGTGGAGAGATGATGGTAGGGCATCGGGCTGGAGGAGAGGAGGAGACAGATGAGACTGGCCTGGACATCAGATGGGCCAACGATTGATGTACATGTCATTTTGTTTATTATTTTTGATATATACCGGCCTGTGCCGATGATAGTGAGGTATGTATATGAGATTTTTTGAGATTTTGATCATATACCAGCCTGCGTGCTGAATATGGTGAGATGCTATACCTGAGAGATACTTGTATTATGTTGTATCAGTGTATATTTGTATGGATACATAGACTCTTATTTATATAGTTGATGGTGAGATTTATGGATGGATGATGTACTTGTGTTGTAAAATTTCCATTGTTATATGTATATGGGTGGAAACTAGGTGGATTAGGCATGGTGGAGTCAGGTCAGTTTAGGCATGATGGATGGTTAGTTGGAGTTAGTAGGCATGATTGAGGTCAGTTTAGGCATGATGGAGTCAGGTTGGCATTAGGCATGAGGCATCAGGTCAGGTCAGTTTAGGCATGATGGAGTCAGGTCAGTTTAGGCATGATGGAGTTAGGTCGGTTTAGGCATGATGGAGTCTTTTTTGTAATTTTGATTTAATGTCCAAGTTATTGGTAACATGGGAAATAAATGATGAGTTATATGTATGTTATGGTGTAATTTCCAAAATATTTGATATTATGGAAATGTGAAATGATTGATTGGATGTTTTTATAATGTGATAACATGGTAGATATGTATGTGTGGTAATTTTCCAAGTGTTATATAAAAATGGAAATTAAGATAGAATATTAATAGGAAAATGGGGGAAAATAGGTTAGGGTAAAGAGTGGCCGAGCTAACCTCCAAGGGCCCCATGCCCTAGGAGTGTTGCCTACATAGCCCTGGTGAAAAGGGGCCTCAGGCTGATGTAGTTCTCCCATAAGCTAGGGAAGAATATGATGAATTAGAGGAATGGGTTGGTAGGTTTTAGGCATGATTGAGTCTAGTCATAGGTCATAGGCATGGTTGAGTCTAGGTCATAGGCATGGTTGAGTCTTAGGTGATAGTGGAAATCTTTTAAAATGTAGGTGTCGATGGTCTAGTCCTGTATAGGGTAATCAATAAGTAATGAGGAAGGTGAATGGTAAGAGGTGGTAAAAGAGCCACCTAATTGATAAGAACCTTAATGAGTCTATCATACCAAAGATTGGCTTATGAACATGAGACCCTAAAGGCATTGCATAATGGACTATTCTAAGGGTGAAGAAAGTCACATGATCATGAAATGTCATAGTTACAGAAAGTCCCTTGAGTAGATAGAAAATTAGGGTGAAAAGGAAATGAGGTGAAAATGGGTGGTTTAGCATAACTTAGTGTACGACAACATGTTTACCTGGCAAGAAACCCATGATCAAAAATAGGCAAGTCCATGACGAAAAAGTTATCATTTTCTTCTTTTGTTTTTGTTTTTGATAGACTGATCGATGCGGGAAGTCTATATGGGATGATTATATTATCTCCTTGAGGTCTTCGTGAAGTTGATCAATGTGGGAAGCTTCTGAATATGTTATTGTATTTTTGCAATGACTTTATATAGTTGTCCTTTGAGGGAGCAGTCTATTTATAGCAGCGAGATAGAGAGAAGAGATGTCCCTTTTGAGGGAGTCATATTTTTGCTGGAAGTTTGACTCAAGGAGTTGAATCCCATTTTTCTTTTGGATGTTTAAGTCATGGACAAGACTATGGAGGAAAATTAGGTTCTTGTTTAGAAGACAAAACCATAGCACACAGAGGTTAACTTATGAAAGAGATGGTTTTAAATGATGAACGACCATGGGATTCCATCTTTGAAAAAAGATGAAAAGTATCCATGAGAATCATGCCATGAGTAGAGCCATGGTACTCATATTGAAGATAAGGCTGAAAGGTGACGGGTAATCACATGATTCTTATTTAGTCATTGATCCTCAAAATGGGTAATATGGAAGGTGAACAACACTCAAGGGATGAGCGGTCAATAGACAGAAGGTGATATAGGACTTGATTTCAACAATAAAATGGTCTAAGATGCAAGGCATTGAGGGGCTCAGGTTTGGTTTACCTTCAAGTGAAGACAAATGATAAGCACCTGATCCATAGGCATGAGTAATGATATAGGGTCCAAGCCAATTAGGAGAAAATTTTCCCCGTTTACTTTTCTCTTCTTTGGTTACATGTTGATTTTCCTTCAGGATGAGGTCACTGACCTAGAAGGTTCATTCATGGACATGTTTATCATAGGCACACTTGATACGTTTTTGGTAGATTTGGAGATGATCAAGAGCATTGAGATGATGTTCATCTAATAACTCAAGTTGTGCCAAACGGTCCTGGTGAAAGTCATCATCATTGAGCATGTCTTGGAGTGAGATGCAGAGAGATGGAATCTGGACTTTCGAGAGGCAAGACAACCTCGGTACCATAGACCAGAGAGAAAGGTGTGGTAGCAGTCGAAGTGTGAATACTAGTGTGGTAAGCCCACAAGGTGAAAGGAATGTGTGTATGCCAATCCTTCCCAGTATCGTCAACTACTTTCATAAGAATTTTGTTCAAGGTTTTATTGGTTGATTCTACTTGGCCATTTTTTGTGGGTAATAAGGTGATGAGAAACTGAGTTGAATGCCAAAAGCATCACAAATTTTTCATAGGGTTTTGTTTTTGAATTGCTTTTCTGTTATCAGTGATGAGGTGGTGAGGGACACCAAAGCAACAAATGATGTGATGGTTGATGAATTCACATATTTTCTCAATTTTGTAGAAATGAGGGGAATGGATTCTACCCATTTAGTGTAGTATTCAGTAGTGGTTATAATCCATTGATGGCATTGTGAAGAATGAGGATTGATCTCTCCAACAAGATCCAAACCCCATTGAGAGAAAGGCCAAAGGTCTCGTGCGACCTGTAAGGCATGACTAGGTGTGTGATGAAGATTAGCATGTTGTTGGCATTTCACACAACATTTGACATAGTCACAACAGTCATGGTTTAGGGTTGGCCAATAATAGCCTAGGTGAAGAATGTGTTTAGCGATAGCTAAGCCACTAAAGTGACCTCCACAAATTCTTGTCGTGAACTTCCTTGATGGTGTAAGGAATTTCAGAACTTGTAAGGCATCGTAAGAGAATATTGTCAAAGCTGTGCTTATAAAGGAGACCACCCATGATGACATATTGAGAGACACCTTTAAGAAAGGCTGTTGTCCATTACGAGTGAGATCGGAGGCAAGAATGGAAAGGGAAAGGTAGTCTGCAAACTACTTATACCAAAGGTCATATGGGTCAGGTGCAACAGTTCTGATAGAGTTGACATCTTGAGATAAATAAGAGGGTGATTGCAACCTTTGTATTGTGACAAAGATTTTGGAGTCGGCAGGTGAAGCGGGTATCTGAGAAGCCAGGTAGGCCATGGTATCCACAAATTTATTAGTAGAACGTGGGGTGGTTTGAAGTTCGTAATGGTCAAAGGTAGTCAAAAGTATGTCGACATGACATTTGTACTTTTGGAGTATTTCGTTACGACACTGGTATATACCATTGACTTGGTTTACAACTAGTTGGGAATCACCAAAGATATTAATTGATTTAACATCTAGGGAGATGGTGGTTTGAAGGCCTAATATGAGTGCTTCATATTCGGTGATGTTGTTAGTGTAATCAAAATCTAGTTTGAAAGATAAAGGCATAGGTTCACCATCAAGAGGAATGAGGATAACACCTACACCACCTCCACGCTGACATTTGGAACCATCAAAGAATAAGGTCATCTGGTAAGTGGTATCATCCAAAGAGAGGGTAGCAATGGATTCATCTAGGAAATCGAAGTTAGAGGGTTGATCTCTAGAAAGAGGTGCATCTGCTAGTTGGTCAGTGATGGCTTGGCCTTTGACAAACTTTTGATGGATGAATTCAAGGTCAAGGTCTGCAAGAAGCATGAGCCAATGTGTAACATGTTGATGCTGGTAGGGTTTGGTGTACATGTAATGTAGGGGATCAGTGTTAGTGATGAAAAAGGTTTTGTGGTTGAGTAGGTAATGCGAAGTTTAGTGGCGATAAAAACTAAGGCTAAGAAAAGTTTTTCAGCATGGGTGTACCTAGTTTCATAGTCCAAAAGGGTACAAACTTATGTAATAAACCACTTGCTCTTCTGTGTTTCTCGTCATGATGAGTGAGCATGGCACCTAAGGAATGGTCAGTAGCAGAAATGTATAGGTAAAAGGGTTGGTCATCTTTAGGGGGAATGAGCACCGGTGGTTGAAGAAGGTATTGTTTTAAGGCATCAAAGGCTTTGTGGCATTCATCATCCCATTTGAAGGAGACATCCTTTTTGAGGAGATGATGAAATGGTTGACAAGTGGTCAGAAAGTTGTGAAATAAACTGATGATAGATTGCAACTTACCTTACAAACTTCAAAGTTGATGGAGATTAGTAGGTGGAGGCATTTTGAGAATAGCCTTTACTTTAGCAGGATTGACTTCTATGCCATGCAAAGAAATGATGAAACCAAGGAGTTTTCCTGAAAGCACCAGCAAAGACACACTTCTTAGGTTGAAGGTGAACACAATACTTGATGAGGTGGTCAAAGATGACCTTAAGGACTGTCAGGTGTTTGGCCTGATGTTTGGATTTGGCAAGAAGGTCATCTACGTAATCTTCCAATATGTGATGCATTATGTCATGAAAGATATAAGTCATGGCTCGCTGATATGTAGCACCAACATTTTTAAGGCCAAAAGGCATGACTCGATAGTAGAAGGTCCCCCAAGGAGTGATGAAGGTAGTTTTGTGTTGATCTTCTGGAGTGAGTAATATTTGATTATAACCTAAGAAACCATCCATGAGTGATAGCATCTCATGGCCAGTGGTGAGATCAACCAGTTGGTCAATGCCTGGTAGAGGAAAGTCATCTTTGGGGCAAGCTAAGTTGAGGTCATGGAAATCCATGCAAATGCGGAGTCCCCCTGTCACTTTTGTGACAGGAACGATATTAGAAATCCATTGGGGATAGTCAATGGGTAGGATGAAGGAAACTAAGAGAAGGCATTGAAGTTCTTCTTTGACAAGAAGAGCAATGCGAGGATGCATTTTCCGCAGCTTTTATTTTATAGGTTTGGCATCAGGAATGGTTATGATATTATGGACCACAATGTTTGGGTCAATACTGGGCATATCAGCATAGGACCAAGAAAAAGTGTTGCTATGGTCCCAGAGGAAAGAAGTAAAAGCTTCTTGTTCAACAACATCTAAAGATTGGCCTATCTTTAGAATGTGTGGGTCATCCTGAGTGTTAATGTTGATTTCAATGGTTGATTCGTTCAACATGGTTTTGTCTCAGAAGGTAACGACTGGTGAATATAAGAATCTTCTGCACCAAGGTAGGTGAGGATAGACTCATCGTCCTGACATTGAATGATGTTAATAGAAGGTGTATCATCATTGATCATGTCAGGATACAGGAAGGGAAAAGAAGAAGGAGCCTCCATCACGTTGATAAGTCAGAGGTCCCAAGGAAATCATGTTCATGAAAAAAAAAAAGTTAGGAGGAATAGATTCGGGATCTATGGACTCCATGGGTGAAGGTGGTGACATTGGTGAATGGGGTGGAGAAGGTTTGTCTTCCTCAATGAGGTCGATGCGGGCCTTCTTGGAAGATGGTGTGGAAAATCCAATGCCACTATGATCATTGTGTTTATGGGTGGTACATGAAATGATGGTATGATGGCCTTGTTCGTAAAAACTGAAGCCAAATCCTTTCCATGTGCAATGGTGAAGGAAAGTGTGGGTGAAGCAGTGGTTAGTAAGAGATTGGAGGTCAGATGAAAAGGGTCATGTTTGGGATGGAGGTTTGGGTGAATAAGTGGCAGTATCAAGTCCCCCATATGTTAAGTTAGTGTGAAGGTGGGGAGGACCATAAGGGAAAAACCTCACCTATGTGGTAGTCATAATGAGGGTGTTGGCATAGGTTTCCATACTCTTGCGGAGTGAGGAATGTGTTAATATTGTATAGGTGGTACTCCCCCAGAGTGAGGCATTGAAAAACACCTTCTAAGGGATCAGTAGTAGATATGTGGGTAGCGGGGATAGATGAATCACTAGATGATTGGGCAGGAGGGGTATCGGTTGGTTGGGAAGTAGATGGGTCAGCTGCAGAGGTTGCGGCAGTAGTAGGAATAGAAGAGTTAGGTGTGGGAGAGGTGGCGGTAACATTGGTGGATGGGGTCATGGGTGAAGGAGAAGTGGGGGTAGTGGCAGATGCCTTGACTGGTACAAGAACATCATTAGGTCGGTACAACATGTTACAAGTTTTGAATGGTGATGGGTTGGTGGGGATGGTATAGTTATGCCCTTCATGTTTGAATTTTACATAGCGGTGTAAAGTTGAAGGGACACAACCCATGACATGAATCCAAGGTCTGCCGAGCAATAGGTTATACTGGAACTCTCCCTCTAAGACGTAGAATAATTCTGGGATAGTGTGAGGGCCCACACGAATGTGGAGAATAATGGTGCCAAGGGTGGAGGTGATGGCATCATTGAAGGAGCACAACATAACTGGGTTATTATGCATATAATTGGAAGGGATGCACATTTGATTGTATGTGTGGGAGGAGATGATGTTAATGCTAGCACCACCATTGATCATGACACATCGTATGTGTATGTTATCGATATAGATGGAAATGAAAAGGGTGGGATCAGGGTCATCTGACTGGAGAGGTACAATCTCCTCATCAGAGAAACTGAGGGTGGTGACTTGATGAGTGGGCATGGGGGTAGAAGAAGGAGATGATTTGGTAAGTGAGGCCATGTGGTGAGGGGTGATAATGGAGGCCACTAGTGTGGGGTCATTGGGTAAAACTTTGATGGATTGCAAAACCTCCATAAGGGCTTGTCTATGAGATTCAGAAGTTTGGACGAGATCGTACAAAGACATCTTTAGAGGGGATTGATGTAATTGTTTTATCATTGTACGATGGGTGACCCCGTCAGAGATAGGGTATGTGGGTCCTCGAATGGTGATTTTGGGTGCGGGTGCAGATGGTATATTGGGCATGGGGTTGGTTGATGGGCTAGTTACTTTTTCTTTTCCTTTTTCCTTCTGGGTGGGTGGCAACTTGGACCATGTTAATCTGAGGGGAGGTGGTAAATGGAGAAGGTGTAGGATGAGTAGTGTAACAACATGATGGGAAAAAACCTAATGGGGGAAAATCCTTGTGAAGTGTGTATGGGCACACTGGCATTTGGGTGGTGATTTGGCCAACTCTCTGATATGGACCATGTTGATCTTGAATTTTGGAGGTGGAAAAAAGGGTTGTGGGGGTGGAGATGCAGGTCATTGAAGAAGCAAGGGATGATGATGTGTGGTGATAGGTGAAGGTGGAACATGGTCCTCATCAAGAAGGTCATCATCGTCAAAATTTTGTTCAGGAGGAAAAAGTTGGAGAAGAATGGTTTTTAGAGCCTTACAATTTTCTACATCATGTCCTAGCACACGATGATAGGCACAAATCTTGGTTTCATCAAACCCTTTTGGTTTGGGTTTGAGAGGGTCGTAAGGTCGAAGTGGTGGTAATGTGATGACAGAAGTCTCTAAGAGATTGGTTAGAATGTTGGCGTAGGACCCTGCCAATGGATCACAATGGGAAGTGAGTGTGGGTTTGGGTAAAGGTGTGGATGATCATGAGGGAAGAGGCATTATAGGAGGAGGAATGGGTTGGACCACTGGTTTGGTAAGTGGTATTGTCTTAGGTTTTGATGGCATCTGCTTGGGTAAAGGTGTGGTAGAAGAGCTAGCTATGGAAGGTTTTGTTGGTTTAACTACCTTATTGGAGGGTAGTGGGTTCTTGTCTTTGGGTTGCACCTTCTTGGGTAAAGGTGACATGGGAGTACATGATGCAAAAGGGAAAGCAGATGGTGGAAGAGGACGGGTTACCCATGGGGACAATAGAGTTGTGGTGGAAGTGGTTGGTAGAGGTTGGGTGGATGGTATGGGTTGAAGTCATATAGGAAAAGTTGGGGTTATAGTAACTGGTGGAGGTATAGGTGGTAAGAAGTGCACATGGGTGAGGGTGAGGGTGTTTGTTGTGTAGGTAAATGAGGTGTAACAAAGGATTGTGATGAAGCAGTAGGTTGCTTAGCTTTTGACTGGCCTTGGGTAGGAGACTGTTTGGCCAGGGTTGATGGGTGAGGCCCTAGGATGGATGGAAGGGGTGAAGGTGACAAAGGTGTGGTAGGTGAGACTGGTGTATGTGGCCTAGAAGGTTGGGTCTTCCTTTTAGGTGGAGGAATAATGTTGGTGTGGGTTTGGGAAGATGTGGCTAAGTCCAATTTGACAGGTGGATGGGTAAGGCTTGACGTCGACATGACACCCAAGGTAGTGATGGGTCTAGATACAGATGAAGATATAGGTGTGGGTAGGTTCTTAGGTATTGGAATGGTTTTAGTCATGGGTAAAGGTTTGGAAATGTAGGTAGATGGGATGAGGAAGAATCCATTTCGATAGGCATGGTCAGGGTCGATCTAGTTGCTGGAAATACCTTTGGGTAGATCATGGAAGTATCTTTAGGAAACATTTGCATTTGAGTCAAAAAGGGGAGCCGAAGATGTCCCCAGAGCATGGAATTATCAATGTAATCCAAGTGATCGGCCAGTCCATGAAAATGGGACTGTTGTAGGAGAAGATGGAGTTGGTTTGGTGGCAATCCCTGTAAAATATGTCTGTGAGATAGGGAATTGGCTAGCCTGGACTCTGTGGGTAAAAGAGTCTGAGATCATGTCAATGGGGTCCTGGGATGCTGAGGGAGAATTTCCCCCAATAGGTAGTGGTATGTCTGAAGAATCTCCCATGGGTAGGAGAGATGGTAGGTGGGGTGAGGTAGACTTCTCCCTTGGTGGAGGAGAAGGTGATGATGATTCTCCTGTGGATGGGAGAGTTAATATTGTTGACTGTTTGGTAGGTTGTGAGGTAGATGGTGGAATGGCATCAACAGAAAATGTGGGTTCCTCTGTGAGAGAAGGGGAGATGAAGGGGACTCCTCTGTGGGTGAAGGAGTAGAAGAGGTATGCTCCTCTATGGGTAGAGGAGCTCGTGCCATAATTTCTTCAATAGACAAAATAGGTGGAATTTGAGGAACGACCTGGTACGATATCAAAAACCATGTGGACTTCACAGACATTGTTGTTCACTGGATGAAGGTTCACTATTTTGATTAGATGATGGTTTATGGTTAGGGAATGACTTCTTAAAGATGTGCAAATTTTGATTTTCTGGCGCGTTTGGGTTGTCCATGACGAGGTCTCCATTATCTATCATCTCTTGGACAATGTTCTTAAAAGTTATGTAGTTACCATCACTATGGCCTTTGACATGATGATAATTATAGTAGTCATGTTCCTTATACCATGCAGGCATAGGACGAGCAGGATCGAAACCAGTATGAGGTTTTATGGGAGGAAGTGTAATGGCTCCAACTTTAAGAAGCTTTTCCAAGACTGAAGAATAGGGCTCTCCAATTGAAGTGTACTTCGTTGCTCCTCCCACCGGAACTGAAAGGTCTAGATAGGGGAAAGATTGGAAGAAGGTTGGGCTTGATTAGAGGGATGAGATGGACCCGCTTTGAGAACTACCACGTTGGCAGATCCTTTAGCTTTTGAATAATTATTTTGGGGTTTTGAAGATGAAGAAGAATCATTTGGTTTGAATGGGGCATTCTTGTTTCGTAATTGGATTTTCTTTTCTTCAATGGCATGAATTTCAGCTTTCATGCCATGGTGAATGCTTCGTCAAAGGTTTGGAAGGTTTGTACCTACAAGAGTTGGTGAGATGTGTCTGGCACAAGCTCTAGTGAACAACTCAATAAGTTCAGTTTGAGGTAACTGGAACGTTAATTGGTTGATAAGACTTCACCAGTGAGCAACAAAATCTATGATAGATTTGTCTTCATACTGTCATGTCGAATATAGGTTGGTCATGGTGACCTTTTTTGACTACATTGATCGAGAAGTGGTCCAGGAATGCTTGAGCCACTTGGTTGAAGGAGTAGATGGAATGTCTAGGTAAACTGTTGTACCAATCTAAGGCGGGTCCTGTTAGGGACATGGGAAATGTTCATAAGAGAAAAGCATCATCATGGGAAATTAGGTAGCACCCATGCTTGAATGACTGCAAGTGCTATTGTGGGTCCTCTTTACTGTTGAAATGGTTGAACTTGGGCATTTCCCAATGCACAGGATATGGGTGAATAGGAATGGATGGATGAATAGGCTCATTACAGATTTCATCATAGGTCAAGGAGTTACGAGAGCCAGAAACTGATGCTTCTAATGTCTACATCTTTTCCATCATCATCCTAATGAGGTCATTGGTGGGTTGTGAGGAATGGGTGCCTCCTGTAGTAAAGGGAGGTTGATGATGGGTGTATGATGTGGATGGCATCCCAGTACATGGGGTGTTGAATATGAAAACTGTGAAGGGGGAATAGATACAGGTGGAATGTACCCTGAATAAGTGATAAACAAGATTGGGGGTTGCTGGTGATGCGTGTAAATAGGTGGGGTGGTTGCAACGACTCTCGTGGTAATGGGTGGTAGAGACTGAGGGATAGAAAGAACCAGATTTTGGAAAGGGGTGTGGGTTGCTGACACTGGAGGTGGTTGTGATGCAACTAGTATATATGAGGAAAAGGGGGCAGATGGGGCTATGCTCAAGGCAGTTGGTGAAGGAATGGTTGACACCATGGGTGCAATAGATGTCATTGGGCAGCAGTTATGGTAGAGGTGGAACCTAACTGAGAGACCACATGGGGTAATGTGGATGAGGGAAGCACTCGAGCTAGTGGTAGCTGACGTGAGAAGTGGGTGAGGGTAGGAGGGATAGATACAGGCATGTCATATATTATTGTCCTGAGGAGTCTCGGGTAGATGAGTGGGAAAGATATAGTATTGTAAGGCCATAGGATTCTGATCAAGGAGTCTTGTGAACTCCTCGTCATTGGTAGAAATGGTGATAAGCTGAGTTGGATCCATAGGTGACAGGATGGATGGAGGTGATGGACTAGGTGGGAGTGGCTGATGGCTGGCATGAAATACAAGGGCATTAGTTTGGCTGTGAGTCAACACCATGTGAATTAGTGTTGACCTGGTAAAATTGTATTCTATAAATGACACAGAAAACAACAAAAGAAGAGAAGGATGAAGTCTGGGGGGTAAATCTGGTCAGTGTTTTGATTAAAAATCAAACACATAAACCGACGATGGTCAGTATGACCGATGAAGGTTAAAGGGGAACCGATGATGGTTATGATAACCGATACCGGTCACTGTGGGAAATACCAGTTTCAACAAATGAAACAGAATTGATGAATGTGAAATGGGGAAACTGTATCTGACAGAGATATCAGAATGTTGGGGGGATATGATGGTGTCCTGAGGACCAAAAATAGAAAAGAATAGGTGATGAAGGTTGTTTCAGGTAAAATAACCAAAAGAGCCAGAAGTTGACACCGGTTAGGTAAACCGATGATGGTCAGATGTAAACCGATGATGGTCACTGGACCGATGCCGGTTACTGTGAAATTAGAAGAAATGAAGAAAAAATGGATTTTGGTGAATTAAACTAGATGAAGGATCAACCCAAAAATCTGAGAATGATAAGATGAGGTCCTGACACACTCAGAAATAGCTAGAATACTCCAACTATGATGGGGAGTGTGAAAGGAAGAAGAAAAATGAAGAATCGTAACTCACACCTCAAAATGCAAGTCAAGAACAAAGCTAAGAAAAACACGCAATCCTAAAAGTGAATTTATGTTTGTTTTAGCTTATGCTATTAAGACTGACTTGTGAATTTAGAACAAATTTTTTGGTTGGGAAGGCATCCTATGAAGAAGGAAATCTAAAGGTGAGGTTTCAGGTTATGTTATGGTGGGGGCAGTCCTTTCTCTGAGGTGATGACTGGACAGAGATAACCAGCTGGGCGCCCACTGTCAATCCTCTGATCGTGTGATCATTGACAACTTCTTTTGGGTGGGATGTTGTTTAAGAAGATGTGTAAATTCAAATTTGTGTAGTTTGGCAAAGAGAGAGAGAGAGAGAAATGTGCTTTCTATGGTTCAATTGTGTCAACCATCAACTGGGCATGACTTCCAGCATATAGGTTGCCCTCATTTTTAAATGTGAGCTAATAATGCAGCATACAAGGATGAAATGCAACAAATTTTATAACCCAAATCAACAATTATATTTGATGAAGCAAATGATGAATAGGTCAAGAACGTGCTCTTTCACTACTATGCAAATGCAAGAAGGAAGAATTGGTTTGTTTTAAGCACCAAATGACAAATGTCATTTAGACAATTAGAAGAAAAGAATATTACTAGGGAGAAGATTAAATGTGTATTTTTCAAAAGGAAAGAAACACACAAAAAGTTTCCCTATATGAAGAAAATGCAATGAACCCAAGAGAGGGTCCCACTGGGCATGCCAAAATGTTTCGCCAAATAGTATGCGTACATAAGAGAAAAAAGATAAGGTAAGGGTGAGGAGGAATACCTGTGAATGAAGGTGGAAGGTAGAGTGTGTGCATTCTGATTTCCCGATCCAATGTTGATTGTGAGAACTTCCTTTTTGCTAGGAGGAACTACTGTGAATACAAAACAAGACCACAAGAGGAATATTAAACAATATATGTCAGTGGACTACCTAGCGTATGCTAGATCCGGGAAGTGTGATACTTCCTAGATGGTTGTCAATCCACTATTTAAAACAACTTAATGCAAGAAATGATGTAAACCAATAATTCCTATTGTAGTTGATATGATTTAGGTGTTTCATTCAAGTACAATAAGAAAATATAATCTAACAGGCTAGGTTATGATTAGATCTAGAAGTCAGACAGGTAAATAGGGTGGTTGGGACAGGTCAGGGTCAAGTTTTGAGTAGTTTGGGTTATTTGGGTAAATGTTATGAGGTTGCTTGTTATAGGTAGATATACCAGACACAGAGACCAAAGTTGGTCTAGTATGACCTGATGTCATGGTTGAGGGTAGACCGATGACGGTTTAGGTTAATTGGCGTCGGTAGGGTCGAGGCTGATAGAAACTCAATGAAGTTTGGTTTTGGTGATTCTCTGTGATTACACAGAGAATGGACAGAGAATGGTGAGGTTGATGACAATGTTGGGAATACTCAGAGATGTCTGGAGTCAGGTATTGGAGGGTTGAGAGGTTGTAGGTGATTAGGTGGAGGGATTGGTAGGAAGATGAGAGGTGATGAGATGCAAAGGAGACTAGGACTCCCAAACAAAGATAAAGAAACTGATCTAACTAAGTATGGAAGAATACAATCTAAATGTACTTACTTGTACTTACAGACCTGGTGGTTGGATGGAGGTGATGGTTGATCCATGGAACTTATGGTCAGTGTCACGGTTGTGCTTCCAGAATGTTAACATGAATGCTTTCCCTTTCAGATCAGTGTTTGGTGTTGGTTCAAGATGTCTGGATGTGTAGGAGTGCTCTGGTGTGTGCTTGCATGCAGATATCTCTTCTCTAAAACTCAAATAATTCTTCCAACCTCTCAAACAAGGTTACCAAAGTGAATATATGGTAACTGATGATGGTTTAGGGTGACCGGCGTCAGTTTCGGGTTGACCAGAGTCAGTTAAAGGTGGAAATCCTAGGTTTACTAAAATGACAGATCTTGGCCATATTTTTGGCCAACTTTGTCCATTGTCGTAGATCAAAATGGAATATTGCACTTAGATAAGTGGGCATAGTTAGAGGAAGAATAGGCATGTGATTTTAGGGTTGAACTAAGTCTTAGTTAATTAAAAGTAGGACTAAGTCTTAGTTAAAAGAAACATGATATGAATAGGTCTATGATGAGGTGTCTAGGTGATGTGGTGGGGTGAGGTGTCTAGGTGAGGTGGAAATTAGTTCAATTAAGGTAATTAAATAATGAATATTGTGAGAATGGGTATTAATTTAATTGTAGGTAATTAAATTAATATGCATGTGGGGTAAAGGGGTTCGTAAGGTCAGTGGAGTGCCCCTGTTGGATCCCCAGTCACAAGGCCACCAGGATAAAATTGACTTTACTCGTGCATACAAATAAAAAAGTTACACACGTTTAAGTAGAGGGACTTAACTCCCAAAGCGTTTCCACATTTTTCCACCCAACAAATTTTCTCACCAACACTGTTCCATCCAACTTTGAGAGGTTGGGGCATCCAAATGATTCATTGTTTTCCACTCTGCATATGTCTAATCTTTAAAGCTTATTACTTGGCAATAACACTTTAAAGAGGGGTAAATAATCCACCCTAAAAATACAATCCATATTTTAATTCACTTATATCCAACTAGAATTAATTAAATTCATTATATTTTGCCACAATACACCCCCGTCCAACACCCTTTTGAATTAATTAAATTAATTCTATTGTTTAATATCCATATCCTACCCTCTGGAATTAAATAATTTGATTCCATGGTGCCTTAAGAATTAAATTAAATTAATTCCTCACCCTCCTAGCTAATTGATTAAACATATAATTAAATAAATGGTTAATTACTCCCTCACAATTAAATTAGTTATTTAATTAATTCTTATACCTAGTCAACTCAACTTGAACTCCCACTTTTGGATTCCTAGAAATGAGGGGGCTATAGAGTTATACATGAATTTAAAATTGCCATATGTAACTTTTGTTATTCCAAATGTCCATTGCACCTATAAAATCTGCAATTATTATTGCCAAGTCTACTTGCTAACCCAGGTGATTCAATCGTTAACCTGAAGCTTACTCAATGTCAAATCCACCTTTTATGAGCTCTACCCTCAACTATAAAAGTATTTCATTACTTTTGTAAATCTATCCTTGGATCTTTGAGTAAATTACATCCAACTTTAACCAATTTGACATCTGCATCCTTGTGAAATCTGCTCGTAGCATTTGCAAACCAACTTTAGAGAGTAAGATCACAGAGCATCCACAATCCAATGTTCAACAAAATCTAACAAGATTAAAAGCTTATAACGGTCTTATCTTGAGGTTTGCAAGACATCTACAGAAAAGGTATAATCTGTATCCATTTTTTTATCTTCTTTTGTCTATTAATTCCCTTGCATGCATGCATTCCCTATAAGTCAACCTAGAAAATATACAACTGTAATCCATCTGGTATCCAACACATCAAGATGGGGAAAATGGTGAAAAAATAGTATGATCAGCTAGTTACACTACTTGGCCAAGTTTACAAGCGTTGATTCGCGAGTATTAGTTTCATGACATGCGCACAAGCCAACAAAACTTATCTCTGTCACCCCATAACCATCTCTTCATAGTTAAGATCTGATTTCATTGTTTTAGAAATTATGTTTCAGTTCTGAAGTTGTAGTGATCATGACTCGTTATTCCAATTGAGAGGATCCTATCAGTTCCATCTTAGGATCCCTATGAGAAAGGTAATGATCACATAATGACTTGTATCATTTTGTACTCATTTATTTTCCCTGTAGCCATCCTAAGCTGACACGGATAATAACTTGTTGAAAAGAACGTCAAATCATGAAATCTACACTTTAATTACCATTTAGTTATTCTTTCAAGCTAATTCAATGAATTCAGTTTAACGATAAGTTATTTTGTATTGTGATACATTATCTATTTCTCGATAGAGTTGTATAGTAACTCATCGAGTTACCATCTATTGTGAGTTAATCTTATCATAGCAACGTAACATAGATTTGTCAATCTACGTAGGTTTATTTAATCACGTTACACATAAATTTAATCCATTTAATAATTAATGAAAACAGTACATGTTCTCATGTGTCGTCATTTAATCATAATGTGTATTTTAATTAATAAGGTACAATAGTGATTTAGCATGGTTTTGTCTTATTGTTTCTCCCGCTTTGTACTATGGTTGTTATAAAACATAATTATTCATTCCAAAATGAATCAACAAAACACATGTACTTGCATATCAAAATATCAATAAAATTTAATATACATTTTGTTGTTAAAACAACGTTATAAACACTTTAGTAACTCACAAGGTATGATTAAAAACCAAGTATTTATTACACTTATTAAGGATAATTCCTTAATTTCAAAAATAATGTTATACAATAATCATGATAGTACAATAGGCAATATGCCTTTCTTAACCCTGCAAAGGTAATACATTCACAATTACAACCAATACAGCAATCCAAAATGGATTATAAACAATAATCGCATGACGAATCATGTGTATTTAATCCAATAAATCACTTCATAATGTTGCTTTGTCATGCACACTATAGGAGAGAGAAAATTTTTGTATACATGGTCAGTTCGATGAACTTGCATGAATGGTCTACTCATATTCCTGTAGCATTTAAATGGAAGTCTAAAGTTGACTGATGCAGGTTATGCTTAAGTGCACAACTCATAATCTTCATAATACATTGATTAACCTGATACATGATCATTGAATCAAATCGGAAGTAAAATTTTATAAGTGTGACTTGCATGTTTCCAACAAAATAAAAGTCAAACTAAACTTAGAGTGTCATTTAAAACGAGTTAAAAATGCAGCTTAGGGGATCAAGTTTATTACAGCAGGTTATCTTTACGCACTTGGAAGCATAGGGTTGATTCATGTCAGAACTATACTTCAGGTTTCGATTTACCCAATTTGACCACTAACCTTCTTATGTATTTCACCCCACTCGGAATCCTTTTCACACAGTCTTGCATGAAAACTCAAAATTTGACGTCCTCTCACTCGGAATATGAAATACCGAATAGATGAAAACTTCATTTACCCACAACGGTCTGAATTTCCATCAAACAATTTTGTGTAAATTACACAACTTGCTATACAAGGTACCTCATTTTTCAAGACTAAATTTCAAAATCTACTACTCATATTGATGAAATTGTCACTGATACAGCTGCAATATTTTTTGGAGACCTTCAAGGAATGAGTTTCCTACTAAGCACCGTGATCACATCTTACTAGTATTTCTTATGGCATGATCCATTGTCTTCGCACAAGATCTCGGCTTATCCACTTGGAATATACACAAAGTAAAAAAAACAGAAAACTTGAGCAAAATCGATCCCTCCTTGAAAGTTTAAGAAAGAAAAAGTAAGATCTCAAAAATGTCTCATCCTTTCTTGGAAGAAGGAAAATATCCACTTGGATAATCATCACAAGGTGAAACATGACCTCAATAGAGGGTTTTGAGGTCCTTATCCCTTTTAACTGAGATAGGATGTGCTTTCTCACATCAAGTCTAGATAGGAAAAATTAATCATTCCTCATTCTGCAACTTACTGATTAAGTATGGCCAGCTCTAGAGAGGGTCAAATTATTGCATGCAGTTCCTATGCTATTGTCATATTTGCATCCCATTTAAGAAACCAGGAATATCCTTCCTGAAAATACATGTGAGCATCACTTTCAAATACCCAAAAGTATTTTCACACACACACACACACTACAGCTTCGTACACACTACACAGAGTCTTCACACCACATCGTTTCATGTTTCCTCTACATTCAACATAAGTTCATACAAAGTGGCCCATTCGTCATATGAATCAAGCTTTCCATTACTTCTAACTAATGATATAGCTCTAAGGATGATAAATGGGCCAAATAGAGGAACATGCTATCTGCTCTCCCTATCATACACTGAGCATAAATGGATAATGCTACCAATAGATCAGGCTTTTTAGAGTGACCATCTTATCTGTGCCACATAGCGATCTTAAGTTGTGTGTCTCTAACAAGTTTATCGGTTTCTCACAATTATCATCTTTGATGCATTTGTATTATATTCTTATAGTTGGACTCAAGAAAACCATATACCATAGTGGATAATATTTTGATGAGGTTTAATAGTGTTATAGCCAACACTAATATGGCACTAAGGAGAAGACACACATAGAAGATTCATGTGTAGGTATGAAGACATACTTTAAAGGCATGAAAGGATAGGGAAGGAAACATGCCATGCCAAGGCAGGTCGATTTGAGACTTTAGCCATTTTCATGGTTAAGGGCTCTGTTTGGAAGATAGCATATAGAGCACACAATGGGATGGATACCTTGTACGACATAAAAATGGTACTTTTAGGAATGAGCATCTGACTAAGTGCCATGCATGAGTTTGAGTTAATAATAGGATTACTATCTGCCAGTTAATTGTAAGAGATATAGTATTACTAGCACACTTTGCATGTGTGCATGTTATTGTAAAGGAGCGTGACTATTTTTATCATGTGACCTATTGTTGGTAAGTGTGTGGGTTATGAAGGGAAATTCCCCAACCTTATAAATATTTAGTGAATCTGTGTAGATTAGAGATAGATTGTGTAGTGAGCTATTGTGGAGTTATGCTGCCAAATTTGATACGTGCACTTAAACTTATGGTAATTCTACTGTATTGTAAGAAGCTTCTATGTATTTACTATTTTTTAATATAATGGAGTGTATTGGGTTAATAATGGTGTTAAACATGACTATAACTAGTTCTTATATTGTTGATCTTCATTATGGTTATTTCTTAATTCATTATTCTTTAAGATCTAGATTTGGAATATGGTCTGTGGAATGTTTATGCTTATTTATGGATATGAATACAATACATCTTCATTACATGTTCACATCCTGCATACAAGAAAATCTTAGGGAGGGTCCTGATTACCTTTGCACATGCTTTGATTGAGATGCTCATCTTAGGCTAGTTGATGTGTTAGTGCACCTGGGTTTGTTATATGGTAAATTCTAGGCTTCATCATTAGTTTCGCATATGTAGGGACCTATTTTTTTCAGTTATTTTTAGGAAGGTTACGCGATGAAGACGTACCAGATTGACCCGAGTAAGTGTTGAGGAGTGGATTAAAAGATATAGAAGAAGATTACACATGGAGGTTCAGTAGTGGATCTGAGTTTAATGCATGCATGCATGGGTGGAAAAGAATCTATATGACTGTTTGTATGAGAGCTTCTTTGCTATTTTATCCGGTAGAATTGTATGAGTGGCTGGTTGCTTATGCATCTAAAAAGAATTAGAGGTATCACATACTTGTCTAGATGCAGGAAGAATTTCAGGCCCTTTATGATGTTGATTTGATTTGGATGCGTGATGTGGATACTTGGTTTTGTGGTGTTTTGAATAGCTATATTTTGGAGTACTCAATTTCCACTTATTCTTTCCCAGAGGTAGCTGAGTTATAGATTTTTACGTTATCCCATTGGAACTTATTTGCAAGGCATTCCAGTGGCAATCAAGATATCTTGATGGTAACCCTAAACTTGGAAGAAAAACCAATGGCTAGCTAAACCCCACCACGCGCAGGGGCAGGAGGCAGGTTTGGTGAAAGATGGTGGACCTAGTGCAGCATAGAGGAAAAGAGAAGAAAGGTGGCTTAAGTACAATGAGGCATGTGAAGAGAGGGAGATAGAGAAGCAAAGTGTGATATTGCATAGTGGATGGTGTTGAGGAGAGAGATGGCTTATGAAGGATTTGGAGCTCACATAGAAGGCATGGAGCCAAAGCATCTAGGAACTCCCCCCATTTGGGCAAGCATGAACAGGGAATCCTCCTCAACCTCACATGGGAGTGCACCCAACATAGACAACATGAGCCATGGGCGTGCACATCTGAATCTACCTAGAAACCTAGCCCTTGCGCTTGGTTTTCCAGTATCCCTAGTATAACCAGTAGTCAACAAGCTAGTTTGGGTAGTAGGAAAGCAGGAGTAAGTTACATAGCATGAGTAAATCTATGGTAGGGAAAACATCTTCTTTGTTGTTTGGAGGTACCTTTTCAGGTGCATCATCAGCATAGAACTCAAGCATGTAGAATTTTGGACTCACTTCTGGGAGTATTACCACTTCATAGATTGTATGAGTTTTAGTTTAGTACTAATATGTTGGGACAGAAGGAAGTACATCCACTATCCGGTCCACTTTCATCTAGAGGTGGAGGATCAAGGGGGTAGGTGGCTCTAGTTCTGGTGGATCAGGTGGTTCTTGAGGTAGAGGTAACACATGAGGTTCTGGATCAAGTGGGCAGGGTCCGCACCAACCCCAAAATATTTACATGGAGATGTCTCTTTATATTCATAGAGTATAGGGGCATAGAATATGTTGTTGAACACATGCACATGTGTGAGATACTATGGCACGCAAAAGGAATTACAACTTCTAAGTGCAAGGCAAGTCAGTTTGTAACTACATTACAGGGATGCACACACAGTTGGTACATGAAGTTTGAACCCCTGATCAGACTTGCATAGATTATGCAGCATTAAAGGATGCATTCCTTAAGGAGTTTATATACCTTGAGTTTGAGAAAAAGAGTATAAGTGTGCTCAAAGATATTAAACAAGGGATTTATGGAAAGTGTCCAGGAGTATGATTCCCATTTCAAAACACTTTTATGTATAGAGCTTTATTATGATATTCATACAAGCTCCAGTAGGCACAAGTGGTTCATTGGAGGTCTTGATCACACATTTTATAAGGGTGTTGTTAAAATAAGACATATGCAAACCCATGTGAAACACTGGAACCATATTTTTGCATGCCAAGACAGTTAGAATTATAGACATTGGAGTAAGCCCATTATTAGAAGTATAAATTACGAAGCTATGGAAAAGAAGTTGGAGAAACTATCGGCTAATTAAACACATGAGACAAGCACTGGGATTTGTTGTATAGAATTGTAAAGTGGAAGGGAACACTAAGGAAATTTTTCCGCGTATAGATCATTACATTCATTATTTTTATACTACGAGATATGTCACTTGAACCATGACATGTCAGTCATTTCCCATTGCTATGATGCATGATAAGAAAGAACATATGTTATGTAACATTCCCATTTTAAGACTTTAGAAACAAGGGAATTTGTTTTTTTTTGTGTAATGTTTTTTGTTCTAAATAATCATAATTTAGAACACTCATTCCAAAGCTCAATCAATATCATAACAAAAAACCATATGCAGTTATAAATGACTCAGTAGAACACTGATCTCTCATGTTAACTTAATAGTTTTTATACTATGTATACTTGGTTCCTTTACCTTTATAGGGTATTAAGTGTTCTGTTTAAGAGGCCTCCCTGAATATTTGTTACCGATATTCATATGAAATTATAATTCTTAAACAAGGTGACATAGGACAACATAACCAACAACTTGTGATACTTTGGCCAAATATTTTAAACATACTGTTCATGTTTATATTCCCAGATGAGATACTCATTGATCAAAATACATCCTTCACCCCACTTGATTTGTTATCTAGAATGGTCTTCACTGACTCCTGTCAGTCCACTTGTTCAAGGTTTAACCCTAGCTAAGGTTAGAAACATATTCTATTGTGGAGGACTACTCACAGTGACTAAGGGTACATACACATACTCAATCAACCTAAGTCAATTGTGCGTGTCTAGTTATCCTAAGTTATCATGAGTTGACCTCGACACTAGATCACACCCCTAAATCTACCTAGGGAAGAATTGTGATCAAGTCATATTTTATGTAGATCTAGATGAGTAACCTATGAAGGGTGTTGCAACATGTCAAATGCAACACAATATCCTCATGAAGACCCAAGTATTCATAAAGGTACTACACTACAGTTGGCATGTGCCAACATCCAACTAATTTCTCCTCATCTGGATGAACATACCTTAGAAATAATTTAATGACTTATTAATTTTCCTGACTAAGGGTTAATTACAGTAGCCCCTACTAAACAACTAGGTTCATTAACCATTAGGGTTACGAGTTAAAAATACAATTAGAGTGGGTATGTAGATACATCTACCTCCTAACCATTTCATAAGTTTTGATTTTATTCCATTAGACAGGTCCAATTTATGTTTTACATAACATATTCAGCATACATGATAGTGTTGTTTGCTTATTTAGCTTACCCAAGTCTTTGAGCTTACTTAAGTTCTGAATCAGTTCTTTTTATATTACACTTTTATATTACTAATCTATTAAGCAAGAATTTGTGCAAATATACACTATTCTAACTTCAGGGGGTTTTGGAATCTCATCCCAGTAGAGGTAGTTTCAACTACGAAACAGAAAGGTAGGAAGTGAAGGAATGGAGGATGGTAGATCTGAAGGAAGAAAAGAAAAGAATTACAAAGACAGAAAGGGTCAGAGGGTTTATGCTTTGGGTTGGTAGTAAACAGAGCCAAACTTACTTACATAAACAAATTAAAGCAATACTGATGAACATATGACAATAAGTCGGAATGAATCCAACAGAATAAAAAACATAGATCTAACTTAAGAAAGATCTGATGCAAATAACACATATATTGAGCACAAAGTCTTAACATATATATTAATATCTCTTATGTTACAAGAAGGCACAAAGTCTTTCTCTCTTCACCTCTTTTTCATACAAAAATGTCCACCTGGAATACAACAAGTATTCTAATTATTTATAGAAGGAGAAGGAGAAAGAAGACAAAAAGAAACTAATAACTATTTACAAAATATCTTACAAGATATTTACAAAATATCTAAAAAGTCAAAAGTTGACTTTGGGCAAGTTTTTGGATGGCAACATCCCATGATGCAACATGGATGATGTCATCATAAATGCCAACATACTTTTTAAATATTTTTACAAAAATGATCAAAGCGTACACAAGAAGAGAAACTATTCCTCATCATCTCTTTGCTTGAACTAGGAGTGTCTTGCTTTTGATCGGGAGAGGCAATGTGACACTGAGCTTGGTATTCCATAAACTTGTTGATCATTGCTTGAAGTTGATTATGATCAGGACCCTTGAAATGGTCGTGAATGACTTCACAAGTTTATTTTTCATTCTTGAGCTTGTCAGGTAACTTGGAATACTCTTTGCATGTCTCAATCAAGCAGCCAATGAAATCACGGCAAGCTAAGAAGGTTATTGATAGACTCTCAGTCAAAAGTGACCTCTGGCGCCAAACCTTGAGTTATGATATCCTTGAAGAGCTGGATTGTATCATCTACTTCCCTCAAGGTGAATGCTTTCACTAAGCATCCCTGAAGACATCTTTGTGACTATCTGCTCCATTTGATGTTTTGCATCCAGGGCTTCCTCCTTGATTTTATCTATCCTCTCTAGGATAAATTCCATTTGATCAACCTGGTAATCTAAAGCGACGAGAGCTTTGTTGTGTGCCTGTAGGTGATCAATGATGCTGACCTTTAATAGGTCGTCAGCTGAGTAGTCAACCATTGCTTGAAATGTTTCATGTTGCAATCTGGCATTTATCCAACTCTTCAGAGAGAGATCTTGCTACTGCTTGTAGCTCCTTGTTTTGCCTGATCTATACCCTGGTAGAGTCTTGTGAATTTCTTGATTATTTCCTCACTATCTCTGAGGATCCGCTCTATCTAGGAGGATACTACCATGCCTTGTTTGTCAATCTTGGTGTATTCATTTATCTTGTCTTGACTGAGAACTTCAATAGGTTCGGTGGCAGTCATAGGAGGTGCGTTGCCCATTCTTCTGCAATGCTTGGAGGAGATGTTTGTTTTGTTCCTTTAGTATCCTCTTCTCCTCCTTTGCTTCTTGAATTTTCTTGTAGAGGGCATCTACTAGTAGACAAAGCTTCTCTTTGTAGGCTCTCAGATGAGGTTCCCATTTTGACTTGGGTCACTATAAAGTCTGTAGGAGACAAATCTTTCTTCTCCTTGGAGGGATCAGGATATGCAATCTCCATGACCCTATCCCCTGAAACACTCTTAGAGAAGTGAGTTATCAGCTTTCTGCTTCTTTGGTCCCTTCTTCGGAATAACAGAGAAGTCCATGGGTGCTATGGGAACCTTTCTCTTAGTTGACCCAGATGGTCAGAGATCAACTTGGACTTATGGGAGAGGGAGTAGAGGGAATAGAAGAAGAAACGGGAGTGAAAGGGGAAGAAACTGAAGAGGCCACAGGGAAGAACTTTTAAAACACTTGGTGGTGGCATCGATAAGGTAGTCCAACACGCGTTACTGCTTGTAGGGCCTGGAGTTACTACATGAGAAGAAAAGGTCATGGAGGTGGAAGGGATCATGTAATGGGATGGAGGGAACACTAGGTGATAGATCTGCAAGAGAGGAGAAGATGGAAGAGGTGGGAGATGGAAGGGAGGAAGGGAGAGAAGAAGAAACATCCATTGGGATAGATGCTTCAATGACAGGGGGAGAAGAAGGAGTGGAAGAAGGAATGGTGGGTACCTCAGTGGTTGTAGCTGTGACCACATCCTGAGTGGATGTATCTATTGAAACTTTGGTGGTCTCCTTCTTCTTTACCTAGAGACACCAGGTTGACCACTTTCTTCTCAGAAGTAGGAGGAGGGCTTTCAGGAGTTTCTTCTTGTTTGCTTGGTTCTCCCTCCTTTCCTTTCCCTTTTCCTTTCGGCACATGGGCCGACCTTGGAGGTGCTCTACCTGAAGGAGAAGTAGTGAAATCTACCCCGAGGTAGATGAGACCATTCTATTTGCACCAATGTTTGGTGCACTGCAATGTGTGCTTGACTCTTTCTTGAATGGTCTTTGGTGCCTTGGCTTTGTCAATCTCTGAAAATGACCAACCATCCCCATCTGTGTCTAATGTAAACTTGATCAATTTCTTGATCAGGTTCTTTGAATCCTTTTGGAATGATGGCCACGCCATAGTGTTTGATTTCTTCTAGAGCCAGCCTGGAGTGATCCTTTCACCTGATGTCTATTTCGTGTGTTAGGTCGATGTAGATGTCCTCAATCTCAGGGAGCATGGATAGGATCAATTTTTGCCTTTGGGAGGAAACTTACGGAAATCGAAGGTAGGCCTTGATGGGAAGTTGTGATTCAGATTCAACAATTCAAGCTCGACATACATTTCCCGGGCTTTGGTCAGTGTGGTGTAGGTGTATCGGCCCACTGTAAGGGGGAATGGAGTTCCTCCCTTCTTTCTCTTCATGCACCTCTCATGGTATGTGATTAGTTGCCTTGACAAATCTAAGAGGATCATCTTGGGCCCTACATACCTTGGTAGCTTTCATTGGTTCACCCTCAAAATTCACTAGCTCTGAGATATGTGAATGTGGGAAACTGAGTGAACAATGCTCCCTGACTTATTTGTAGTAGTGACCACACTCGGGCTGGTTCGACCATGTCTCATATTTGGTCTCAATAGGCAAAATCACCTCATAGAAGAAGGCATCATTGATTTTTGAGAACTGATGGGATGTTGTTCTCAAGCCTTAGCTCTGGGTAGTATTCATATATTTTGACCTGGGCCATACCCCATTTTGAGCTAGGCCTTGTGAAATCTCTCACTGATACTGCAACTGTATATAACGTAGGAATTCATGTAGAACTTCCCAGTTGTCATGAACCTGTTGAAGTTGTTGAGAGATGGTGTTGCTGATGATTTCTCCCCAACCAAAATGTTGATCAGGCACATTCTTGCTCATGGTCTCTAAAGTACCTCATCATCCATTTATGGAAATGATGGGCATCAGGAAGCCCAAATACTCTACTCAGAGAAGGTGATTGTATCACTCAGTTCCTCATTGAAGTCACTATGGTGGATGGTCTGTGGCCATCTGGCTCACTAGATTTTTGTTCTTAAGATAGAGTTCGTTCATCATTTGCATACACTTGATCCTCATTGTCATCCCATGCCTTCTTGCAGTCTTCAAGGCTTATGGCCACATACTGCCTATGATGAGGAATGCCCAGGGTTATTTCAAAGTGATGAGATGTTAGGTCAATGACCAGTTATTTCCTTCTTTATCTTTGACACATCTTGTGTCCTTGTTATATCATCGAGCCACCAACATGATGAACTCATTATTTACAGCACTTACCAGCAGCCCAGCTACAAAGTGCAATCCACTGCCTACCAGTTTGTTCATCCAGGGGCCACTAGTTGCCTGGTTGGTTCTTGCCCAAAATTCTTCCATATCAATGTGACCCAAGCTCAGAGTCTCTGATGTCGAGATCACTCTCGGCGTATGAGTCAGGCATTCCTAACTTTTTGATATTTATACTTCATCTCTTGCTCTGTTAAATTAGCTTTAGCTTTAGACTTGGTTGGACTTTTTTCTTGACGAAGACATGTGTGAGCTCGAGGATGGATGTTGTTGTTCTGCAAGGAGAATCAAGGAGGTCCAACATAGAAGAGCCATGTCAACCATCATGTTATCCATAATGAAATCTTGCATAAAGAATAATGAGCAATTATAAGGCTTAGGGCACAAGGCGTAAGTTCATAGCATGGTGCAAAGGCTTAAAAATTTTGGGCGCACTTTTGGTGATCTCAACATGTAAAAAGGTGTCACCTATGTTGATAGGGGAAAAGCTGCGCCAAAGGATTATAAAGGGTACACTTTTGGAGGAGTGTTGCACAAAAGGTTTTAGCGCTAATGAGAAAGGTGTAGGGCACGGGTTCGCAACACATAACATGGTAGTGTTGGTGTTATAGGGTTAAATGGCCCCAGTACTTTTTGGAAGATTTGCTTTAACTGGGCGCTGCAGATAAGTTTGATGTTGTATGGATTTTAAGTGCACCCAAGGCACAGTTTCTGATGATTTTGCAAAAGAGCTTAATGTGCCAAAGAAAAAGTGCTTGGCATGGATTTGGGAGGCACAACATAAAATGTTGATGTTGGTTGGTAAGCACCTGCACCTTTAGGAAATTTGTTAAGTTTTTATACTTGGTGTAGGTTTTTGATGTGTCACATGTGAGGGACAATGTACCAAGGTGTGACTATGGGGAGTGCGACATGCAAGGAAAGTGTGCCAAAGGGAAAAGATGATTTCTTTGTAATTTCTAATATTTCTTTTCACTTTTCATGGCTTTTCTCCTTTGTTGAGTTCTTGCAAAATGGTAGGGAAGAGAGGTTCTAGCTTGTTCATGCTAGGCAGTAATTGTAGATACACAAAGTGGTTTTAGGTTCTTCCTAAGGTAAGGGGCTTTCTAGATTTGTGGATCTGGAAGGAGAGGAAAAGGATAGTTTTCCAGATGGTTATGGTAGTGGTCATCTTAAATGTGTTCATTTTTAGATTTCAACTTTTTATAACAATCATAATACCTACCAACAACCAAGAAAAAAAACCACAAATAACAACAAGGAGAGATAAAATCCACTTACCTAGTTTAACAAAGGACGACGGACGACATTGGGATCCAACAAAATTAAAAAGAGGAATGCAGGCATGACAGGGATAGCTGACAGGCGTAGAGGAATATTTTTCACAATTTTCAAATCATGAAAATGACAGGTGTTAAGCACCTATATATAGGAAAATTTGGCATTTATTACCCCACCCACTTTTCTTTGGTGCAGTTTTCAAGGTTGTCAACACGGGTTTGGATGCGCCTTGGCGTGAGTCCTTTAACTGTCAACATGATGTCTTTAGCGCCTTAAGCACATATCCTATGGTGGCGACATGAAGTTATTTGAAGATGCCTTCGGGAATTTACTTGAGTGCAGTATTTGGAGTGTCGACCTAAGGGAATTCTCGCGCCTTAGGCACTCAGGTTTGGATATGTTGACATATTATTCCCTGCACCAAAGGGGTGCCACTAGTCTGATCTTGACATGGCATTTCTTTCAGCACAAATATTTTCAAAGGGGCGCATGTTTAACGATGTTGACAAGAAATTTCTTTGCGCCCAATTCAAAAAGGCTGAAAATGGCTAAGTTCTTAAAACTTCATGGATGTTAACATGTTGTTTTGGGTGCCAAAGGATTTTCAAAGGGGCACACATTTTGTTGTGTCAACACATCATTTCTTGCACCTAGTTCAAAAAGGTGAAGAATGGAACAGTCACGGAAGTTAGAACAAAAGAAGGCAATAAAGACAATTCAATAAGATATTGATGACTTGAAAGAGGTATGCAAAATGTTGTGCCAGGAGATTATCAGGCCATTACTAGGGAATTGGCTAACAGGGAAACACTCGGTGCATAGGTATGTAGAATTGACGATAGATCCAAAATGTTAATCTCCCCCCTCATATCTTGGATTCTGCACAAGGATTTCCCTTGTCAATGTTGTACAGGATAACAATGGATTTAGATCTAATATATTGATCTGATACAAGCGCAAAAGTGCTAATGTGCAACACTTTATATGCATGGTTATAGATGGGAAGACATCCATTATAACCATCCTCTAATGTACTGTTTCATGGCTAATCAAACTAAGACCACTCCCATCAGGAGTTTTATAATATGTATCCATTACCATACCAGGGGACAAGTTCACTGGAGACTTTGAGGTTTTAGCACTTGCATAAGAAGACAACTTCCCAGCTCTACTTTGGTGCCCTTGGTGTTATGAAAATAATGCTGATTCACGGTTCAACAAGGGGTATATAAGTTTTGAGAAAAAGGAAGAAAGAGTAATTATCCCTTTAACAGATGGAAAATTTGTTCCTTATGTTGAAGCCTTTGAGTGAGTAATATTTGGACATAGAATATATGTAACCGTGCCATTCGGGACTCGGAAGAACTTCAAGGCATCTAAGGAAGGAATCCTCCAGTGGGAAGATGCATAATCTATCAGTGATACCACAAGTATTGCTTGCGATAATTGAGCTCATGGACACTTATGAGATGGTTGGGCACGAAGTAAGGAGCACATCTGCATAGAGAATCAAACCTTGTATGTATTCAATAGAATAGGTAACAACCCTATGTACCTCTGTATACTTGAGAAAGAGATCCTATGGTATTATTACGCATGCCATGGAGGAACAGTGGAAAAACCAATTTGGAAAGAAGAAATATGTTAGTATATACATTGCGCAGAAAAACAATGCACTTGTGGATGGTTCACAGGGATAATATTATGGAATGGAATGAAAACATACTTGCTCTAACCACTTAGTTTTTTAGGAGCAATGCACCTAATGCAATCTACATGTATCATGATAATCAACCTGTTCAACACCACATTCAGCTAGTGTGACAGACTCTGGAAAGAGGGGCATGGAAGCTTTACCACCTTTGCTATGGGTGCACAAAATTTATTCTACTTTACAAGGCTACAGATGCGCTTGATATGTATATGCGGAGATGCATAGAGAGACTAGAAATTGGTAGGATTTGATTGCGGGAATGACTCAGACTTTTGAAAAATTCTCTACTAAACCTCCAGTGGAAGAGGCGTTAAGGGTTATAAAGTGCTTAACTATGAGAGACAGTGAAAAGACGTGGAAGAATTCATTCGAGAAGTTATTTGGTGGGTTAGACTCAAGAGCGCGTTTTGATAAAGAAAAAGAGACAGATTCCGCGCTACTTAAGCATGCTTGCTGTGAGAAATAAAAAGGAAAGATGGTCTACATAGTAGATCATGAGGAAGTAGAAAATATGGATATAGATGATTCGGAAGGTACACATGAGGTGTTAGAAAATGCAGATAAGAACGCACATGTGCACTTATAATGAACCCATAAAGACAAAAGAAAGTGAACATTGGCACATGGATGCTGAACTTAAGGAGGAAATAATTGGGGATTACTGGTCCAACTCTGAAGTGGCAAAGAAACCATTGAGTTTCTACGGGATTTTTAGGACTTATTTCCTAGATGCTATCATGAGTTAAAAGGAGTACATGAATCATTAGGAGAGATGTATATTAAGCTTAAAGAATGTATGTGCACCTGGTCAGGAAAAGACCCTACAGAATGAACCCTAACCTGTGCATGTTTAAAATTTAAAGAAGAAATTGACAAGATGTTGAAATCTAGCATCATCAAGCCCCTAGAGGAATCAGAGTGGGTTAGCCTCATGGTCATTAATATAAAGAAATATGGTCAGATTAGGATTTTTGTGGATTACTAGGGAACTGAGTGTTGCATGTGTGATTAATCCTTTTCGAACACCTTTCACAGAGGAGATATTAGTAGGCATTGCAAGGTGTGAAATCTTATTATTTTACAAATGGATTCTCTTGGGTATCATCAGGTCATGAATTGCACAGAAGTATCAAGAGAAAATGACTTTAACCAATGAATGGGAAAGTTTTGCATATACTATGATGCCCTTTGGTCTGAAAAATGTGCCTACTAGTACTTTTCGTGCATTAGTTGCTTAATCATTCCAGGATTTTATTCACAAACTTCTTGCAGGTTTACTTGGATGGTTGAATGGTGTATGAACTTGTTAAGGATCGTTGTGGCAATTTACGCTTAATGTTTAAAAGATGTAGATAATTAAAAACCTCTTTAAACATTAATAACTGCATGTTTTCTACACCTTTTGGAACTTTGTTTGGGAACATCATCTGTAAGGAAGGTTTATTAGTGGATCTAGCTAAGGTTGTAGTTATTGATAAGCCTAGAAGAGCCTACCGGTTAGAGTGAGGTGCACGAATTCTTGGGTCACACAAGGCATTATATAAAGTTTATTAAAGGATATGCAAAGATTGTCGCACCCCTGGAAAATTTTACTAAAGGGGAAAGGGACATTCTATTGGGGAGAACCGCAACAAACGCACATTTAAGGCATTGAAAGGAGAGACTTACAACAACTACCCATTCTACGTTTTCCCTCATGAAACTAACCATTTCATGTACATGTGGAAGCCTCTGGCATGAACATTAGGCACGGTGTTAGTTTAACCTGAAGAAGGAATTATAGATCATCCTATCTATTTTTCTAGTAAAAAGTTGAATCCTGCAGAGCAGAATTACACAACTACTGAGCATGCAAAGCTTTGTCGATGACCTATGCGGTACATAAATTAAGAAAATACCTGTTGGCAACACCATTTTGTATTCTATACTAATCACACGGAATTAAAATAGTTAGTAAAAAAGCCTGTTTTATAGGAGTACATATGTCAATGAGTACTCTTATTCCAAGAATTTGATTTCACAGTTGTAGTAAAACCAGGTAAAAGCAATTTTAGCTCAAGACCATTTATCCAGAATTCAGTCAAGGGGAGGACGTGCATAAAATTGAAAATACAATGTTAGATGCATAGTTGTACAGGTTACAATGTCACACACCTTTGGAATTAGAGGATATTTTTGTCATTTTACGTACTGGTATAGCGCCAGAAGGAATGAAATCCTTAGAAAATAAATAACATGCAATTCGCTTGGTACCTTTTATGCTGATCAGTGGTGACATATATTATAAGTTAAGACAAGATGAAGTATTACAATCAATTTTTGCTAGATCACGAGCGTGCATGGATATCATGGAAGAGGCTCATGGCGATATTACAAGTGGGCACTATGCAACTGGTGCCACTGCGCGTAAGATTCTACTCACTGGATTATGGTGGGAGACCTTCTATAAAGATTACAAACTAGTAGTTGTAAGGCATGTGATCACTGTCAGTGCCTTGAAAAACCTAGGAAAATAGATGAAATGCATTTGAGGACTTATTACTAATGTAGAGACATTTGAGAAATGGGCTGATAGACTTTGTGGGTCTTATTTCTCTAGCTGTGCGCTTAGAACCAGATTGCAGCTACATCATCACTTGCATAGATTATCTTACAAGATGGGGAGAAGCAACACCTATAAAGGATTGTACAACAACTACATTAGCCATGTTCTTATGGGAAAATGTTTTTACTAGGTATGGATGTCCACTGAGCTTGAAGAGTGATAGGGGTACACACTTTTTAAATGAGATAATCAGGATATTACTAGATGAATTTATGGTTGCGCACTACAAGATTGTACCCTATCATCCTCAAACAAATGGTACTCGTTGAGGCCTTTAACAAGATATTGAGCTAGACCTTGAAAAAAAATTGTGATGTTGGAAGGAAAGATTAGGATGATAAAGTTTTTGTTGTACTTTGGGTGTATAGAACAACCTACAAGAAGTTGAATAAGGCCACACCCTTTCAATTCGTATTTGGCACAGAATTAGTTCTTCTTATGGAATTCATGTTACCTTTTTTGTGTATTGCGTGAGCTGGAGGTCTAGCTAATGAGCAAGCGTTAGAAGAAACAATTGACAAGTTAATATAATTGGATGAGAGGCGTGCCATAACGTGTTGGAGTTAAAAGTAGGAAAAGGCCACGCAGAAGGCATGGCATGACCTACACATCAGGGATAAGAAGCTTGAGGTTGGATAAAAGGTACTACTTTATGATTCTAAGTTTTTATATTATCCAGGTAAACTCAAGGTGCATTGGTTGGGACCATGTGTTATCACTCATATACTTCACTAAGACACTTTCCAGTTAGAGGTGCTTGATGGAATGTGGTTGCCTGATTACTTTAACATGAGTAGGCTAAAGCCCTACTATAAATAAATCTTTTTGGTGTTTGTAATAAGGTAGTGTTGCCATTTAGTATAGGTACCCAGAAGGAGTAATAGTCCGGCAATATTGGGAATCCCACATCTGTAGATGCAAAGTAAATGACTACAACCACTGAACCACTAATAACAAGGGAGAGTTGGACATTTTTTTGAATAAGAAGACCAACAAGCGCATAGTGGAAGATATGTCAGTATATGACAACGTAAGGGAAAAGTTGCTTAAGCACGTAGGAGTTTATCAACTGTATGAGCTCCCATATTTTAGAAAATATGAACCTTTATACCAGTGGCTTATGAGCAAAGTCCATGAGGACTTCTTTTATTTTGTCAAATGAAGGGTTAGGCTCACAACGGCCCTAATTGCAACATTAACATGATTGAAGGGCACATGGACAAACATTATTAGTGATCGGACTGATAAAGCAACAATTATAGCCACGAGAAAGGAGTTGAGGTATACCAAAAGTTCACGTGGAATGAACATCTACAGATTGAGGAAGTATCTTGTGGTGCAGGCAGTCGTGCATCTGCTCACCAAGTTGAATGATCAAGGGAGATGGTCATAGGTAAATACAATGTGGTTATACATTGCAAAGAAGATGACAAAGGGAGAAATATACAACTTAGCAAGCTATATTGCAGAAACCATTGTTGAGGAAGCACACGTAGGCAAAAAGATAAGTTTTGGCACCATCCTCTTATCTCTTGTTTTTGTAGAAATTGGAGTGCCTGATGGGCCAAAGAATAAAATTTGGGAATACCCCGGTGCAGAGAGTTGCAAAACTAGACGTGGAGAGCAAATTTGTGTGTGAAAAGGCTTGCGTCCCCATTGGTGAAGGGTTTGAGCGAAGTAGAAGTGCTAAGGAGCTAGGGCACACGGATTCGAGCTAGGGTTTCATCTTACTCGACACAGAAGATAAAAGGTAGAATTTTGACAATGACACTGAAGAAAGCACCTACAACAAACACAAAAGGAAAGAAAAAGGTGGAAGTTGAGGTTGAAATTTCTCCTGAGAGTAATTTTTCAGAGATGTGAGTGACACACACTCGAAGGAGTACATATGTCATATCAAGAGTCGGAATTGCCCACATTCCGTAGGCTCATTTCAGAAGTGTATAAGTATACAAGCCACCACAGTTTGGCCATTTGATAACAAGTGGAGCTACAGTCATAGACGCTTTAGCTCAAGCTTAGGCTGAAGACTAATAAACGCACGATGGAAGATATGAGTTCAATGCTCCTGATGACACCTGGGGAAAAGTTGCTTACAGCACTGGTAGGATGTGTTAGCTCCAAAGCTTGCATGAGATCCCATACAGATTGACGAGGAGGAATATGAACAAGATTATACCAGATGGCTTGGATGAGCAGAGTCCATGAGGAAGCTTCTTCTATAGACAAAGTCGAGAGTGAAGCGAGTTAGATTCTCCACCATACGGCCCTAGGATTGCGACATTAGATTGGACTTGGACATGGATGTAGTCCCTATGGAGCATACAATTGTTAGAAGATATTGATTGATAACCAGGACCCAACGAGTGGGATACACCACAAGCTATAAGGAGCTCACCTGGGGTATCCCCTCGAAAAGAGGTCACTTGAGAAGACGAGAATGAGACATTTACAGTTGGATGAGGAGGCAAAGTACCTCTGTGGTGCAGGCGTGTCTGGCACATCTGCTGCAACTAGAAGCTATGGATGATCTAAGAGATGAAGAAATGAAAGATCAAGAGGTAGGGATTACAGATGTAGAAGCTATACATTGCAAGAGCAACCTAGCACGCATGTTACTACTTAGGGAGGAAAAGGGCTACAACTTAGCAAGGCTATATTGCTCAGGTTCCTAATTGTTGAGGCCAAGCACACGTAGGTGAACAAGATGAAGAATATGTTGTGCACCATCCTTTTATCTCTATTTAGGACACAAGCAAAATCACACGCGCCCAGTTTCATAGCATAGTAGGCCTTAAGGAATTGTATGGATGGGAGCTGATGGATCTAGACATGGCCACCATGCGCACAAGGAAACAATTATCCTAGTCCATGCAGAACCATATGGACGAGCCAAATTTCGACGTCTACAAAGAATCTTGTGTATCAAGGAGAGTAAAGAAGACACCCCAAAGCAGACAAATGATAATCAAGCCCACTCTAATGTCTGATGAGCAGGTGAGACAATGGTTTTGTTAAGGTATCTATAGAGGTGGCGCGTAGGAACGTTGATAAAACTGTCACTACTAGAGCACTACTTGAAGATAACAAGGAAAAAACTGTACATAAATAACATGTTTAAAAGGAGAGAAGGACCTAGAACAGAAGAAGAATGAGGCCTTCATTAGCATGGCAGATAGAAATTGGTGACTACGTTTTAAAAGCAAGACCTCATCTTGTGTGTAAGGTACTTGAGAAGTTTCCTTCAACTATGCATTATGTGTGCACATTTGTTGATTTGGTGCTATAAGATGGGCCAATTCGAATACCAGTGCCAAATGATCCTGAAACAAGAAGCAGAAAGAGCAAGGGCCTTCATGGTTAGGAAAATTTCAAGTTATGAGGCATTGCTCCAAAATCTGAAGGATGAACTGAAGAAAGCCTAACCAAGCTTTAAATATTTATGCGGCACCAGAAGCAGTGATAAGGATCAAAAATCTGGTTGAAGACAATGATGTTCTGAAGGCCATGAAAGATGAGGCACTAGGACACGTTGAAAGATTGACACTTGTGAAATAGAAGTACGTGAAGCCCTTGCAGTAGCTCAAGACCCACATAAGGAGAAAATAGATGAGATTGGGAAGCACATAGTATCACAAAATATGGATCTTCTGGAGGGAA
This sequence comes from Taxus chinensis, assembly GCA_019776745.2. Lineage (NCBI taxonomy): Eukaryota > Viridiplantae > Streptophyta > Pinopsida > Cupressales > Taxaceae > Taxus > Taxus chinensis. The sequence goes on from CM034156.1 coordinate 621,693,580, forward strand.
TGATGACTGTTGTGGCCAATGTTGTCCAAGTACAACAGGATGAAAAAGAGAAGATTACTTAGGACGAATTGGAAGCCATTGCCACATACATTCCAGAGAAGACAAGGACCGTGTTGGATGAATGGCAGACGTTGGAGGTTCAGATTAAAACAGAATATCTAGAATTGATCCTCCCAGTTGAAGAAGAAGGTGCTGCATAGTAGAGGTCTATTCTTTTGTACATTGATTCATTATATTCTTTCCATTCTTATTCTTTATTCTTTGAGAACCTTGATAAGGAATCTCCATTGCTCGAGATGAAAATGTACTTTAGTGTGGGGTAATGTTGAGCAGACAATATTGTCCTAAGGAGAAAACACACATAGGATTTGCACATGGGAACAAGGCATACTTGAGATGCGCGGAAGGATAGGGAAGGAAACACACGCCAAGGACAAGATGATTCAGGACTTAGCCATTTTCATGGATGCGGGCTATTTTTGGAAGGTAACGTGTGGAACACACATTGGGATGGAGACTTCTGCGACAACACGTAAATGCTATTTTTGGAACGAGTGTCTAATAAGCGCCATGCATAAGTTCAAGATAATAATAGGGTTACTTCTTCCAGTTAACTATAGGATGTCTATTATTAGCGCACTTGCATGTGTGCATGTTATTGTAAAGGGGCATGGCTATTATCAACATGCGACCTATTTTGGGAAGTTATGTAGGCGGTGAAGGGCAAGTCCCCACCCCTATAAATACATAGTGAACTGTGTAGTTAGAGAGAGGTTGAATAGTGAATTATTGTAGAGTTATGTTGTTGGATCTAGATACGCGCATAACGTCATGCTGATACTTTGTAATGTAAGAAGATTCTATGTATTACAATATTTAATATAATGGAGTATATTGGAAGAATAATGGTGTTAAACATGACTGTAGCTAGTTTTTGCATGGTTAATCTTATTATGGTTATCGTTTAATTCAAGATTATCTAAGATCTAGATCTGGAATATGCTTTGTTGAATGTTTACACGTATTTATGGTTCTGAGTATGTTATATCTTCATTACACATAACATCCTGCACAAACAACTCTAAAGAGGGGCATGGTACCTTTGCATGCTTCGGGTGAGTGCTCAGCTCAGGCTGGGTGATGTGTCAACACGCCTAGGTTTTGCTAGGTTTTAAATAGTAAATTCTAGGCTGCATCAAGTAGACTCTGCAACATCACATCGTGTTAATGTCAGTGACCGCCTGAGCTTAGTGGATCACTAGATCTGTTCAGTGACCTAAACTGCCCCACCCACTAAACAGAATGATCGCACCATGGACTCAGCCAATGGTAAGTTGTTGGATCCATTAGCATTGTAGCTAGTCCTAAACATCTAACATAGAGTTTAGGATCTTATGGTGGAGGAAGATTTCAATCAGTGAAGGCCACTCCTCCACCGTCCACTTTATAAAACCAAAAATTGATATACATCACTAACAATATCACATACATCTATCAAAAATCACCTAACATGTTATGTTGCTCGGGTCTCTCCATGATGGTCCTTTTATCTTCTCATCTACCCAATACCTCCTCTACCTTGTCATCATGATGAGGTATGACTCCTATATTATGCCCACCTGTTGTGGGGCACTAATATCACCCCCCTCTCTTTGATGTGTGTATGGGCCTTTGTGTCATATGTACGACCATTTGGACTAGATGAACGAAGTCAAAAACCCTCCACCTGGTCATCACATCTTATGAACTCTCAACCATGGTTCAGGCTCTCTACTCCCTCTCCTGCGGTACTGGGACCTACCCCAGCCTAAGACCCTATGTCTACGGATCCTCCATCAGTCCATCGGATTGCTCTTCTGAACCATTGTCCATTATTATCTGTGGTGATCCATGAGGCATCCCCATCGCATATGTGTTGTTACCACCCTAGTACACCCATTTCCCATGCCCTGTAGAGTTCATATGGTTGTAACCCAGACCTCTGATCCTACAACCTCTCTAGCATGATGATTGGTGTAGGGTGGCAATGGTGGTATCATTATTGGTGCATGTCGTCCCAACTGTCACGGTACTTTATCTACTACTTGTTTCTCCACCTAATAAAAATAGTGCCTTGTCACCTTAGTGATGGTATCTAATAAATAGCTCTAGGTCTAGTGGGCCACTGATCCATGTTCCCTATTTCGGGATGTCGTACCACAGTCATCTGGACCCAAATAATCACAAGTGTCCAACTTGAGTAGATGAGACAATTTGTCGTGGGACAAATTGATGGGAGTGGTGCTAACACTCTGGATACTCGAGGTACCTTTAACATGGGTGGTGTAGCTCCACTTTATTGCGAATGACAAAAAATGGGAAATCTATTGTTGGTCTAGAAGTCTGGGATGTAATAGTTACACTCGACTGTCACCTGTGACAAATGCTTACAAGGAATTGTAAGAGAGGAATTTTCTGAAGTGTGGGGAAATGGGAGTGGGAAATTAGGCAAGGAAAATGAACCCTGCAAATAGAAAATCATATTCTTGCCACATCCAATTAAATAGTTCACGATTCAGAATTAACTAGAAAGAAATAACAAGATTATTCTGCCTATGGCCAGTGGTTGAACCATGGACACAAAGTTACACACATTCATAAGTCATGAAAAGAAACATGTCCTTTTCTGAATTGACGAGACTTATATTGAGTTGTACAATGTTGGGAATGGAGGAAAATTGGTGAAAGAAAATAGAAGAATGTTATCTATCATGTATTTCTCAATAGATCTGTCTCTTGAGTACAATATTGACAACCCCTAAAGTAAGAGTATGCCATTACATTATATAGGATTGCTAAAGAATGGTCATCTAGTCCCCCATGCTGAATTGGTGTATCTCGTACACAACATATGACCTTTCAGTTTTCTAGGAAAGAACATTAAGTTACCTTTTATCCATTAAGGGAAACTAATTACAATGTTTACTAAAGTCACATTTAAATGAATAGGGCAAAAGTCATGGTTGTCTTAAAAAAATGAATAACAAGACACACAAATTTTTTAGATTATCTTGATTAGATTTAAGAAAAATGTGAAGATGAAGGAAGTATGGTTGACAAGGGAACTAAGAAAACCTGTTAGCCTTTGAAGAAGCTAGTTGCCAATGATGATGATTTACGGGCATGGAGTCCATGAAAAGATTGTTCCCAAACATTATGTCAAGACCTCCTAGATTTGTGCTTGGTGTCAAATACGAGATAAGGGTGTCGTGAAGATGCTTAGCTTGATATACTCGCCCACCAGGATTGTTTTTAGCTCATTGAGCTCAAAACACCTTAGTCAACTTCCCTCTTGGCTGATGAAATCTCACCGAGAGATGGTAGACTTGGAAGGGATCTATTACACCTTACGACACTGCAAGTTTGCTTTTAGATGTGGTTTGAACTTATGATGATGCTTCCAAGACCTCTATGAATTTTCCATTCCTATGTTCATCCCACTACCCTATACAGAGTCCAAAAAGTGGAAATATGAGTGAGAATGAGACCATCTGCAATTTTTTTCCCTCAACACTGAAACTTTCTATTTTTGGAATACGAGGTCATGACCTGCCATTTTGGGACCTATCACCACATTTTTTCCCATTTTCCCCTTTTGAACCTTCTCACACATTTCATCCTCTTCTGTTGTCAAGGCATTGCTATTTTTAGCACATTTCTATTTTTAGCAAGTTGTTTTTTGGGGACCTACTATTTTGGGAAAATTGACGTTTTGGTTATGCTTCTCATTTTGCAATCTTTCCTGACTGTCCTGGATGATCAAACTTGCAGATTAGGGGACTCACTATCTTTAATACTAAGAGGAGCATCAAATATGTTATTTTTAGAAAGTGTCAAAAATGGCCTCAGTTTGCGATAGGGATGACATTTTTGGATTTGGCTTGTCGTCGCAATCTCGTGCTCCAATTTTCATCGTGATTCACTCTTTGGGAAGTTTAGGAATAAAAAAATAGAAAGTTTTCACCTGGCAAGAGCTTCAAGCATGGAGCTATCAGGGAAGCCATTAATGGATTCACCAAAGGTTTTTTTTCCCACCTTCGATTGATGAAAATCAACTTCTCTGTGATGGATTTTTTTCTCAAGATGCTTTATTCAAAATATTAGCTTCACCCACTTATCGGATCAACTTCCTCAACTGTGAGGATCAACTCTAGATACTCACCTTTTGATTTCAGCTTCCAATGTCTACCAACCACTCAACACGGTCCTTGTTTTCTCTAGAATGTCTATGGTTATGGCATCTATTTCATCCTGAGTGATATTTTCTTTCTCATTTTGTAGCACTCAGAAAACATTGGCCATATCTAACATCATTCTTTCCATGAGATCCATCTTCTACGCTATGAGCTTCCCAATCTCATCAATCCTCTCCTTATGCAAATCCTAGGCTATTGCAAGGGCTTTGCACTTTTGTTTCACCCAGTGCCAATCTTTTTGTGTGCCCTAATGTCTCATCTTTCATTATTGCCAGAACTTCATTATCTTCTACAAGAGTTTAGGTCCTTATTATTGCTTTTGGTGTTGCACACAAATTAAGAGTTTGGTCTGATTTCTTTAGCTCATTCTTTAAAGTTTGGAGCAATGCCTCATAAGTTGAAAATTTTCAATCATAGAGGCCCTTGCCCTCTTTACTTCTTATTCAGCATCTTTTGGTGTGGGCATTTGAATTGGTCTGTCCTCTAACACCAAATCAACCAAAGTGTGCACATAATGCATAGGAGAAGGAAACTTTTCAAGTACCTTAGGTTCTAAATGAGGCCTTTCTTTGAGGATGTGATCACCAATCTCCTTTGCCATGCTAATGAAAGCCTCATTCTTTGTTTGTTCTCATCCCTTCTCTTCCTTTAGGTGCATTATCTCTGTAATTTTCCTTGTTATCTTCCATCAGTGCTCGAATGGTGGTGACCTTATCAACATTTCTCCATGCCACCTCAACAGATACCTTAACCAAGGCATTATTGACCTGCTCATCAGACATTAGAGTAGGCTTCATCGTCATGTGTCTGAAATTTGGGGTGCCTTCTTAACTCTTCGCGAGACACGTGACACCTCGCATACGTCAAATTTTGGTTCATCCATATGGGTCTACATCAACCAAGATATTTGCTTCCTTGTGTGCATAGTGGAAATCTATGGATCCATCAGCTCCCACCCATATAAATCCTTAAGGCCCACAGTACTTTGAAACTGAGCACGAACAATTTGCGTGTGTCCTTAGCATAGCCCATACTAGGGACAACATACTCTTCACTTGTTCTTTCTCTTTTTGTTCTTGGCCCCTTAGGAATATGGGTGCCAAGGTCTGGAGTTGGTCCTTCTCCTACCTGAGTCATAACAAGTGTGTTGGGCTACTCGCGAATAGTTTCTTCTACTTTTTTCACCCCTTCCTCTTCATCTTTCATTTCTTCATCCTTGGGTTCCTCCACATTTTCCGGTTGAACTAGGGTTCCTGGTGCGCTCTCTTCAGACTCCTCCACCTCCTCGTTAAGCTGCATCTTTCTTCTTTTCATTTTTATCTGGTGCTTCTTTCTGAGGGGAGAGTCAAGGTGACCTTTGTAAAGGTTGTGATGTTCCTATGCCTTAGGTCTTGGTTCTTTTGAATACCTTCTTAAATAGGTGTTCCTCTTAGATTGTATCTATGTCCAAGTCTTCCTCTTCCTCTTGTGTCTGTGGTGGAGTATCTGCACGCTCACTTTCTACTTTGTCTATGGGTTGCCTTCGGCCTCTATGGTCCAAGCCTCCACTATCCTTGTGTTCTTATTCTTCGTCTATCTCTGTGGTCAAGGTAGGTTTTAGAGCTTCCACATTCTCAACTGTGTGTTTGCCCTTAGGCGGCCCTGGGAACATAAATTCATTCTCCACATACTTTTTATTCTCCAACCTAAGCTTAAGCTGAACATATACGAGCGTGACTCCACTTTCCCCAATAGCCAAACTTACCAGCTTCATATTTATAACATTTGAAATGAACCTCTCAATGTAGGTAGGTCGATTTGGATATACATACGTTTTTCAGAGAGTATAGTTGTCATAATCTACCTTGTCCGCATTAAAGCTCAACTGGCGCGCATTAGTAAACCTATGTACTAAGGCCTGAAATAGCATGTTATGAAGGTGTATGGTATTTTGCACCATGGACTCCATGTCCCATCCCTCATCACAAACCACACGATGTAAAAATGTTGATACACCGGGAACTGTACTGCCTTACCCACTACTAAAGGTAAATCCTTTAGAATGCGCCATTCCTCCTCAAATTTCACATGCAGTCAATCATACCATAGTTATGCCCTTTGTTTGAATGGGCCACTCATAATTCCTTTACATAAATACTCCTCAAATCTCTCCACAAGCGACTTCTACTTTGCATGGTATTCCCAAAATTTTGTTCTTTGGCCCATAGGGCACTCCAATTTCTACAAACACTAGAGATAAGAGGATAGCACCAAAACTTATCTTTTCACTTGTGTGCACTTCCTCAATAATTGTATCTGCTATATAGCCTGCCTAGATTGTATACTTCTCCTTGTGACATCTTCTTCGTGATATGTAGCCACATTGTGTTTACTTGTGACCACCTTTCTTGATAATTCAACTTTGTGAGCAGATGCGCGGTTACCTACACCATAGGGTACTTCCTCAATTTGTAGATTTCCATTCCACACAGATCCTCAATGTATCCTAACTCCTTGCTTATGGCTACAATAGCTACCTTATCAGTCAAATCACTAATAATATTTGTTCATGTTCCCTTCAATCCTGTCAATGTAGTAATCAGGGTCGTTATGATCCTTACCCTCTGTCCAACAAAATAGAAGAAGTCCTCATGGACTCTACTCATAAGCCATTGGTATAAAGCTTTTGGTTTTCAAAAATATGGGAGTTCATACAACTGATAAACCCCTACCTTCTTGAGCAACGTTGTCATACATTGGAATGTCATCCATCGTGTACTTGTTGGTCTTCTTATTCAGCAAAGCATCAAAATCTCCCTTGTTGTCGGTGGTATGGTGGTTATAATCAGTTACTTTGCATCTGTGGATATGGGAATCCCAATCCCGTCTGATTACAACCCCTTTTGGATATTGCATCTCTAAAAAATTACTCTCGAGAATAACTTCGACCTTGACTTCCACCTTTTTCTTCCCCTTCGTACTTGTTATAGGTGATTTCTTCGGTGCCATGGTAAAAATATCACCTTTTCTTCTTTATCGAGTAAGCCCTCATGCCCTAGCTCGAAACCTCGTGCCCTAGCTAAAAAATGTGAGCCCCTGACTCCTCCTCAATGCTTTTGTTTCACTCAAACCCTTCTCTAATGGAGATGCAAGCCACTTCTGCGCACAAATTCACTCTCCACGTCTGGTTTCGCAACTGTCTGCACCTCAATATGTTTCACTTGGCTTGGTCACAACTAGCTTGCTTGAATACTTGTGATCACAAAGGTAAAAATGAACCCACATCACATCCTTATATATATTTGTGAAAATTTAGTGCATTTATTGGTCCTTCACCTACCATCAATCCTCTCATTAATTGACCATTTTCCTAACTTCCATGTGGTACACCTTTGCGCCCCAGCTATAAACCTTTTAGCTCACCTTCCTACCTTCTAGCTACAGACCTCCTACATGTGTCCATGCACCGAAGTACCTCGTCATTGCACCTTCCCTTGGTAGTTTCCATGACCGCAACTTACCTCGCGTTATACTGCTCATTCATTTATTTCCAACTATGGTCTTCTCTAGGATCAATCTTCTTTCTAACAGCTCCTTTCCATTCTTGAATAGCACCTGTAACAATATGTTCTCATGTGTTCCCTTTGTTGAATAATAAATAACAACCACCCCACACCAATGGTATGTGCAGTCCTCTACGCATAAAAATGCTTCAGATTGTAATTAGCTTCCAACACGCAAACGCGCTTATTACACAAAACACCAAACTAAATTGACAAAGTATATCCACGAAGAAGGAATAACACTAGAAGAAATGCAAAAAGTGAAATCTATACTAAATGGTAATATTGCCTTATTAAAAACACCAAGAAGACTTATGTATAGTAGCTCTTCAGCCTACTTCCATTGAAGTAACAGGTAAACATGTTCCATCAAGCGCCTCTAACTAAAAAGTGTCTGATTCAAGGATGTGAGTGATAACATACAATCCCAACCAATGCACCTTAAGTTTTCCTAGATGGCGCAGAAACTTGGAATCATAAAAAGTACCATCTATCCAACCTTAAGCTTCTTATCCTTGATGTGTCTGTCATGCCATGCCTTCTGCCTGGCCTTTTCCTGCTTCTAACTCTAATGTGCTATGACGCACCTCTCATCCAACTGTATTAACTTGTCAATTCTCTCTTCTAATGCTTACTCATCAACTAGACCTCCCGTGTGCGCAATACACAGAGAAGGTAACATGAATTCCATGGGAAGAATTGCTTCTGCACCAAACACCAACTGAAAAGGTATGGCCTTATTCAACCTCTTGTAGATTGTTCTATATGCCCAAAGTATAGTAGAAACTTTATCATCCCAATCTTTCCTTCCAACATCACAAATTTTTTTCAATGCCTGGCTCAATATCTTGTTGAAAGCCTCAACAGTCCCATTTGCTTGAGGGTGATAAGGTGTAGTCTTGTGGTGTGTGACCATAAACTCATCCAACAATATCTTGATTGTCTCATTCAAAAAGTGTGTGCCCCTATCACTTGTCAAACTCAACGGACACCCATACCTAGTAAGAATATTTTCCCATAAGAACCTTGCTACTGTAGTCATTGTGCAATCCTTTGTAGGTGTTGTTTCTTCCCGCCTTATAAGATAATATGTGCAAGTGATTATGTAGCATGATCTGGTTCTACACGCGGCTGGGGAAATAGGACCAACAAAGTTTATGGCCCATTTTTCAAAGGGCTCTGCACTAGGAATAGGTCTCAAAGGCATTTCATCTCTTTGCACAGGTTTTCCAAGGCACTGATAGTGATCACATGCCTTACAATACTCTTTACAATCCTTGTATAGGGTCTCCCACCATAATCCAGCGAGAAGAATCTTGCACGCAGTGGTGTCACCTGCATAGTACCCACCTCCAATACCACCATGAGCCTCTTCCATGATATCCATGCACTCATGTTCCAGTACACACCAATATGATACTTCATCTTGTCCTATTTTGTAAGTCACCATTGATTAACTTGAAAGGTGCAGCGCGAATTGCAATTTGTTTCTTCTCTAAGGCTTTTATTCCTTCTAGCGCCATACCTGTATGTAAAAAGACAATGATATCCTCTAATTCTGAAGGCGCATGATGTAACCTATACAATTGTGCATCTGACATTATATACTCAATTGTCTGTGCATCCTCCCCTGATTGAATTCTTGACAAGTGGTCTGGGCCATAACTACTTTTACCTAGTTTTACCATGACTGTAAAGTCAAATTCTTGGAATAAGAGCACCCATTGACATATGTGCCCCTATAAAATGGGCTTATTTACCAAGTATTTTAATGTCGTGTGATCTATATAAAATACAAAAGGTGTTGCTAGCAAGTACTATTTGAATTTATGTAGCGTGTAGATCATTGATAAGGCCTCACACTCTATAGTTGTATAATTTTGTTCTGCAGGAGTCAACTTTCTACTAGCAAAAAAGATAGGATGATCTATAATACCTTCTCTAGGCTGAGCTAACACTGCGCCAATGGCCGTGCCAGAGGTGTCCACATGTACGTGAAACAGTTAGTTTCATGAGGGAAAACATAGAATAGGCGTTGTAATAAGTCTCTCCTTCAACGCCTCAAATGCGCACTATTGTGGTTCTCCCCAATAAAATGTTCCTTTTCTTTTGAGTAACTCTTCCAAGGGTGCGGCAATCTTTGCATACCCTTTGATAAATTTTCTGCAATACCCTATGTGGCCAAAAAATATGCGCACCTCACTCTGACTGGTAGGCTCCTTTAGGCCTACAATAACTACAACATTAGCTGGATCTACTAACAAACCTTCCTTGCAAATGATATGCCCTAACAGAGTTCCAAAATGTGTAGCAAATACACACTTCTTGATATTTAAAGAGATGTTTAACTATCTACATCTTTCAAACACTAAGCACAAGTTTTCACAATGATCCTTAACAAACCCATATACCGTCTAATCATCCAAGTAAACCTGCAAGAATTTGTGAATAAAATCTTGGAATGCTTGAACAACTATGCGCGAAAATACAGCAGGCGCGTTCTTCAACCCAAAGGGCATCACGGTATATGCAAAAATTCCCCATTCGGTGGTGAAAGTCATTTTCTCTTGATCTTCCCATGTAATTCTAACCTAGTGATACCCTGAGAATCCATCTGTGAAAGAGTAAAATTCACACCCTACAACGCCTTCTAATATTTCCTCGGTGAAAGGCGTAGGAAAAGGATCAATCACACATGCAACATTCAGCTCCCTGTAATCCACACAAATCCTAATCCGACCATCTTTCTTAATACTGATTACCATGGGGCTAACCCACTCTGATTCTTCTAGGGGCTTAATGATTCTAGATTTTAACATTTTGTCAATTTCTTCTTTAACTTTTACGCACAGGTTAGGGTTCATCCTGTAAGGTCTCTTCCTGACCGGGCATGCTCCTTTCTTTAGCTTAATATTCATCTCACCTAATGACTCATGTACCCCCTTTAACTCATGGTAGCCCCTAGGAAATAAGTCCTGGAAGTCATATAGTAACTCAATTATCTTTGCTACTTCAGAATCAGACCAATAATCTCCAATTATGGCCTCCTTGGGTTCAACATCCGTGCCAATGTTCACTTTCTTGGTCTTCATAGGTTCATGATAAGAGCATGAGTTTTTATCCACACTATCTAAGACCTCACGCATACTTTTTGAATGATTTATGTCCAAATATTCTACTTCTTCATCATCCACTATGTAGACAATCTTTCCTTTTCCTTCTCAAAGAAAGTGCACGCAAATAGATCAACATTTGTATCATCCACTTCATCAAAACATGCTCCTTGTTCTTCCTCCCCAAATAACTCCTGAATGAGTTCTTCATCCTTTGAATTGTTCTTCCTCCCCAAATAACTTATGTGATTGTTCCTTTAAACATTATATTTCACCCTGAAGATTTATGAGTACCTCCATGGTTTCTTGATAAACCTCCTTCTGGTATGTAGGATCTGGGTAACTTGCATGCAAAACCTTCTCTTTAGTGATGGTAGGTTTTCATTGTAATGTCTCTCTGGCACGCGCAACTTCAACATGTGTAGTAATCTTCACAAGTACTACCTCTGGTTCTGGTGCCAACTTTGGCATCCATTGATTTTCTATGACGCATTGTATCCTAACCATCCTTGTGCCCTTGTTTTCCTATTTATGTTGCTTGCTAAGATGCTCATTTAAGTTCGAGCATTCCTCATAGTTATGATTCTTCCCACAAAAGGAACAAGTAATATTCCGATGGCATTCACACCTATAGTGGTCATGAAATCCACATGTAAAACACGTTCTATGAGGAAACTCACCTCGCCCACCACCACGACCTCAACCCCTGAATCCACCACGGTATCCTCGACCTTTGCCATGACCTCCTTTAAAGTGTCCCTCATTCCGATCAGAATGCCCTTGGTTGTGATCACGATCATGGTGCTCATTTTTAATTTTAGAGTTATCCAATACTCATGTTTGTCGCACACCAATATCGATGACATCATGGATCTGACCAATTAACCTGTAGTCTTTTATATTGTGAGTTGTGGACTGACAAATCTTACAATAACAACATACATTCTTTCTTATTGCGTGTTGTAATAATGGGTAACGACTTGCATCATGGTATAAATGACATATCTCACAGTCTAACAACAATGAACGTACTGACCTGTGGGGACAACTATCCTTAGAGTGCCCTTCCACTTCACATTCTATACAACAAATCCCAGTGCGCATCTTGTGTGCTGAATTGGTCGATAGTTTCTCCAACTGCTTTTCCATAACTGTAATTTGTGCTTCTGGGAATGGGCTCACTTTAGTGTCTATATTTCTGATTGCCGTAGCGTACAACGCTGCTTCAAGTGCTTCGCGTGGGTCCATATATGTCTTATGTGACAACACCCTCCTAAAAGGTGTGATCAAGCCCCTAACAAACCACCATGCATGCTAGCTTGCATGGATATCATACGAAAGTTTAGACAGGAGTGTCTTAAAATGGGCATCATATTCCCAAACACTCTTAGCAATGCCCTGCTTAATATCCTTCAGCTCTCTTATGCTCTTATACTCGAACTCGGGGATATGAAACTCCTTAAGGAAAGCTTCTCGTAATGCTACATAATCTACGCAAGTCTGATCAGGGTCAAACTTCTTGTACCAACTATGAGCGCATCCATGCAACGTAGTTGCAAACTGACTTGCCTTACACTTAGAAGTCATGATTCCTTTTGCACACCATAATATCTCACACATGTGCACATGCTCAACAACATATTCTATTCCCCTATACTTTGGAAGATGAATCAACATTTCCATGTAAATATTCTGAGGTTGGTGAGGACCATGCACCTAATCTAGAACCTCATGTGTTACCTCTGCCTCCAGACCCACCAGATCCACCAAAACTAGAGCCACCTATGCCCCTGGATCCTCCACCTAGAGCCGGAAGTGGACTAGTGGATGTACTCACTCCAGGAATGGGCTCACTCTAGTGTCTATACTGCTAACTGCCTCAGCACGCAAAGCTACTTCAAGTGCTTCTTGTGGGTCTGTATAAGTCTTATGTGACAACGCCCTCCTAAAAGGTGTGATCAAGCCCCCAACAAACCACTGTGCATGCTGAATTGCATGAATATCATAAGAAAGTTTAGAAAATAGTGTCTTGAAATAGGCATCATATTCTTGAACCCTCTCAAGAGTACCTTGCTTAATATCCTTAAGCGCACTTATACTCTTATGCTCAAACTCAGGAATATGAAACTCCTTAAGGAAAGCATTCTTAATGTTGCATAATCTACGCAAGTCTGATCAGGGTTAAACTTCCTGAACCAAATTGTGTGCACATCCCTACAATGTATTTGTAAACTAACTTGCCTTACGGTCAGAAGCCATAACTCCTTTTATGCACCACAGTATCTCACACATATGCACGTGTTCAACAACATCTTCTATGCCCCTATACTCTGGAAGACGAAGAGACATCTCCGTGTAAATATTTTGGGGTTAGTGCGGACCCTGTCCACTTGATCCAAAACCTCCTATGTTACCTCTACCTCCAGAACCACCAAATCCACCAGAACTAGAGCCATCTATGCCCCCTGATCCTCTACCTATAGCTGAAAGCAGACCAGTGGATGTACTGCCTTGTGTCTGAACAGTGGTACTAAACTGAACTCCTACAGTCTACGAAGTGGTACTACTCCCAGAAGTGAGTCCAAAATTTTGTGCGTCGGAGTTCTGTGCCGACAATGTGCCTGAAAAGGTACCTCCAAATAACAAAGAAGACGTTTTCCTAACCATAGATGCACTTTCTACTTGATTTACTCCTTTTCTGCTACTCCCCAGACTAGCTTGTTGACTATTGGTTGTACTAGATACTGGAAAACCAAACGCAAGGGCTAGGTTGCCAGGTAGATTCAGATGTGTGCCTATGTCCCATGTCGTCTCTAATGGCATGCTCCCATATGAGGTCAAGGTGGGTTCCCTATCATGCTTGCCCAAATGGGGGAGTTTTAGATGCTCTAGCTCCATTCTTTAAGTGCGAGCTCCAAATCCTTAACGAGCCATCTCTCTCCTCAACGTCATTCATTCTGCAATATCACGTTGCTTCTCTATCTCCCTCTCATGTGCCTCATTGTACTTAAGCCGCCTTTCTTTTCATTGCATCTCTGTCGCTAGGTCTTCCATCCTTCACCAAAACTACTCCTACCCCCATGCATGGTAGGGTTTAGCTAGCCATCAAATTTTCTTCCAAGTTCCAAGTTTAGGGTTACAATGCAACAACCAATATAGTAGCTTCCAATATTACATCCTTGTGAAGCACATATTTGTTATAACAATCATAACAATTAAGTGAAGAAATAAAACAAATATAGTTAATAAAACCAAATAATAACATTATTTAAATAATTAACTATATAATGCATAATTAATTAACCTAACATGCGATACCTCCATTTCCTTTTAGATGCATAAGCAACCAGCCACTTGTACACCTCTATTGGATAGATAACAAAGAAGCTCTGATAGAAACAGTCATACAAATTTTGCTCTACCCACGTGCGTGTGTCAAACTGAGATCCAGTGTTGAACCTCCGAGCGTATTGTTCTTCCATATCTTTTTTCCACTCCTCAACGCTTGTTAGGGTCAACCAGTATGTCTTCATCATGAAACATCCTAAAAACAACTGAAAAATAGGTCTCAGTAATAGAACCAATGCTACAACCTAGAATCTACTATGAATAACCTAGGCATGCTGGTACATCACTAACCTGAGTTGAGCGCTCACCTGAAGTGCGCAAAGGTATCAGGCCCCTCTTTAGAGTTGCAAATGTAAACAGGGATAGGAGCTTGTAAATTATAGTAATCTGAATCAACCAAATTACATATGAATGAGCTGCAATACTTATAAGTATTGTACAGCTGAATACAAACAAATGAGGAGTTACAACAATGCAACAACCAATACAGTAGCTTCCAATATTACATCCGGGAAGCACATAATTGTTATAACAATCATAATAGTTATACCCGTGAAGAAATAAAACAAATATGTTTAATAAAACCAAATAACAACATTAATTAAATAATTAATTATATAATGCATAATTAATTAACCTAACATTCCCCCCCTTAATTGTGCATTGTCTCAAGGGATGAGGAGATGAATCTTTGAACAACTCAAACTTGTCACGTGCAAGTGACTTCATGAAGATATATGCTCGTTGTTCAACTATTGGATAAAATTGAAGCTAGATGTTGTGCTTCGACACATGCTCGCGTATGAAATGAACTTGTACCTTAATGTGTTTTGTTCTTTCATGAAACACTGGATTGTGAACAAGTTTGAGAACACCTTCATTATCAACATACATGGTGGTCAGTTTGTCCTATGGTATTCCAAGTCCTTCTAGTATGCGACGTAGCCAAATCGCTTCACAGATAACTTCTCCTACAGAATGATACTTGGCTTCTGTGGAAGAACAAGAAACAAAGTGTTGTTTCTTGCTTCCCCATGATATTGGTCCAGATCCCATAAAAACACAAATCCTGAAGTGGATTTTCTGTCATCAATGTTGCTCGCATGATTTGAATCTGAATATCCAGTCAAGAAGAAGTTGTCATTCTTCTTGTATTCTAGACCAAGATCCACTGATCCTTTGAGATATCTCAAGATGCACCTTGTTGCTTTCCAATGACAAACTTTGCATTCCTGCATGAACCTGGATAGATAGCTCACTGCAAAGTTGATATCTGGTCTAGTGTAGGTCAGGTAAATGAGACTCCCAATCAGCTGCTCGATAGAGAGTGGCACTTACCTCAGGAGATGGATCTGAATGAGATAACTGCAATCTGTTCTCCATAGGTGTAGCAATTGGTGTGCAATCCATCATCCTGAATTTCTTGAGTGTTCTCTTGGTATATTTCATCTGAGAAACAAAGATAGTGATTCTCTTTTTGCCATACTTCCAATCTAAGACAATAGTGCATCAGCCTGAGATCATTCATGTCAAATGATCGATTAAGATCTTTCTTCATTGCATCGATCATCCTCACTGAACTACCAGTGATGACTAGATCATCGACATAGACAATGACAATCACAATCTCCCCCCTTGATTTTTGAGGTAGAGATTGGGATCGTATGGATTTCTAACAAATCCATGTTGTACGAGATGCTCATCAATCTTGATGTACCATGCCCGGGGTGCCTGTTTGAGGCCATACAGAGATTTCCTGAGTCTGCATACCTTTGCTTCTTGACCAGGTACAACATATCCCTCAGGTTGAGTCATGTAGACTTCTTCTTGTAAATATCCATTCAGGAAGGCACTTTTTACATCCATCTGATGGACTTTCCAACCAAACTACGTAGCTAGAGCAAAGATCATCTTAATCATTTTGATCTTAGATGTGGGAGAAAATGTCTCCTCATAGTCAATGCCTTCTTTTTGTGCATACCCCTTTGCTACAAGTCTTCTTTATACTTGTCCACTGTCCCATCTGCTTTGTACTTTGTTTTGAATATCCATTTGCATCCAATGGTTTCTTCCCTGGTGGAAGATCGACAAGCTACCAAGTGTTATTTTTCATTACTGACTGATATTCAGAGTCCATGGCATCTTTCCAAGCTTTTGACTGTAGGGCTTCCTAGACTATAGAGGGCTCATCAAAATTGATAACTCTACTCATCAAAGCAAAGTTAACTTCTTCTCTTGCTTTACTGCGAGTCCATGGTCCAAGGGTGGATGTATCTGGTGGAGCATCCATTCTTGCATCTCGTAATGTGCTAGTACACCACTTGGGCATACGTTGAACTGTTCCCATGGGTCGTGGTTCTATCAGATCAACACCATCATCCCCATCATCACTTTCATCATCTGTGGGAACATCATCTTCAATTTTTACAACTGGTGAAGAATCTACATTAGGTGAGTCTAGAGGAGGAGACTCTGCTTCCTTCTTCTCAAAAAACTCAACATCTCTGCTGGTGTAGAATTTTCTGGTCTTTGGATCCATCAATCTGTACCCAAGAGTCTCTTCACTGTACCCAATGAAGATGAGTTTTTGTGACTTCATGTCCAATTTCTTTCTATTCTACTTGGGTATGTGCATACTTGCTTTGCACCCAAATACTCTAAGGTGTGCAATAGATGGTTTCCGCTTTGACCATGCTTCTTGTGGTGTTACTCCATCAAGAGAAACTGTGGGCACTCCATTCAACAAATACACTACTGTCTTTGCTGCTTCTACCCAGAATGTCTTTGCAAGTCTAGAATCATCAATCATGCATCGCACCATTTCCATGATAGTATGATTTCTTCTCTCAACAACACCATTTTGCTGTGGTGTGTGTGGAGGAGGAATTTGTCGACGAATCCCATGAGTTTGTAGGTAGTCTTTGAACTCATTACTGGTGAATTCCCCCCCTCAATCTGAGCAGAGAGTTCTGATGTGATGACCAGTTTCATTCTCAACCACTACTTTGAACTTCTTGAAAGTTTCAAAAGCTTCACTTTTCTTGCGAAGACAAAAAATCCACATTTTCCTTGAATAGTCATCAACACAAAGCATGAAGTACTGAAATCCATAATGACTTGGTTGCATCGGACCACAAAGATTGGTATGAACCAAATCAAGCTTACCATGAGCTCGATATGTACTCTTTTGGAATGAAGCTCTGTGTTGTTTTCCTGCTAGGCAGTGAGGACACTTGTCTATATCCTTCTGAAGAGATGGTAGCCCATGTACCATATTGTGTCGGCAAAGTGTCTCGAGATACTTGAAACTAACATGACCAAGTCTTTGATGCCATAATTGTGTTGAGGTAGATTCTTAGCCACAAGTGCCTGATCATCTCTATAGAAAAAATCAAGTTGGAACATGTGTCCCACATTGGAGGCTTTTGTAACTATTTTTGAGCCTCATGATTTATCTCGAATCAAACACGTTTTCTTTCCAGAATGACTATCAAAGTCAATTTTTAGGTTGTGATCTAGGAGTTGACTGACTGAAAGATAGATTCTTTGTCAACCTCAGGGACATATAAGACATCTGATAGTCTACAGTTGCGTGAACCAAGGGGTAGAGAAATGTTCCCAATCCCCTGAACTGTATATGAAGAATCATCTCCCAATGAAACATGATTTTTCGATGGCATGTCCCTCATTGAAGGTAAACCAGTCTCTGTGGCCGGTCATGTGTTGAGTGGCTCCCGAATCAACATACCAAGACATCACTAGATGACGTGGATGGTTCACTTGATCAAGCAGTGTACAAGAAGTCTTCATTATCTGAATGTTCTTGTTGTCTCAACAATATTTCCTTGTTGATGGGGTCTTCTTTTCCAGTTCCCCTTTTTCTGCCCTTGATTGTAGTTAGAATGTCCCTTGTGAGATTGTTGTTGTTGAGGTCCAAAGTTGCTTGATGAACCTTTCTTGTAAGTATTATACCAACAATCTTTTAAGTCATGTCCTCTTTTACAAATTGGACATTGCTTCTTCTATTGTTTGTCCCCTTGATGTTGATACTGATTCTGATGTTGGGACTTTTGATAGGAATTAGGTTTTCCTTTACCTTTTCCTTTCCATTTTTGATGTGAAGAAAGTGCCTACTCCTCTTCATCATCCTTATTGTGCATTGCTTCCTCTTGTTGCAGTAAGTTTACCAACTTGTCAAAACTAATTGTCGTATCTGACAAGTTTAGTGTTGTGACAAAAATGCGGTAAGAAGAAGGGAGTGCTCTCAGAACAATGGGAATGAGAGCATCATCTTTGACTCTTCTCCTAGGGCTAGAAGTGAAGCCCTCAACTCTGTAACTCTTCTTAAGAAAGCTTCAATTTTCTCATTCTTCTTGAACTTCAATGTATGTAACTGACTCTACAAATTTAGTATGACATTCTTGTTTTTGGCCTCATATACTGTGCTCAACTTATCCCATGCTTCTTTGGTTGTTGTGGCATCTCAAATGTGGGGTTGCACATCGTCGGACACTCCAAACAAGATGATGATTTTGGCTTTCTGATCTGCTCTATCAAACTGTCGTTGTTATGTTGTATCAGTAGTTGATCTGGTCATAGTACCAGTCACAATAGGCCAGATCTCTTCAAACTCAAGTTGTGTCTTGATTTTTGTCTTCCATGCAACATAGTTGTTTCCTCTGAGTAGTTGTGAATCCAGAAGAAAAAATTTGGGGGCATTGGTGCCCATTTTGTAGAAAATCATTGATAGGGTTTGGCTCTTATCACTCTAGGTATAAGGTCTCCCAATCTATATACTGTCAGTCTGATATACCAAACCTTTCTATATACGCATGCCCTTCCGATATACCCGATGGTATGTGGAAGAAGCTCACCCTTTCTATATACCTGGCGGTACGTGAAAGAGGCGTTAACGTACGTGAAAGAATTCAATACATGGTACCAAGACAATACTGAAAGGGGTCTGTGCGATTATTGACACCGGCTCAAAGAAATATCCTCATATGCACACGTAACTTTGCTATATACTTGGATAATTTCTCAGTCTAGATTTATGTCGTGCAATCATTCACAGACGGATGGGATGGCTCATAGTGTGTGCACTGTGACCTTATTACTCCCCGTCGATTTAAAGGGTTCGATGCCCAGACGACGTTGTTGCAACTATATTAGGTGTTAAGTGCAGTAGTAGTCGTGCAATGAATTTACCCGTAAGAACTTCCCAGAGGCACTCATATATACCGAACGCTGCGAATGAGATCTAGGATCTCGTGAGTGTTACAGAACCAATTTTTTTTACTATTTTTTATTACAAGTTTCTGCCAGTTTTTGAGCAGTTACAATATTTGCAGTTGACTATGGCAACCTGTAAATTAGTACAATATATTGAAGCATGCAATTACATTCAAAAATTTGGAAAAATTGAATGGCAGGCAAAAATTTTTGTTTTGCGGGCCCTGGTGGCCTCCGGAGCCCAATACGACCCTAAACGCAAAAATCCGTTAAAAAGTGGCCCAAAATGAAGTTTTTGGATAGTCTTCCTTTTGCAAATGTTGCCCGAAATCAAAAAAATGCCTAATAGGAGATTTTTTTTAACCCTAAATTAGGGTTTTTCTCACTAAAATATTTGGAGGCCTCTTTAGTTGTAACTAGTTGTTTAGAGGTGGTTTTCCTACCAAAATCTCCTCTAAATTTGGCAGTTTTCCAAAAAAAAATTACTAAATTTCAAAATTGAAAATCTTGTGTTGTTTTGTGTGATAAAAACCATGCACTTCCCACTCACAAGTCACTTCCACTTATCTAACTCGACACTATGTGCGCTTGGCATATGAAAAGATTCTTAGAGCGTTTCTTTGAAGTATTAACGAAACAGATAGGGTAATGGGCGTAGGAGGAATACCTGTTGAAATGTTGGTTGTTGGGTTGTTGCGCGCATATGACTTCTGAATCCACAGCTGAATGTGAGAGCTTCCTTTTGGCTAGGAGGAACTACCTGTAATGGAAAGCAAGACCACCAGAAAGAATTAAACAATATGTGCAGTGAACTGCCTAGCGTGTGCTAGATCCGGGAAGTGTGATACTTCCTAGATGGCTGTCAGTCCACTGTTTAAAACAATTTAATGCGGGTAATAAAGTAAATCCTATTGTAATTTGAAATGATTTAGGTATCTCACTTAAAACACAATAAGAAAGATCTGATCTAACAGGCTAGGTTAGAATAGGATCCGAAGGGAAAATAACTGGTTCTGGATCTCTGCAGGTCTGACAGAGGTCTCAGGTAGATCACAGGTGAATGAGGGTGATGTAGAATTAGGTGAATAAGTCACGGTTCTGAGTTGTATGGGAAAATATAGAGACCGATGCCGGTTAAGGGTGACCGACGACGGTTGGGTGTAACCGGCGCCGGTTACTGTGGAAAACTGGGAATGCCACAAAATGAGTTTTGGGTCTCCTTTGTGATTGCACAAAGGACTTTGGTTGGTCGGAATGAGGTATTGGGTGGTTTGGGTGGGATTTGGTGAGGTTTTAATAGGTATATGGAGGGGTGAGTATTAATGGAGGTCTGTGGGTGGCTGAGAGAACAAAGGGTGACAATATAATGACGAAATGAAATGAACCAGAGGAGTATAACATTTTACTTACTTGGATTCTGGTCCTGGACGCCTGTGAGTGAGGGATGAAGGTGTTGGTAAGAGGTTGAAGGCTGCAGATGATCACCAATCATAGGAGAGCTTCTGCATGGGCTGCATGTGCATTCCTTTTTGCTTGGTTGGATCAAATCCTTGCTGGGGGTGAGTGCAGGAGAAAATGCTTGATCTCCTTCCTTGCATGCATGTTCTCGCTGGAATTCATTCTCAGAAGATGTGATATCTCTCAGGGATGTGCACAATGTTTTCCAACCTTCTGCCAACCTTTGAAATAAGGTTGTTTTAGGGGTTTAAAGGTGACCGACGGTGGTTCCGGCTTAACCGGCGATGGTTAGGGGTAACCGGCGTCGGTCAAGGTGGGATTTCCTAGGTTTACTAAACTAGGGAGATCCTCTTGATTTTCTTGGATCTTGTGTCGTTAACCCATGGATTAGACTGGGAGCTTCTTGTAAGCATGCGGGAATGTGGTTAGAGAGAATGTAGGCATTGATCTTTAGGGTTTGGGTAAGTCTTAGTTAGTTATGGTAACTTACTAAGAATAGGACTTAGGGTGAGGTGGCTAGATGAGGTGTCTAGGTGAGGTGTATGTGTGGATATTATCTAAATTAAGATATTTAAATAATAAATATGGTGAGGATAATGAATTAATTAATTAAATTAATTAAATTAATATTAGTGGGGTGAAGGGGGCCATGGCCAGTTTAATGTAATGAAGGGTGTTTATTTGTCGAGGGACCAAAGGGGAGTGTGACCTAATTTTAGTGTCTACATTTTTCCCCTTTTTGTTGCGTAGCTTGTATTGGTAAGTGACGCTAACAAAAATAAGATGTGGTTGCCCCATGTGTGGGTGAAGGTGATCCCCCTCAAACTAGGAACTGACGAGGATGAAGGCAGAATCGGTGAGTGGTTTGATAAAAGGGTAAATGTGAGAAAGGGGAAGGTGGTTAATGGGGGAAAAAGGGTTGAAGGTCTACTCGGGCAATCTAGGTAATGGGTCAGGGTCAAAGGTAGCAACAGTCAAACACACACACATGTATAAACTGCAGCACGCTACCAGGTTGAAGAGCAGGAAAACTCTACATCGTCTAAGGTCGATAGGTTTATCCAAACAAGGTTGAAGTGATTTCGGTATCCAAGGTATAGGATATGGTCAGGAAACACAACGTAGGTTAGGTGCAGGAACGTTTAGGTATGTTCCGGTACACCAAAGGTAGGGTCAGGATAAACGGTCATGGCAATAGGCTAGGTAAGGTCATTAGGTCAATCAACACAAGTAACAGTGCCGCAAGGTATAGCGAACACATGAGGTCAAAGGTCACTAGCGATGGTCCAGGGCCAAAAATCTAGGTCACGGCATGGGTAAGGCCGAGGGATGGGTAAAATAAGTAGTCCCCAAAGGAGGACAAAGGTAGGTAGGTAAAATGTTGAGTTCCAGAAGGTGAGGTAAATGGTCATGGTAAAGGGTAGGTGAGGTAACTGGTCAGGGTAAAGGGTAAAGGGGAGGTGTAAAAAAAAAGGAGGGATAGGTGGGGTAATAGGGTAAAATGTTGGGTTTTGTGCTAGATAGGGTGACCGATGCCGGTCAAGGGTAACCGACGCCGGTATAGGGCAACCGTCCATGGTAAGGTAGGGCATGAGACTGATGCCGGTGAAGGGTAAACCAGTGTCGGTTAGGTTGGGTTGGTTATAAAAACAAAAAATCCATGTTTTTTATTATTCATTTGTCATATTGCTATTTGAGAAAATGACAAAAAAGAGAGAAAAGAGAGAAAAGTGTCCAGATGAAACGGAGCATTGAGTTGGCGGTGTGAACGGCGGGTGATTGGTTGGTGAGAAGCGGGTCCACAGGATCAGTGTGAGTGATTTGATTTGGTTGTGGGTAGTGATTTGGTGATGGCAGAGGCCAGAGAGGGATCGGGCGGGCCACCAGTGCAGTGGCCAGATGTGCCACCGAGACGATGACAACATGATGAGGTAAGCATCCAACTCTAGGTGTATTTTGTTAAATAGATTAAGTGATTTACAAATTGTGGTTGTAGTTTTGGTTTTTGGTTTTTTGGGGTGGGGAAAAGAATAAAATTTGGGAATGGGGGGAAAAGTGGGTAAAATAGGAATGGGGAGAGTAATAAATGGGAGAGGGGGGATGGGTTGAGGTGCAAGGGTAGTGTAGGTAATTTTTAGGTGGGTAAAAGGGGCAAGGGGGGAGGTTTTTGAGAAAGGGGGGTTTTGGGGATCGCGGGTTTTTACCGCGACAGTGACCGACGTGGTCAAGTTTGGCCAGTGGTAAGGTTGAACTAGTATCGGTCACCAAACAGGTGACCGATGCCGGTTAAGGGGTGACCGGGGTCAGTTAAAGGGAACCGACACCGGTCAGGTTTTGGGGGAACAAGGGTCCAAAAGTGATGTGGGCTAGGTGGTTGAGATGGGTAGGGTGAAAATAGGTTGTTAGGAAATGATAGGGGGAAAATGTGGGTGGGATAAATGTAGATTAATGTATTGTTTGTATTGGATGCAGGGGAGAGATCAGCTACGCATGCGGGACAGGGTTCCACCCCTACTTGTGACAGTGCATGGTGCAACGACCCCCGAGGAGCTGCAACATGTGGAGGTGGTGGGCCTGAGTGGAGTCCGGTGATACCGGCATGTAGTTAGTAGCCTAGTTTGATGGTTGTGCTCATCGATAGATGGGATTCCGTGACCAACACGTTCCACTTGCCGACGGGTGAGATCACTGTCACCCTGGAGGACGTGTTCAGGATTCTACGGCTACCCATATTGGGTACGCAGGTCTACTCGATCTCCTCTGAGGCCTCAGAGGAGCTGATGCTGATGGTGTTTGGTGAGGGGATGGCCGAGCTGACATTCCATAGTGCCAGCATTCGATATGGAGAGATGTACCTAGCCCATCCGGAGGAGATGAGGCTAGTGGTTCTTTTGATGGAGGCAGTGTGCTGCTTTGCACTGCCAGATGCAGAGGGTGGACGTTTTCCCTGATCGTTGATGGGGGTACTCCATGATATGATGATAGAGGAGACCCACTTTTCCTGGGTGCCAACATTCCTGGTGCAGCTGTACAGAGAGTTATGGGCATACGGGTGGCTGCGCAGGTTCAGCCTATGTTGTACCTTCTTACTACACTGTTGGGCTTATGAGCACATAGCTTGTGTGCGGCCAGTAGGGATGCCCCGAGTTGATGCATTCCCATCGAGATTTGTGCGGGTGGGGTATAGGCGATGGGTGCCGGCTATTGGGGAGTGGAGATCTGACAGGCCCACACATGATGTGGCCTATTTCTGGTGGTTGTTGGAGGGGTTGTCTGGAGTGGACATTATATGGAGGCCGTATGTGGGATTCCCCTCATATAGGCATATGCATGAGGAGCTAGCTGAGCTCTAGCTTTTGAGATGGATACAGGGTCACCGTGCCGGGGAGCACGAGATGATCCCAGTGGACAGAGTCTGGCGGCAGTTTGGGCTATTACAGGATGTACCTCCGCCCTTCCCACAGTACTAGAGAGATGACGTGGAGAGGCCCTTACCTCTACCATAGCCTACAGTGCCCACAGGGTAGGAGGAGCAGGTAGTGGACCGGCGGATAGATGACGTCGGGTGCACAGACAAGGTATAGACAGTGGTGGGTGGCTCACTTACGAGCCATACCACCCAGACCGGGGTAGCCAGATCTAGCCACCATCATGGTGTAGAGGGATGCCCTACAGGGGTAGGTGGCTACTCTGATTACCCAGTTGGGTATAGTGCAGACACAGCTGGAGAGCTCTGAGGTAGAGGTAGCAGAGCTACATGTACAGGTGGCCAGTCTGCAGGCCCAGATGGCTGGTGGTGGGGATGGAGATGGAGAGGAGGGTGATGGTCAGGTGGCAGCCTTACAGGCACAGGTGGCAGGTTTACAGGGCCAGTTGGCCACAGCCCAGGCATAGATTGGGGCCTTACAGGCCCAGATACAGGCACAGGGGTAGGGGGCACCACCACAGGCACCGGGACCGGGTCCCAGTTCACAGGAAGGAGTGGGACAGGGTCCCGCAGGACAGGTATAGGGGCCGAGACCTATGGGACCACCACAGACCGTGCCTATATCCAGGTTACGGGATGCCCTAGGTGAGGCTAGATACTACCAGGACCAGCTGATGGTGGCCGGGATAGACTTCATATCCTATGCCGAGTACAGGGCACAACAGGTGTCGAGTGAGAGGACGAGATCCCACACTCACAGTGTGGAGAGCACAGGGGGTCAGTGAGCTCTGAGGCTAGAGCAGGTAGAGGCTACCAGTGCATGGAGACCAGCTCCAGTTGAGGCACCAGCAGGGACCCAGGAGGTAGAGGGTACAGGTGATACAGAGATGGAGGACATCTGCCGAGATGCCTGATATGTGGTGCCTATTTTTTTGATGTATGATAGTCAGTTTTGTGATATATACCGGCCTGCGTGCCGAGAGATAGTTGTATTTTTTATCACATACCAGCCTGCGTGCCGAAGATAGTGAGGATGTATGAGAGGTTTTGTATATTTTGAGCATATACCGGCCTACGTGCCGAAGAGATTTTGTATTGGTTCATTATTTTATTGTATATATGAGACCGGCCTGCGTGCCGATGACATTTTGTATTGAGTATCAGCCTGCGTGCCGATGATTTTGAGATGATGGACATGATGGGACATCCATGTATGTTGTATTGAGATACACACTTATTTATATGATGAGATACATGAGATTTCTTGATTTGTTGATGTGTTGATGAGATTTTTGATTTATTGTTTTGATATGGATGGAAATTAGGTGAGTTAGGCATGATGGAGTTCAGGTTGGTTTAGGCATGGATCGAGTCAGGTCTTAGGCATGGATCGAGTCAGGTTTAGGCATGGTTGAGTTAGGTCATAGGCATGGTTGAGTTAGGTTGGTTTAGGCATGGTTGAGTCAGGTTGGTTTAGGCATGGATTGAGTCAGGTTGGTTTAGGCATGGTTGAGTCAGGTTTTATGGATCGAGTCAGGTTTTGAGTCAAGTTGGTTTAGGCATGGTTGAGTCAAGGTCTTAGGCATGGTTGTGTTCAAAGTAAGGGAAATTATGATTTATTATTTTATGCAATGAATGATAATATGGGTCCTATGTGAGATGTGGTATAATCTATGCATAGTGATGATAGAGAAATGGTAGGTGTAATAAATGTATGTTGTGATAAGGATTAAAATATGAAGCAACTTGTTATGTACGTGGTTTAATTTCCAATTGTGGGTAAAAAAGGGAAACTAAGTGAGGTATGATGTAATGTGAGGAACACGGAAGATGAATTGTTGAGGGTAAAGCGTGGCCGAGCTATCCTCCAGGGGCCCCATGCCCACGGAGTGCTGCCTACATAGTCCCGGTGAAAAGGGACCTCAGGCCGATGTAGTTCTCCCATAAGCTAGGGAAGAATATGAGAGGGTGTGAAAATGAGGTGGTAGGTTTTAGGTATGGTGTGGGTTTAGGTTTGTTAGGTGTGGGTGGGTTATAGGTAAAGTAAGATAGGTGATATTGATTGTGGCAAAAGAAGAAAATAGATTACCTCAAAAGTAAGCATCGAGGACCAAGTCCTGTATAAGGTAATCAAAATGTAAACAAGGATGGCTAAAAGAGAAGAGGGGGCAATAAAGCCACCTGATTGGTGAGGATCATACCGAGTAGATCACACCTTGAAAGAGGTGATGAACGTAAGACCCTAAAGACATTGCATGATTGATTGTTCTACGGTGAAAAGTAGTCACATGATCACCAAATGTCATAGTTTCCAAGAAGTCCCTTGAGGCAGTGGGAAATGGGAGTGGGTATGGCTTGAAGGGTGAAAAGTGGGTAATTTTGTATGGTATGAGGTAGCATGCTATTTGGGCAAGAGATCCGAGGTCACAATGGGCAAGTCCATGACTAAAAATTTTCTGTGTTGACTTGTATTTGAGATAGACTGATCGATGTGGGAAGTCTATATGGGATGAAGAAAATTTAACTCCTTGAGGTCTTCGTGAAGCTGATCGATGCGGGAAGCTTCGGTTGCTCTCATTTTTTTTTGAGCTTTACATAGCTGTCCTTCGAGGGAGCAGTCTATTTACAACAGCAATTGTCGAGAGGAAGATGTCCTTTTGAGGGAGTCATCTTTTGAGTGGAAGTTTGACTCAAGGAGTTGTATCCCATGTGAGGGATTTGAAGTCATGGACAAGACCAAGGTGGAGAATTGGACTCTTGTTCAAAAGGCAAGGTGAAATGACCATGGGATCTCATCTAAAGGTAGATGAAAAGTATCCATGAGAATCATGCTATGTGCAGTGCCGTGGTACACATATTCAAGAGAAGATAACAAGTGACGGGTACTCACATGATTCTTGTTTAATCATTGGTGAGGTGTATGAAGTGGATAGCGCTCAAGGGATGAGCATGGAAAGAGACAAAAGGTGAGGTAGGACTACAAGTCAACAATAGAATGGTCGAAGATGCAAGGCGTTAAGGGGCTCAGGTTCGGGTTTACCATCGAGTGAAGATAAATGATAAGCACCTGATCCATAGGTATGAGTCACGATGTATGGTCCAAGCCAATTAGGAGAAAATTTTCCCCGTTTACTTTTTTCTGCTTTGGTTACGTGTTGATTTTCTTTCAGGACAAGGTCACCAACTTGGAAGGTTCGTGCATGGACACGTTTGTCATAGGCACGTTTGATACATTTTTGGTAAACTTGAAGGTGATCCAGAGCATTAAGATGATGTTCGTCTAATAACTCTAGCTGTGCTAAATGGTCCTGACGAAAGTCATCATCATTGAGCATGTCATGGAGAGAAATGTGGAGTGAGGGGATCTGAACTTTGAGAGGCAGAACAACCTCTGTACCGTAGACCAGAGAAAATGGTGTGGCAGTAGTGGAAGTGCGAATACTAGTGCGATATGCCCACAGGGAAAAAGGAATGTGCGTATGCCAATCCTTCCCAGTATCATTAACCACTTTCATAAGAATTTTATTTAGGGTTTTGTTAGTGGATTCGGCTTGGCCATTGGTTTGTGGGTAATAGGGTGATGAGAAACTGAGCTGAATGCCGAAGGCGTCGCAAAGTTTTTGCAATGTTTTGTTTTTGAATTGTTTTCCATTGTCAGTGATGAGGTGATGAGGAACACCAAAGTGACAAATGATGTGGTGGTTAATGAACTCACATATTTTCTCAGCTTTCATGGAGATGAGTGGTATGGCTTCCACCCATTTTGTATAGTATTCGGTAGCAGTGATGATCCATTGATGGCGTTGGGAAGAATGGGGATTGATTTCTCCGACAAGATCCAAACCCCATTGAGAGAAGGGCCAAAGGTCACGGGTGACCCGTAAGGCATGACTGGGTGTATGATGAAGATTGGCATGTTGTTGGCATTTTACACAATGTTTGACGTAGTCGCAACAATCATAGTTAAGGGTCGGCCAGTAATAGCCTAGGTGAAGAATACGCTTAGCAACAGCAAGGCCACTGAAGTGACCTCCACATATGCCATCATGAACTTCCTTAATGGTATAAGGAATTTCAGAACTTGTGAGGCATCATAAGAGAATACCATCAAAGCCGTGCTTATAGAGGAGGCCCCCCATGATGACGTAATGAGAGACCTTTTTAAGGAAGGTGTGTTGTCCGTTACAGGTGAGATCAGGAGGTAAGATGGAGAGAGAAAGATAGTCAGAGTATTGTTTGTACCAAAAGTCACTCGGGTCTGGGGTAGCGGTTCTGATAGAGTAAACTTCATGTGGTAAATAAGAAGGTGATTGGAGTCATTGTATGGTGACAAAGATTTTAGAATCGGCGGGTGAAGCGGGTATTTGGGAAGCCAAGCAGGCCATGGTATCTGTAAATTTGTTGGTTGAACGTGGGATGGTTTGAAGGATGTAACGGTCAAAGGTGGTCAAAAGTACGTCTACATGATGTTTATATTTTTGAAGTATCTCATTACGACATTGGTATATACCATTGACTTGGTTTACGACCAATTGAGAATCACCAAAGATGTTGATTGATTTGACATCTAGGGCGTAGGTGGCTTGGAGACCTAGTACGAGTGCTTCGTATTCGGCAATATTGTTTGTACATTCAAAATCGAGTTTGAAAGACAAAGGCATGGGCTCACCATCAAGTGGAATGAGGATAATACCAGCCCCACCCCCATGCTGACACTTGGAACCATCGAAGAAGAGTGTCATTTGGTAAGGGGGTTCGTCCAGGGAAAGGGTAGCAATTGACTCATCTGGAAAGTCAAAATTAGAGGGTTGATCCCTGGAAAGAGGTGCATCGGCCAATTGGTTGGTGATAGCCTGACCCTTGATGGACTTTTGATGAATGAATTCGAGGTCAAGGTCAGCTAAAAGCATAAGCCATCGAGCGGCACACTGATTTTGATAAGGTTTGGCATACATGAAGTGTAAGGGGTCGGTGTTGGTCACAACATAGGTTTTGTGGTTGAGTAGGTAATGGCGGAGTTTAGTGGCAACGAAAACTAAGGCTAAGAAAAGTTTTTCGGGATGAGTGTATCAGGTTTCATAATCCAAAAGAGTACGGCTTATGTAATAAACCACCTGCTCCCTGTGTTGTTCATCACGATGAGTGAGCATGGCTCCCAAGGAGTGATCGGTAGCTGAGATGTATAGGTAAAAAGGTTGATCATCTTTAGGTGGAATGAGTACGGGTGGTTGGAGAAGGTATTGTTTTAGGGCCTCAAAAGCTTTGTGGCAGTCATCATCCCATTTAAAGGAGACATCCTTCTTGAGCAGATGATGAAATGGTTGGCACCGATCAGATAATTGTGAAATGAAATGGTGAATAGACTGCAACTTACCTTGCAGGCTACGGAGTTGTTTAAGGTTAGTGGGTGGAGGCATTTCTAGAATGGCCTTGACTTTAGCAGGGTCAACTTCTATACCACGTAAGGAAACAATAAATCCCAGGAGCTTTCCTGAGAGAACCGCGAAGACACACTTCTTTGGCTGAAGGTGAAATGCAATATTTAATGAGGTGGTCAAAAATGGTTTTGAGGATGGCAAGGTGCTCGGAGCGGCATTTAGATTTGGCCAGGAGATCATCCATGTAATCTTCCAATATACGATGCATGATATCATGGAAGATGTAAGTCATAGCCCGCTGATATGTGGCACCAGCATTTTTAAGGCCAAAAGGCATGACTCGGTAGTAGAAGGTCCCCCAAGGGGTGATGAACGTGGTTTTGTGTTGATCTTCTGGGGCAAGCAAGATTTGGTTATAACCCGAGAAGCCATCCATGAGTGATAGCATCTCGTGACCAGTGGTAAGGTCAACCAGTTGGTCAATACCGGG
The DNA here is from genome assembly GCA_019776745.2 of Taxus chinensis. NCBI lineage: Eukaryota > Viridiplantae > Streptophyta > Pinopsida > Cupressales > Taxaceae > Taxus > Taxus chinensis. Next base: position 621,723,803 of record CM034156.1, read on the forward strand.
TAAGGGAAAGTCATCTTTCAGACATGCTAGGTTGAGGTCATGGAAGTCCTGTGCAAATGTGGAGTCCCCCTGTCACCTTAGTGATAGGGACAATGTTAGAAATCCAATGAGGATAATCAATGGGTAAGATGAAGGAAACAGAAAGAAGGCGCTGAAGTTCTTCTTTGACGAGAAGGGCAATGCGAGGGTGCATTTTCCTCAGCTTTTGTTTGATGGGTTTGGCATCGGGAACAGTGACGATATTGTGGACCACTATGGTGGGGTCAATACCGGGCATGTCTACGTAAGACCAAGTGAAAGCATGGTTATGATCCTTGAGAAAAGAAGTGATGGCTTCCTGTTCAGCAGCATCTAAAGATTGACCGATCTTTAGGATGTGCGGGTCATCCTGAGTGTGAATGTTGATCTCGATAGTTGATTCATTCAACATGGTTTGCATCTCAGAGGGTAACGACCGATGAATATATGAGTCTTCTACACCAAGGTAGGTGAGTATAGATTCATCATCCTGACATTGAATGATGTTAATTGAAGGTGTATCGTCATCGATCATTTCAGGATACAGGAAGGGAAGAGTGGAAGGGGCCTCGCCCTCGTGTTGATAAGTCAAAGGCCCCAAGGAAATGGTGTTTATGAAAAAAAAAGTTAGGAGGGATAGATTCTGGATCCATCGACTCCGTCGGTGATGGTGGTGATGAAGGTGGAGCGGGTGAAGAAGGTGGAGAAGGGCTGATGTCCTTGATGAGTTCAATGTGGGCCTGTTTGGTAGGTGGTTCAGGAAAGCCGATACCACTACGGTCGTTATGTTTGTGGGTGGTGCATGGAATAATGGTATGGCGGCCTTGCTCATAAAATCCAAAACCAAAACCCTTCCATGCACATCGGTGCAGGAAGGTGTGGGAAAAATGGTGATTGGTGAGAGATTGGAAGTCAGTAGAAAATGGGTGGGTTTGTGATGGTGGTTCGGGTGTGTAAGTGGTAGTATCAAGTCCCCCATAGGTGAGACTGGTACAGAGATGAGGAGGACCATAAAGGAGGCATTCTCCTATGCGGTGATCATAGCGAGGGTGTTGGTGAAGACTTCCATACTCTTGTGGAGTAAGGAATGTGTTGACACTATATAGGTGGTATTCCCCCAGAGTGAGGCATTGAAAAACACCTTCCAAGGGGTCGGTGGTTGGTATGTAGGTAGCTGGAATGGACGATGTGTCAGAGGTCGACATGGAGGTGGGGTTAATGGCTTGGGAAGCTAATGGGTTGGCCGTGGAGGTTGTGGCAGTGGTAGGAATGGAGGAGGCATGTGTGGTTGAGGTAGCGGCTGTATTGGTAAGTGGAGGTGTAGGTGAAGTGGTGGTGGTCGTGGAGGTAGGTGCCTTAACGGGTATGAGCACATCATTGGGTTGGTAAAGCATGTTGCATGTTTTAAAAGGGGATGGATCAGCTGGAATGGTATAGGTGTGCCCTTCATGTTCAAACTTTACACAACGATGCAAAGTGGAAGGAATGCAACCCATGACATGAATCCAGGGTCTGCCAAGCAACAAGTTATATTGAAACTCCCCCTCCAAGACGTAGAATAATTCTGGGATAGTGCGGGGGCCCACGTGAATGTGGAGGATGACAGTGCCTAATGTGGAGGTGATAGTGTCATTGAATGAATGCAACATGACAGGATGTTTATGCATGTAATTATCAGGTATGCACATTTGAGTGAATGCATGGGATGAAATGATATTAATGCTAGCGCCCCCATCAATCATCACATGTCATACCCGTATGTCATCGATGTGGACAGAGATGAAGAGGGCTGGGTCCGGGTCATCATTTTGGTGTGGCACGATCTCTTCCTCTGAAAAGCTAAGGGAGGCTACTTGGTGAGTAGGTGGAGGTGAAGATAAAGGTGGTAATTTGGTGAGAGAGGCTACATGATGGGGTGTGATGATGGAGGTGATGGGTGTAGGGTCATTGGGAAAAACCTCAATAGATTGAAGAACCTCCATGAGAGCTTGACGATGGGATTCTGAGGTTTGGATGAGGTCATATAAGGACATTTTGAGGGGAGATTGGTGTAATTGTTTGAGCATGGTGCGATGTGTGACCCCATTAGAAATGGGGTATGTGGGGCCGCGAATAGTGATTTTAGGCATGGGTGCAGATGGTATGTTGGGTATAGGATTGGTTGGTGGGTCAGTCACCTTTTCTTTACCTTTATCCTTCTGAGCATGGGTAGTGATGTGTATCATGTTGATCTGAGGGGAGTTGGCAAATGGAGAAGGTGTAGGGTGAGTGGTATAATGACACGATGGGAAAAAACCTACCGGAGGAGAAAAACCCTGTGAGGTGAGCTGGGCGCAATGACATTTGGGTGGTGGTGTGGCAAGTTCTCTGATGCGAACCATGTTAATTTCAAATCTTGGAGGTGGTTTGAGGAGTTGTGGGGGTGGAGGTTGTGGTTGTTGAGTGGACAGTGTGGGAATGGGTGTTGGTGAGGCAGGGTCCTCATCGAGAAGGTCGTCATCATCAAAGTTGGCTTCCAGAGGACACAACTGGATAAGGATGGTTTTCAAGGCCTTACAGTTCTCCACATCGTGCCCTGGCACACGATGGTAGGCACAAATTTTAGTGTCATCAAACCCTTTTGGCTTGGGTTTGAGGGGGTCATAAGGTCTGAGTGGCGGTAATGTGATAACAGAAGTCTCAAGGAGGTTGGTTAAAATTTTGGCATAGGACCCTACTAGTGGGTCGCAATGGGAAGTGAACGTGGGTTTGGGTGTAGGTACGGTGGATTGTTGAGGAACAGTCCTCGCAGGAGGGGGAATAGGTCGAGCTATGGTTTTGGGTGCTGGAGGGGTCTTGGGTGTTGGTCGTGTTTGTCTAGGTAGGGGTATAGTAGATGAATGAGCAGGAGGGTGTGTGGTTGTTTTGACTATCTTATTGGAGGGTAACAGAGTTTTGTTTTTGGGTTGCACCTTCTTGGGTAAAGGTGATATGGGTTTACGAGGTCTAGAAGGAAAAGTAGATGGGGGAAGAGGGTGAGTTACCCATGGGGATAACGGGGGTGCTGTGAAGGTAGATGATGCAGGTCACACATGGGGTGTGAGGGACAACGACTGAAGTGTAGTGGGTAGTGAAGAAATAGCTGAGGGTATTGGAGGTATGGGTGGTAGAGATGTTGCAGGTGCAAGTGTAAGTCATGTCGGGTGCTTGGGTAGGTTGGAGGTTTGTGAGGAAGGAATGGGCTGTTGTGTTTTTGGTTTATTGATGGGTGGAGGTTGCTTGACCATGTTGGGAAGCTGAGGTCCTAAGACAGATGGGACAGGTGCAGGTGTGATTGGCGCAGCCGGGGTATGAGGTCTATGGGTTTGGTTCTTCTGTTTAGGTGTCAGAGTAGGTATGGTGTTGACTTTAGAGGATGTAGCTAAATCCAGTTTGATAGGTGGATGAGTAAGGCTGGTGGTTGGGGTGACCCCTAAGGTGGTAATAGGTTTAGTCAAGGAAGATGATGTAGGTGTGGGTTTGGGTTTAGATGTAGTTGGGTTATGGGTAAGGGTGTATTTGAGTTATGATGGGTGTCATGGAAGGAATGGTGATAGAGGTGGTTGTATTCGGTTTGATTGGTTGAAATATTTTTGGGTAGATAGTGGAGGTATCAGCAAGTGACATCTGCATCTGCATTGATGGAGAGGAAGTAAAAGGTGCCCCCATAGTAAGGCCCTATCTACATAATCTAAGCGATCAGCCAAATGTGAGAATGGACATCTGTAGGTGGAATTGATGAGGACCTAATGGAAATTCCCGTAAAATGTGTCTTAGAGATGGGGAATTGGCTAGCTTCAGCTTCCGTGGGTAAGAGAGCTGAAAGTAGGTCTGCAGGGTCTTGGGTAGCTGATGGAGAATGCTCACCAAGAGGTAAAGGTATCTCAACTGGGTCTATGATAGGGTTTGAGAAGATGATGGGTGCTCCTCTATAGGTGGAGGAGATGATGGGAGCTCCTCTGTGGGTAGAGGAGATAAATAAGTATCCTCCATGTGGACTGAAGAAGTACTGTGGGTATCGGTTCTCTAAGTGGAGAAGCCAAAGGTGAAATGGTCTCGATGTTAGCGGAAGACTCCTCCGTAGGTGATGAAGGAGATGAAAGGTGTTCCTCTATGTGGGTGGAGGAATAGGGAGGTTGGTTCCGATGTGGAAGGAGGATTTCGGGCTAGAATCTCCTCTATGGAAGGAATATGGGGTAATTGGGAGGTGACATAGGTACGTCATTAAAAATAGTGTGAACCTCGCGGGTATGGGTATCATGAGTTGAGGTCTCACCGGTTTGATCAGACGAAGGGGCATGATTGGGAAATGGTTTCTTGAAGATGTGTAGGTTTTGGTTGGTAGGTGCGTTAGGATTATCCATGGTTAACTCACCTTTCTCGAGCATTTCTTGGACAATGTTTTTGAAAGTGATGCAATTGCCGTCACTATGACCCTTTACTCGATGATAGTTACAGAAGTCATGTTCTTTATACCATGCGGGCATGGGGTGAGCAGGGTCAAAACCAGTGTGTGGTTTTATAGGTGGAAGGGTGATGGCTCTGGCTTTGATAAGATTTTCTAAGACAGAGGAGTAAGGTTCCCCAATTGGGGTGTATTTCCGTTGTTCTCATCTGAATTGAAAAGCCTGGATGGGTGAGAGATTAGATGAGGGGGTAGCCTGATTTGATGGATGAGCTGGGCCGGCCTTGAGTACCACTATGTTAGCGGTGCCCTTAGCTTTTGAATAATTGTTTTGTGGTTTGGAAGAAGAAGAGGTATCATTCGACTTGAATGCCGAATTCTTATTGCGTAATTGGATTTTCTTCTCTTCGATGGCCCGAATCTCTAACTTTCGTGCCATAGTGAATGCTTCATCGAATGTTCAGAAGGTTTGGACCTACAAGGTCGGTGAGATATGTCTAGCACAAGCCCGTGTGAAAATCTCGATGAGCTCTGTTTGTGGCAGTTGGAAGGTGAGTTGGTTGATCAGGCTACGCCAGCGAGTGACAAAATCTGTGATAGATTCATCTTCATATTGACGCGTGGAATATAGGTCAGTCATGGTAACCTTCTTGATGATATTGATGGAGAAATGATCCAAGAAGGCTTGGGCTACCTGATTGAATGAGAATATAGAGTGTCTAGGTAACCCACTATACCAATCTAATGCAGGTCCAGTGAGAGACATGGGAAAGGTTCTTAAGAGCAAAGCATCATCATGAGCGATCAGATAACACCCGTGTTTGAATGACCGCAAATGTTGTTGTGGGTCTTCTTTGCTATTGAAACGATTGAATTTAGGCATTTCCCAATGCACGGGGTATGGATGAATAGGAATGGATGGGTGGATGGGCTCGTTGCAAATCTCGTCGTAGGTGAGAGTGTTGCGGGAGCTAGAAACCGATGCCTCCAATGTCTGCATCTTGTCCAACATCAATTTGATTAGGTCATTGGTAGGTTGCGATGATTGGGTGCCTCCTGTAGCGTGAGGGGGTTGGTGTTGGGCATATAATGGGGGTGGCACTCCAGTATATGGTGCTTCCGTGTAGGTTGATTGAGAAGAAGGTAGTGAAACAGGGGGTACGTACCTGGAGTGAATAATAGATGAAACGGGAGGCTGCTGATAGTATGTATATGGAGGTGGAAGGGTCATGGTAACCCTAGTGGCAATGGGGGCTAATGATTGTGGAATGGAAAGTACCACGTTCTGAAAAGGGGTAGGGGTCACCGACACCGGAGGTGGTAGTGTAGCTACGGGTATGTGCGAGACATTAGGGGCAGATGAGGTTGCATTTTGGGTAGTTGTCGAGGGTATGGTGGATGTGGCAGGTGCCACGGAGGTGGCAGATGTGGCAGTCATAGTGGGTATAGGACCTAGCTGTGAAACGACTGGGGGTAAGGTAGATGCGGGCAGCACGGAGCCAGATGGGGCCGATGCAGGAGTGGGAGCGAGAGTCAGGGGGATAGATACGGGCATGTCGTATATCAACTGACCTGAGGCATCTCGAGTGGATGAGTGGGAAAGGTAAAACTACAAAGTGGCAGGGTTTTGGTCAAGGAGTCGTGTGAACTCCTCATCTCCGGTAGCGATAGTGATAGGTTGGATAGGATCCATGGCTGGTGATAAAATGGAAGGTGGTGAAGGACTAGGTGGGAGTGGTTGACAACTGGTGTGAAATACGAGTGCGCTTGCTTGTCTTTGGGTCAGCACCATGTGAACCAGTACCGATCAGGTAGGGCTGCTTCTCTGTAAATGACACAGAAAAATAACAGGAACAGGTGAATCTGGCGGTAAAAAGTGGATTAGGTACCAAATGTTGGTTGGAAAGTGAAAACAGGCTAACTGATGCCGGTTAGGGAAAACTGACGCCGGTTAGGGGTAACCACTACCGGTCACTGTAGAAAATGGACAGTGAGTGAAAAACAAGGTATAAGGTCAAATCTGACAGGTATGCCAAATCTGATGAGTTTTACAACGTCAATGGGAATGATAGCAATGACAGGGGCTGTGAAAAGTGGAAGAAGATGAATAAATAGCAAGGATGAAGATGAATAAATGTCCCTTTGAGTAGGTTAACAAAAGGACCTGGAACCAACCGGTTGGGTATAACCGATGACGGTAAGAGGGTAACCGATGATGGTCACTGGACCGACACCGGTCACTGTGAAATTGAAACAGTGATGATAGAATGGTGGTTGTGAATTAAAATCTGATGTGGAATCAGACCCAGAATTCTGAGAATGATGAGAATATGGTCCAGGCACACTCAGGTGAAGCCGGAATACACCAGCTGTGATGAGGAGCATGCAAGGATGAACAAGAAAAATGAAGAACGTGATCTCTCACCTCAAAATGCAAGCCAAGCAGAAACACTAAGAAAAATGTGATCCTAGGAGTGCCTTTTCTATTATGTTTGTTTAGCTTATGCTATTTAAGGACTGACACATGAACTGTGAAATAGATTTTTTTGGTGAGGATGGCTTCCTACGAAGAAGGAGATCTAAAAGGTGAGGTTTCAGGTATGTTATGGTGGGGGTGGGCTTCGCTCTGAAGTATGACTCGACAGAGCAGCGAGCTGGGGAGTACCTGCCAATCCTCAGATCAGTGTGATCATTGACAGGTGTTCCCAGGAAAGATGTTGTTTAAGAATATGTATTTATTTTGAATTTGTGTAATTTGGTAAGACTTAGAGAGAGAGAGAGATGTGCTTTCTATGGTTCATTTTGTCAACCATCAGCTGGGCATGACTTCCAGCGTATAGGTTGCCCTCAATTAATGTGAGCTAATGTGATAAATCAGAATGCAATGCACTTATTTTTAAGCCCAAATCGAAGTGTGAAGTTGGATGACACAAATAGATGAAGAGGAAGGGGGATGCTCTTTCACTAAATGTGGAAAACATGAAGAAATGGTTCTTTTTAATTACACCAAAAGAAAGGTTTCCTTTAGAGCAAATAGAAAGAAAAGGTGGGTTACCAAGGAAGAAAATTAATGTGTATGCTTTTCAGAAGGGAAACAAACACACAACTTTTCCTAGGAATGAATAAAATGCAAGGAACCCCGGATGGGTCCCACTGGGCATGCCAAAATGTTTCACCTGATTCTTAGAGCATTTCTTTGAAGTATTGACGAAACAGATAGGGTAACGGGCGTAGGAGGAATACCTGTTGAAATGTTGGTTGTTGGGTTGTTTGCGCGTATGACTTCTGAATCCACAACTGAATGTGAGAGCTTCCTTTTGGCTAGGAGGAACTACCTGTAATGGAAAGCAAGACCACCAGAAAGAATTAAACAATATGTGCAGTGAACTGCCTAGCGTGTGCTAGATCTGGGAAGTGTGATACTTCCTAGATGGTTGTCAGTCCACTGTTTAAAACAATTTAATGTGGGTAATAAAGTAAATCCTATTGTAATTTGAAATGATTTAGGTATCTCACTTAAAACACAATAAGAAAGATCTGATCTAACAGGCTAGGTTAGAATAGGATCCGAAGGGCAAATAACTGGTTCTGGATCTCTGCAGGTCTGACAGAGGTCTCAGGTAGATCACAGGTGAATGAGGGTGATGTAGAATTAGGTGAATAAGTCACGGTTCTGAGTTGTATGGGAAAATACAGAGACCGATGCCGGTTAAGGGTGACCGATGACGGTTGGGTGTAACCGGCGCCGGTTACTGTGGAAAACTGGGAATGCCACAAAATGAGTTTTGGGTCTCCTTTGTGATTGCACAAAGGACTTTGGTTGGTCGGAATGAGGTATTGGGTGGTTTGGGTGGGATTTGGCGAGGTTTTAATAGGTATATGGAGGGGTGAGTATTAATGGAGGTCTGTGGGTGGCTGAGAGAACAAAGGGTGACAATATAATGACAAAATGAAATGAACCAGAGGAGTATAACATTTTACTTACTTGGATTCTGGTCCTGGACGCCTGTGAGTGAGGGATGAAGGTGCTGGTAAGAGGTTGAAGGCTGTAGATGATCACCAATCATAGGAGAGCTTCTGCATGGGCTGCATGTGCATTCCTTTTTGCTTGGTTGGATCAAATCCTTGTTGGGGGTGAGTGTAGGAGAAAATGCTTGATCTCCTTCCTTGCATGCATGTTCTCACTGGAATTCATTCTCAGAAGATGTGATATCTCTCAGGGATGTGCACAATGTTTGCCAACCTTTTTCCAACCTTCGAAATAAGGTTGTTTTAGGGGTTTAAAGGTGACCGACGGTAGTTCGGCTTAACCGGCGATGGTTAGGGGTAACCGGCGTCGGTCAAGGTGGGATTTTCTAGGTTTACTAAACTAGGGAGATCCTCTTGATTTTCTCGGATCTCGTGTCGTTAACCCACGGATTAGACTGGGAGCTTCTTGTAAGCATGTGGGAATGTGGTTAGAGAGAATGTAGGCATTGATCTTTAGGGTTTGGGTAAGTCTTAGTTAGTTATGGTAACTTACTAAGAATAGGACTTAGGGTGAGGTGGCTAGATGAGGTGTCTAGGTGAGGTGTATGTGTGGATATTATCTAAATTAAGATATTTAAATAATAAATATGGTGAGGATAATGAATTAATTTAATTAAATTAATATTAGTGGGGTAAAGGGGGCCATGGCCAGTTTAATGTAATGAAGGGTGTTTATTTGTTGAGGGACCAAAGGGAGTGTGACCTAATTTTAGTGTTTACACACACAGTTTTTGTTTGCTTTGCAGGTTGTAGGGTTTTGGTTGCGTAGGAGGGGACGTTGCTCAGGAAGAAGAGTATTGGCAAGGTTGCAGGGATGTGAGAAGTCCTCAACTAGCTGTTTTGATTGTTTGTGCAGTTCACTATTTTTTTTTAATTTTTGTTTGATGTCGTTTACACTCTTGTAGGGTTGTTGGAGCATTTCTTCACCTTTTTGTTGTGTATGCAGGTCCGTGTGGAGTTGCTGAGGAGAATGGTGCCTCAGATTAGATGTTGAGAGGTCTACAGGGGCCTCTAGTTATAGATTTGATAAAGGAATGGACGTAGGGGTCAGCGTGGTGCAACCTACCAATAAATGGCTTGACTGCTCAAAACTTCAAACCTCCCAGATGGGAATCAATAGATGGCTCGGTTTTGAATGAAACAAAGCTTGACATCAATATACCGATCAAATGTAATGATCAACCTGGTTCACAACAAGATGACTCGGCCCAATGAATGGTGCAGAGCTCGGTCTCAAAGTAATGTTCTTCCGGTTGTAATGCAACTCTGTCCTCCAATGTAGTGTTAGCTCGAGAGGGGGGCTTAGTCAGACCTCTAAACATCCCACCTCCAATCTTCGACACAATCTCCTCCAATTCTAGCATACTGCTATCTTTACCAGTGACCAAATGCACCTCTAATATTAGAGGCAAAAACCCCTAATGGGGTAAAGAAAAAAAGTATTTTTTTAATAAATATTCTAAAAAAGATCAGCTTCTAGGAACTTGGTGCAAAAGGCACCAAGGCAAAAAAAATTTGCTTTACGTTTACCTGGAAATCACACATGAGGTTGTGGGTCTGTAGGGAGATGTGGGAAGCTACTAGAGGCAACACTAGCTCTCTATTGTTGCAAATTTCTTCTCCATGAATTCTTCTTCCTCTACAACCTTCTCTAACCTTACCAAGAGCTTCAATACGATCTGGTACCAAATGTAAACAGGGACAGAAGCCTGTAAATTAGATTAATCTGAATCAACCAAATTACATATGAATGAGTTGCAATACTTATATGTATTGTATGGCTAAATACAAACAAATGAGGAGTTACAACATCTGTAACAACCAATACAGTAGCTTCTAATACTATATCTGGGAAGCACATAATTGTTATAACAATCATAACAATTATACCCGTGAAGAAATAAAACAAATATGGTTAGTAAAACCAAATAACAACATTATTTAAATAATTAATTATATAATGCATAATTAATTAGCCTAACATCTGATACCTCCATTTCCTTTTAGACACATGAGCAACCAGTCACCCGTACAGCTCTATCGGAAAGATAGAAAAGAAGCTCTCATACAAATAGTCATGCAAATTCTGCTCTACTCACGTGCATGCGTCAAATTTAGATCCTATGCTGAACCTCCGAGCGTATTCTTCTTCCAGATCTTTTATCCACTCCTCAACACTTGTTAGGGTCAGCCGGTACATCTTCATCACGAAACATCCTGAAAACAAATGAAAAAGAGGTCTCGGCAATGGAACCAATGATGCAACCTAGAATCTACTTTGAATAACCCAGGCACGCTGACACATCACTCAGCCTGAGTTGAGAGCTCACTCGAAGCACGCAAAGGTACCAGGCCCCTCTTTAGAGTTGCTTGTGCAGGATGTTAATGTGATGGTGATAAATAATATTTAGATCCATAATTAAACATAAACATTCCACAATGTATAATCCATATCTAGATCTTAGAGGATCGTGAATTAAACAATAGCTATAACAAGATTAACCATACATGAACCAAATTCAGTTACGTTTAACACCATTATCCAATTAATATTATCCATTGCATTAAACACTGTAAAACAGAAAAAACTTCTTACATTATAAAGTATATCCATAAGTCATGTGTGCATCAGATCTAGCATCATAACTCTACAATAACTCACACACACTAAACTACATAATTCAATATACATTTACAGGGGCGGGGACTTGCCCTTCACCGCCTATGCACTTCTTAAAATAGGTCGCATGCTGATAATAACCACGCGCCTTTACAATATCATGCATACAAGCAAGTGTTCTAATAATAGATGTCCTATAATTAACTAGAGGAAATAATCCTATTATTAGCTCAAACCATGCATGGCGCTTATCAACTGCTCATTCTCAAAATACCATTGCGTGTCGTGCGAGTCTCCATCTCCATGTGTGCTTCGCATGTTATCTTCCAAAAATAGCCCTTATCCATAAAAACGGCTAAGTCCTAAGCCAAACTGTTCTAGTGCACGTTTCCTTCCCTATCTTTCCCACGCCTTCAATGCGCCCTATTCCCATGTGTGCATCTTTTGTGTCCCTTCTCCTTAGAACAATATTTTGTCTGCTCAACAGAGACAAAAAAAGGGCACACAAAGGTGACAAAAGGAGGCATATACATGAGTGCTTGTAATAATTTTTTTTACTCACATGCACAATAGGAAATTCTTGATGAAGGAATACTACATGGACAAAGTGAAGTGAATGGAGGAACGAGAAATCTTTGAAAGGAGGATGTTAGCTTTATAAGGAGCTATGAGGCACGAAAGTGCACAAAAAGGGGGGAAGTGCACAAGGGAGAGTGACACATCCCAGGAACATAAGCTCACTAACGTAGATGAAGGAGTATAAAAAAAGCAAGGCAACCATGAAGAAGCCCATGCTGGACACTTTACTATCATTAAGAATCAAGTGGGAAAAAAGGAAGCAAAAAACAACTAGAAACAACTGGGCATTAATGATAGTTATAGGGAACTAAAAGCTCACGCACGTGAGAAGTAAATGAAAAGAACATTTATTGCCTATGAAAGAGGGGTATGAATAGGAGAACTGATAATTAATTTTACTTACCTTACAATAAAAATAAGAGCTTTGGTGAAAAACAATGGTTTATTGCCTGAGCCTGAGACAAAAACCAACTGCCATATACAAAAATTCAAGCTCTTACAGTGATAATCAAAGTGAACAGAAGAATTAGTAGAACATGACAAGCAAAACCTTGTTTTCATCCACCATTAACATGAAGGTCGAGAATCCCTACTCAGAATGATAGACTTAGGGGCAATTAACCGCCCCAGGGTGCACCAAAGCGGTTTCTGACCTAAAAGGAAAAGGGGAAACTGGGAAGGAGAGGTGCCAGAGAAAGCAGACAAGAGGGGATTAATGAATTCAGATTCCATGAGTATGTCAAGTTCAACATCTCAGAGTAGCTTAGATCCCACAATGATCAAAGAAGACAAGAACGATGAGGAAGAAGTAGTTATCATAAAGGAAACACCAACATAAGAGGCAAGAACAAGTTTTTCGGCACCACATAAAAGAAAAAATACTATTGATGTTGTCGAGAAAATCAAAAAAGGATTAAAGTTCTAGCGCGATGATTATTAATGTGGAAATGTAATACCTAGAGGAAGCCGAAAGAATTGAGCAGTGGGATAATCGTGTAACCTCAACAAAAATGTAGAATGTAACCATCTTGCACATGGGATGGATAGAAAAATGGTGCAACCAAGAAGTCAGAAAGACAATGAGGGAAATGATATTTACGATAGTGGCTTAAGTAAGACGCTAGAAAAGATAGGGTTACTCCATCTACTTAAATTTCCATTTTCAATAAACCTACTAAACTATTTCAATACCTTATCTCACGTGTAAGAGAGGGGTATTTCTATTTTACAGGTAGGTGCATGAGAATCTCCTGCCACCTAATCAACAGGGTAACATGGTTAAATAATCAAGGTGAAGATTTAACGCAATCCCTTGGGGACAATGAAGAGAGGTGGGCAAGATCGACGACTTTCTCAAGTATAAGTGAGGGGGCAAGTTCATGTCCATCGACGAGTTAAAGGATCTTGACACAAGAGTCACAGTGCGACTAATTACTTCTAAGTTAGTAGGAGCAGAAAGGTTGATTGAGGTGAATAAGAGACTCTTATACATCACACATAAGGTAACACAAGGAACAAAATACAATCTTTCCTAATTCATCACGTAGGGCATAAATGGAGATGTTACACTGGTGCAACAGAAACAAGGAATCAAATTCTGTTGGGGGCGCGATCTTGTTGTTGATAGTCTTCAAGGAAACTGGTGTGTCATAAGAGGATGAAGAGCCAACATATATGTTCCCAGTAGAGGATACATCTCTGGCCATCATGTACAAATAATTCATGGTGTCGACAACGCTCAACAATGCATATAAGGCATGGTTCACTAATTGGTTAAAAAAATTACGTAATGCATTTAAGCAAGACTAGAGAATCTCACGCCAACTACCAAAGGAGTTGGCTAGAGAGGCAAAGTTTGTTGTCGCAATGAATTATTCAGTGGTCAGGATCAAAAGGGCTGATGAAACTTGGTCACCATGGGCCAAATTGGCCCACACTTTCACAATTGACTTCTTTGTTCAATCTATCCACCGAATCAAGGAGACCAAGAGACTCATAATTGATGCACAAAGAGTTTATGAAGACATCCATATACTGCACAACACTTATAAAAAACCCTAACCGAGATGCTCTTAAAGAGAGGTAGGTGACAAACATTTGTCAACTCACTAGATGGGGAACTATTGTGGTGAAGAATGAGGGGCAAAAACTCTTCTTTTATCTGTGCCTAAAGAAGAATCCCAATGAATACACACAAAAGGGGGAAGCAAATGAAGAGATTATTATGCCAAAGCACCCACAATGTAGTGCATCGATCCTCTAGGTGTGTTACCATGCAAGAGTAGGGGCAAGGCGATGAATGGCTATTTTTATCCATCACCTAAATGTACTAGTTGGACTTGCAGTTGTAACTCGGGGGCTATTATTAGCTCTTGGAAGACCATGTGAATGACAAGTCCCCACCAATATAAATACCCACGAAGGAACCATTGCATAGATAAACATAAAGAATTAGAGAAACACGAAGAGACAAATATACATAGAAATAGGGAGAGTGAGAGTTTCATGGCGCGAGCTTGCACCTCTTGTACTATTCAGATGGTAGAACATTGAAATATCATGAATGTAAATGGGCTATTATTAACTAATAGATGAGAATTATGTGGTTTGGTCAAATATCTGACCATGTTGCTCGTTTATGGTTAGCACTAGTGCATTTAAGACTAGTTTCTCACTAATGCATCTATTTCAAACTTGCTAACCTTGATGGAACCCAAAATTCTATTGCGCATTCGGGTGAGCGCGCCCTAGACCCACACTATAGCGTGATAGGCCAGTGCGAATGATAAGGGAATACTTGCGCATGACGGGTGTCATATACTCCCATGCATGAGTATATAAGAAGAGTACTATAGACCATCAACAATAAATATTTGATTTGATTTTGTTTGGTTAGAAATATATTAAAAAAGTACTAGTATTATAAGTCCCTCTAACATCAAACAATTTATCCCTTAATTTGGGGACTTCTTTTTCGATGAGAACCACAAGCACCAACATGCTCATACTAAATTTGAATTGTAAGTAGCAACATGCTCCTGCTAAATTTAGGCTAAACTTTCATTTTCCAATCAAAAATACATTTTGTTCCTTAAACAATTGACAACTAAATAATTATTTATAGAAAATATAATTCCTTCTTTATGAAAAAGACACTAAAGTGTCAAATAGGTTTAGTCCAACGGTGTATATGATTATATAAAAGGTTGTAGTCTATGATATAAAAAGTGTTGCCTAATCATTCACAGTAAAAATTTGAGAAGATGAAATAACAAAAGATGAAGCCAATATTTTACCCTCGTGAATCAATTATTTTCAACTAAACCTAATAATTCAATTTAAAAAGCAAGTGAAAAAAAAGTCCCAAAAAAAAAGTTCAAAAGAAAATACATTAAGATATAACTCCCGTAAACTACAAAAATTTAAAAAGGGCACTAGAATACCTCAGTGCTCACTAAAGCACAAGATAAAACAAAATTCCCACTAAGTAAACCACAAGATAAAACAAAATACTTCCAAAGCCGGAAAATCAAACTTCGATACTAAGAAAAAAGAATTGCATTCGAACCATAGCTTCGTAACCGAACTGCAGCTTCGTGACCGAGACCTCAAGGCCCAGCGAAATCCTTTAATCGCAGTCGGCAGGCTCGGTTTGCCTATCACCTTGTTTCCGAACCTAGAAAAGTACATGTGCGTCATTTCAGATGCATTTGCGTTGAATTTGATTGGTGCATTTTCCTTTATTCGCATTACTCATAAAGTGTTTCAGATCCCCTCGTTTTCTCATATTCCCTGAATTTTCCATGGCCTTCAACCCTCGCGAGGGTTGCAAGATCTGAAAAGACTGCGATTTTAGTTCATTAAATCACTTGTTTTCATTGAATTTGCATGCCGGCTTAGGGCTCTTCGGATTGTTGCGATTTTTTTGAGCTCGGCATTGCATGATTTTGAGGAGTATTCAGGAGTTTTCGGGTTTATAGAAGAGATCGATTGTTTTGACTGCTTTAATCTGTAATTAGCTTCGACGGATCAGATTTAGGGTTTTGTAGTTCAATAAATTGTAAGGCTGCGGTAAAGCGGGTTTTAATCGTTCCGGCAGTCATGGCTGCAGCCAGCGCACCGATCACTATGAAGGAGGCTCTAACGGTGAGTTATCGCTGTAAAAAATTGCGAAATTTTCAGCTTGTGTAGTGAATATTTAACCATATCGAATAAAGTAGGGTTTGCATTTTTTTTCCACCCCTATCCTATTCGAAGTGGGCCTATCGTCTTTCATGTGAAAATATATATGTATATTTTGTTTTTTCACGGATCTAGATAAATTCAGTAATATTGCAACGGATCATTTCCCTTGCGTTAGATTTGCCATTAGGTGAAGTTAGGGGTCGAACCAATTTCCTGTAGATCGTTGGTATCAATTTTCTGTAAATGACATTTCAAAGTCAAGTGATCTGTGAAAATGTTAGTAAATCGAGGTGGAGTCATTTCAGACGACGTATAACCTAGATTGGTAGCGCGCGTTGCTGGTCTTATTGCTAGCTCTGGCTTCCTTGCAATTGATTCTTCAGAGAAACTTCTACGAGAAGCGATGGATGTCATCCAATTTTGTCACGGTTGACCTTGTTATTATTTTTTTGTTATGCGTCCTTGAATTAGAATTACTTGCATTAGTTAATTGCGGATCCGGATCTAATGCTTTAATGCTCTGATCTACTTGTCCATTTCGGTGCCTTCTAAGACCTGCATTATGAAATCATTTTTGCAGGACGTATATTATAGTCTGATTTGACATGATTCTCTTTTGAAGGTCTGGCTGACAAGGATTTAGTTTACGTAGATATTCTACTTTTGTATCTACTATTGGAATTAATGTGTATATGTTAGATGCATCAGATGCTTTCTGTATGTGAGCAAAATTGATGTTTGATTATGCCTGGGTTATCCTTAAACTTAGAAACCTCAGGGTAAATATAATTTAGAAGACAGTTGTTTTAATATCCGTTCTACTGTGCATACCAGAATCCTCAGCTTTCCTGTCAATTAGAGGCTCCACATAATAAGTTTGAACTAAATTAATAATAAGAGGATCACTATATGTAAAGGAATGTTCAAGATTCTAATTTGATGTTTTGTTGTGCCCAACTAATTTTCTGGTGTTCAGAACTTCTCCATGATAGTGATGTCTGAGTTAGTTTAGAATTTAGGAAACAGGGGCGTGCAAAAATAACAATGTTACTAAGTTGGCCTTTTCCGTGTTTGGATTGTGCAGTTGCCCGAGCCTTGGGATAAATCCGCAGTTCATTACATTCACATCATGTCACTATGGAATCAGACAAGTACATCTGTGTACGTGAAACTGCTCCTGCAAATAGTGTTGTGATCATTGACACGAACAATCCTGTGCCGGTGATGAGGAGACCTATTACAGCAGATTCAGCTCTAATGAATCCCAACAGTAGAATTCTTGCTTTGAAAGGTTTTGCTGGGATCTAACCTTCTTTAGTCATTTTTTTATTGATGTTGCAATTTCTTTTTACTCTTTCTATGATAGCATTCTATTCATCTTTAGTTGCAGCAGTTTTTTAATGTCAAAAACACCGATGCGATATTAAAAAATTCAGGCAACCGGAATTACAACCATCTAGTATTATGATTAAGGCACTTTCAAAGGCCTTTAGTGTTTCTGTTAAGGGTGATGCAATGTTCCATGTTGCTGTTGGTTTACGTGTTTTTTTCTTCAAAAATGTAATGGTAGGGTTAGGCTGTGGTCCCATGCAAAGGGAAAAGCTATTTTTTTGAGCAGGTGAGGGAGAGAAAAAATAGGATATTTTAGCATTAATAGGGGTCCCATGAATTTTTATTTTTGTGTGCAGAGACAAAATAGGAGTCTTTAGCACTAATAGAAGTATGGTCCCATGAATCCCAAATATATTAGTAGAAGGAAAATTGAGAGGGAAGCTTAAATTGAAATGCCAAGTGTCACAAAAGTTCCTTCAAATTTATAAGCAGCTGTTTGTTTTTTGGTGCCACCCAATTGCTTAATGGGGCTAGAAATCCTCTCCCTAAATTGTAGCTGCTGAGAAATTTTAGGAATTTCGTTGGGTTTTAGCAGCAGCCATAATTTTTTTAAACATGGGACCACATTTCCCATACAAATAGGAGCAGCAGCCCCCAGCATGGGACCGCCCTCTTACTGAATCAAGTAGAGCAGTTGGCCTAAAACCTAGATATCAGGGTCAACCTGATGGAGAGAATTTTAACTGATCATGGAAAAAAAAGTAATTCTGATTGCAACAATACTATGTAGCTATCCATATGTAGTGTGGCTAAATTGGAAAATGTGGTCAACTAGACAGATTAAAGGAAACTAATTAAGAGAAGTAAAATTTATAAATATTGTGAACAGGCTAAGAACACAACCTTTTTTTTTGAGGATGAGTCGTTGTTGCTCATAGAAATTCAGAGTTGTGGCTTTCATAGTTCATGCCGAGTAGAAATGTGATTCATATGGCTGGAGATGGCATTTAATGAAAGTACCTACAATAAAGAAAATCTCCGGCTCCCAGGCATGAAAATACGCATGGTTGTTATTTTAATGCAAGTCATACATTTAGGCTGTTTTGTGTGCACAACATTTCCCCTTGAAATCATGCTTTTGGAAGAGAACTTAATTGCTGCAGTTTTGTTTATAGTTTGCTTCATTTAGTATATATCACAGGAATATTTAGTGGGGAATGTGCAACTCAAATGAACATTTGTGTGTAATGTGCATGCACAAAATCCTTGCATTTTAAATTCAACCCTTTCTTATAAGTACTGGTTGTTGTCAAAAATGTCTGTGCTGCGAGCTAAAATATAGAAATTAAGAAAAAATTGCCTTAAGAAGATCAATACCCGTCATAGGATTGCTTCTGTTATGATATTGATCTTGAGATCTCAAGCATGACTAAATATTTTATATGTTTTGGAACTGGGAGAGTGCTTTTGTTATGATATTGATCTTGAACATGGTTACCACGGATCTTATGAACTTAGTGAAAAATTCTGTTCATTTTTGGTCTGACCAAACTTACCGAACAAGTTCAATCGATTTTTTTTTTTAAATTAAAAAATTAAAGCGTTTTAAATTAAAAGAACTCCAACACAAAACAAAAACAGAAACAAGAAACACTAATACCTAAGCACATAAAGGAAAAATTCCGTAGTATAATTAATAGTTTTATATTTGTTATTATGTGTAATTGTTTTTTTCCAAATATCATCATATATGTACTGTATTTATTATTTATGTATAATTAATATTTGTAAAGTTTCTAAACTGAACCAATCCGAGCCTTTTAAAAAATTCGGAACTAACAAACATTTTTCTCCTTTTGAACTATCTGAACTTTTCAAACATGGCAACTATGATCTTGAGTTCTCAAGTATGATTAAATATCTTACATGATTTGGAAAAGTTGGATTCTATGAGTGCTGCATGAAACGTAATGCAGACACCATTTCTAAGATAACTATCCATTAGGTAGAATTTGTATAAGATTGTAAACATGCCCATGGGTTTAGGCATTTGGAAATTTGATGAAGTGGAGTAATTTCTTTAATTGTATGCAAGCTCACTTCTATTTAAATCTTTCCATCAATGGTGAGCATAGGCTGAATCTTCACCATGGTGGAAGTGGAACCAGTCATCGGATATGGTGAATTTAATGCTTCCATAGAGTGTCACCAGATTATATGTACACAAGAGAGTAGTTTGGGATTCAAAAGAATATATCACAAATAATGTGATATCACCTGATTTGTATTATCATTTTTTGTCTGAAATTGTTGTTCTTTAAAGTCCCCCCCCCCCCCCCCCCACCCCCTCTCTCTATATGTGTGTGTGTGTGTGTGTGTGTGTTCCTGCTGTAGAGTGTCACCTGGTACATATGGAAGGGACTTAGCAGAAAGGTTTTAACATAAAATGGCTATAGGCTTACTGCCAAGTTAGATTGATGAATCGACAAGCCAGAAAGGTAAATACAAAGATGAGGACTAGGGGAGGTGATTTGCAACATGGCATACTCATCGCTGATGGCGGTAGCATATTCCCTCCAATGTTGGTGGCGCCAACAATGTTGATTTTCCAACTACTTGTGACACAACTTCAAAAACAAAAGTGGGCTGTATTGTATCATGACTCTGTTACCAGGAAATGCCATAGGGCCCCCCCGTTTCCCTTTCCGAAATGTTTCTGAAACAGAAACTCCTTCGAAACGTCCTAGTCTCCTAGACATAAGTATACATGATAATAATGTATTATTTCAATTAAATATAAAATATTTTGAGTGTTTTATCAGTTATTCTTATCACTTATGGTGTATGGAGTACAATTTTAAAATGAGTACTATGCACACACACACACATGTTTTTTAATAATATATTGTACAGACGTTTCCTGTAACGTTTCGTATCCAAGGTTTTTTGAAAATTGCCGTTTCTGCGTTTCGTACCTGTTTCCGTTTCCTGGCGAACATAGTATCATGACATTATGTTGTAACTTATTACATATTACATATTGTGTTTGGCTAGTATTATTGTATTAACATTTACATTTTTCTTTTACAACTTGTAAAATTTAGGTTACTGATAAAGCATTATATTCTATGTATACTCTATAACTTACACATATAATGTACTATTAGGCTGTATTATATCATGACATTTTGTTGTAACAAATTACATCTTACATATTGTGTTTGGTTAGTATTATTGTATTATCATTTAGATTTTTCTTTTGCAACATGTGAAATATTAGGTTACTTATAAAACATTATATTCTATGTATAGTCTATAACTAATACATCAAATTATAGTTAATTGTCTTTATAATCTGTACATTCTAAATAATTCAAATAGATTTTAATATCATTTATTAAAATTTTCTTAATAGGTATTACTTTTTTATTATTGAATGGCCATTATTCTTTCTAATTATAATTACTTGTACTTGATTCAGGTGACTTAGCATGTAACAATAAACATTATATGTCTGGAAATGTATTTGCAATGTAAGGTTATGTGTATACCATTGTGGAGAAACTGAGAAACCCACTCTGTAATTTCCATTGGAGCAGCAATTCTGATTGCTTGCACGCCAATCTTCAGCATTTGTCAGTAAGGCATTATGCAAAGATAGGTAGCAACCTTGAAATTCCTCATTATTCTGTATGACATTTTCATATATTTGATCCTTTACAAAGTTTGTAGAGCTTAGTTGGGCCTTTAGCATCACTAACATGGAAAATGTTGCAGCACTTGCGCTTCCCTTATTTTTTTTCCTGCGATGACATAAACAATTAAGAAATTCTTACTGTCCACATGGGAAAACTATGCCGCACATAGAAAATGAAGACAAGAGGAAAAATATTGTATTTTACTCAGAAGCCAATCATGTACATGAAGAGGAAGCTTGAGAGGTCAATCTGCCAGCTGCCTTGATAATTATTTCGTAAAGTATTTAATGACAAAAGTTTGATATTTATTTTAAAAGTTGAATATCTATAAGAGGACAGATTATGTGCATAAAAATCTGTGATATAAACATACCTGTGCCAAGTGATGAAGGTTAAAGCTTTTCTGAGAGCTTAGAAATATTTGCATGATCGATAGCAGTTTGTTCAAAGCTTGTTCTATTGCAAAGTTTGAAGAGTTAGCAGAAGAGAAGAAAATGGATCTACTTGTTATGTGTTCTGAATTAGTTAAGCTGAAGGAAATAGAAAGCGAACTATATTTATTAATATATTTATTGCATTCTGAACTAAGTAAATTGAGGTAATTCCAGAGGAAAACATTTATTTCTTTTTCACCCTTGTTTTTTGGTTGGATGCTAAGTTTGCCGCATTCGAATTCGTGTTCGAATTCGTCGATGATTAAATTCGTGAAAAATTCGCCGGTAAAAAAATCAGCGATTAAATTCGTGATTAAATTCGACTATGAGAAATATACATTTTTATTAAATATATAAAAACAAAAGATAAATTCACATTTCAAAAGAGAGATAATATCACATTACATTGATTTCATTACTAATCTATCTACAGGCGATCAAAGCTCATGATTATTTCAGAAGATTGCAAGAAGTTGATTGGTCGAAAAAGGTGCAAAAATGGATTTTATGAAAATAAGAAAAATATTGCCATCAATGCGTAGAGCTCAAGAAAATATGCACTTTTTAGAGAAAACGACACCTGAAACGGAGCCACAGAATGAAAGTTATGGCACATGCAAGTTTTTGCTGCTACATCTTCCCGGACCCTTTCCAAAAATGGCAAATTTTTTCCTATCCTTCTGTTTTTTTCACCAAAAATTCCAAAAAAGGAAAAAATTGCCAAAAAAGG
Source organism: Taxus chinensis (assembly GCA_019776745.2). Taxonomy (NCBI): domain Eukaryota; kingdom Viridiplantae; phylum Streptophyta; class Pinopsida; order Cupressales; family Taxaceae; genus Taxus; species Taxus chinensis. The sequence continues at coordinate 621,745,851 of CM034156.1, forward strand.
AAAAAAACGCGAATTTAAATCGCGATTTTAAAGGGGCTGTTAAAATTCGGCGAATTTCGAATTTTTTCCTTGAAATTCGCCGAATGCGGCAACTTAGGTTGGATGTGCCCATGGCTTGGTTCTATTGAATTCTGCTGTTTTTTTCATTGACTCTCTTTCAAAGAAAGGCCCTAATGATACTAGTGGAGAACTTTTTCATTTCTCTCTCTGACTTCTTTGTTTGGGACTTGTAGTAAAAAGTCATTAATAACAATGCCTTATTTGGTGGGAAGTTGGTTTTTCTGGAACTCAAACAGTAAGAACTGCAATATTACTTAACTTTTATTTTTTTGGGATAAAGATCAGATGATTTTGATGGCAGTTTATTTTCAAGGCACTTATCAAAATTAATAGTTAATGTCCAATCATGCTTAATGTTCAAATTGTGGATCTGACATTGCATATGTAATTAATGACAGCCCAAATACCAGGCACCACTCAGGATCATCTGCAAATATTTAACATAGAGATGAAAGCGAAAGTAAAATCATACCAGATGCCAGAACAGGTATTGATATGGTTGCCTAACTGGTTTATTTCTCATTTTAGTTTGGGTTAACTAGTGTTGTTTGACCAATAGGCAATAGCCAGATAATTTATGGCATCTCATGTATTATGGACTTGTTATTCATAGGTGGTCTTTTGGAAGTGGATCACACCAAAGATGTTGGGACTTGTTACTCAGAGTTCAGTGTATCATTGGTCCTTGGAAGGTATGGAAGATTGTATGAGGCTTCTGCTTTTCGCATGCATCTTATGCCATAGTTTCTTATATTTTAAGTTTGTCTAATCTATCTTATGCAAATCAAGGTGCAATCTTGAATGTGATTAAAACTTTATTTGACATGTACTCGTGCAAAGCTTGTTTGCTGTTACTGAAGTGTTTACTTTTGTTTCTTGTTTCTTTTTAAACATGTCAAATTATGTACACAGGGGATTCTGAGCCTGTCAGAATGTTTGAGCGAACGGGCAATTTAACTGGAAAACCAGATAATAAATTATCGATGCGATCCTACTGAGAAGTGGCTTGTTTTGATTGGAATTGCTCCAGGAGCACCGGAGGGTGTGTACTGCTAAGTGCATATGCTATTTAAGCTTGTTATATTCCCCGATTTTTCAGAAATTGACAATAATGATATTCTTTGGACAGAGGCCACAACTTGTTAAAGGGAACATGCAGTTGTTTTCCTGTAGATCAACAGCGCAGTCAGGCTCTAGAAGCTCATGCTGCTGCTTTTGCATCATTTAAGGTAAAATTCTCTCCCACTTATCAACAATTGTTTAAAATTTATCTATGATGACCATGCCTGAATCATTGGTAATCACCTCTTTCATGTCAGATTTCAATTGCCATGTTGTGTGATATGAAGCACTCTGTGAAGTATTTTCTAGCATTGATTTTGTGTTTATGCAGGTTGCAGGCAATGAAAATCCTTCGATTCTTATTTCCTTTGCTTCAAAAACAATTACCGGAGGGCAGCTTACTTCAAAGCTACATGTGATTGAGCTTGGTGCACAGCCAGGTTTGTAGCTGTTCTTGATTTATACCTCGAAACATCTTACAGGTTGCAGAGTTGTGGGTTTTTCTCTCCTCCAGCTATTTTTTGATGCTGCAGATGAATAATAGGATTTACCTTGTGATTTTTTTACTTTTAAAATGGTCCTTGGGCTTTATGGGAAAGAACATCAAGTTTCATAGTTGCAAATCTTTCATATGGGTTTCATGGTCTTAATACACTTTTACTTTGAGCAAAACTACAAGCTTTGTTGTTTGATATTTATGATGTAACTTGTTTATACTTATGTACTGTGATTTGCAGAGTACTTAAGGCTTTTGTTGTTAATGTATATTTAGAAAAGCTTTTCATCTCAATTTCTTCTTTTTCTGAAATACTCTCGACCCCAGTTTTCTTTTCTACACTTCTATATCACTCTGATTTTGTGTTGGTTATAGGAGAAAAAACTTATTTGCATCCTAAAGACTTAATTGGGAGCTTTTGTGTCCATTATCTCAGTTGATTGATCAGAAAGATTGCATTTAACACCTGTAGTTCTCTGCTTTGATTTTCAAAATTAACTTATAAGATACCGTTATTTGGACACAATTTGATTTATCCTGTCTTGCTCACCTTTTATTTTATATATGATATCTTTAAAGCGTGGGTGCTCAATGAGGGTGAATGACAGTGCTTATATTTTAGCTTTATCTGCCATATGTGCCAAGTATTGTATTTAAAAGATTCGTGTTATAGAAGCAAGGAGAGTCGAATGTAAATATTTTCAGTTCTAATTTTGGATATTTGAATGTGATCAGGTAAGCCTGGGTTCTCAAAGAAACAAGCAGATCTTTTTTTCCCGCCAGATTTTCAAGATGATTTTCCAGTATCCATGCAGGTAAACCTTTTATTGGATAATTTCTAGTTTATATGAAGATGATTCCATATTGATCACGCCCTAGGGTAAATATGAGATATTGGTCTCCTAACATGTTTCTTTGGTTTTAACAGATATCACACAAGTATAGTCTGATATATGTCATCACAAAGCTGGGGCTTCTTTTTGTTTATGATTTAGAAACAGCCACAGCAGTTTACAGAAATCGTATCAGTCCAGATCCAATATTTTTAACTTCTGAAGCGACAGCAGCTGGTGGGTTCTATGCTGTTAATCGGAGAGGGCAAGTGTTGCTTGCAACTGTCAATGAAGCTACTATTGTGCCGTTTGTTAGTGGGCAGGTAGTTTTTTGTATCTTTCTATATGTATTTGACTGAATCTTTTGTAGCTTCAATCGAGGCTTTGCATGTATTGATGAGGGTGCTTGTCACTTTATTGTAGCTCAATAACTTGGAGCTTGCTGTGAATCTGGCTAAAAGAGGAAACCTCCCTGGAGCTGAAAATCTAGTAAGTGTCAACATCTATGATTTTGCATATTTCTGTCCATGTCTAAATAGTATGCTTTGTCATATATGAGAATCAAGGAACAAAATATTTATGCACAATGAACTTTAGTATTTGTGTAATATCATATCGAAGTAATTATAGAGAAATGGTTGGTATCATTCATTTTTTTGGTTGGTGTTTAGCACCATCATATACATGGAAATTATTCTTGTAATCTTTGACACATGTTTGAGGTTAAAATACATAGACTGAAACCTCAAATAGGAGTTTGAGAGGGACGTTCTTGTATGAGCAGTTTCTTAGTTCTTATATTTGAATTTTTTTTAACATCTCGGGTGACTTTTTTTGTTTTGTTTAATTGACTAAATGGAATACATGCATACTTGGACCCAGACTTGCCAATAGTATAAATCCAAATGATAGGGGAAGGAGTCTATTTTATGACAAACTGGATTGCTACTTCTTTTGTTAGTATTAGGCATAAAATATTGCATTTTGGTATCATTACGTTCTACTTCTTGCAAGCTAAAGAGGTTATGCTGATTTGATTGAATCGAATTTCAATCATATTTACAGGTGAAATAGATGTCATCTTCTGATTCAGAAATGTAATTGATATGCAGCGATTTCTTTGCTATGTAGGTTGTCCAGCGTTTCCAAGAGTTGTTTTCACAGATGAAGTATAAAGAAGCTGCAGAACTTTGCTGCAGAGTCTCCTCAAGGCATTCTCCGTACGCCAGATACTGTAGCAAAGTTCCAGGTAGTTTTAACTTTCTTGGAAGTTTTTATCCAGTCCTTTGACTAAGAAACACACTTAGTATAATTTTGAAGCTTTCCAATGTATTTTCTGAAATGCAAATGATTCGATATCTTAAATTGTAAGAATATTAACCTACAGAATTATACATTAAGCAAAGATTGAATATTATAAGTTTTCACAATATTTGATATTTGGCTTCCATGGGAATTCCATTTTAATTCTTGGAATTAATATTAGATGAACTATGCAATATTTGAAGTTAACTTGGTTGCTGCCAATGATATTGCAGAGTGTTCCAGTACAGCCAGGTCAAACACCACCGCTTCTCCAGTATTTTGGTACTCTATTGACAAAAGGAAAGTTGAATGCATTCGAGTCTCTAGAACTTTCACGACTAGTTGTGAATCAGAATAAAAAGAATCTTTTGGAGAATTGGCTTGCCGAGGACAAGTTGGAGTGTAGTGAGGAATTGGGAGATCTTGTGAAGGTTAGCTTTGATGTTTTTAATTTAAGCTGGCATATCTTTTTGCATGCTGATCAGTTCTGTAATTGATAATCGGTATACTATCTTGTATAATTAAATGTTTCTGACATAGGAAGTCTTAGAAATCTTTTCCGGGCTTAAGGCACCACTAGGCATTTTATCAAACGTGTCAGGAAAATATCAGCTCCTCCTATTTTCCTCAAAAAAGATAATTTTGTAAGACTGGCCCTACTCAAAGAAAAAAATGTAAAGAACCCTTATATTTGACTGTGAATTTGTGCATGCTTTGTTAATGTTTTATCTTTTAGTTCTGTGTACAGCATCAAATGTTTTAATAATCTCTCCCCCGGCCGCGCCCCCCCCCCCCCCCCTTCCTCTCTCTACAGTGTGTACACTGTAATTTGCAGCTGTTTCCTCATTTTAGCTTTTTGAGAAAGTATGCCTTGGAAATTATTAACTTCCCCCCCCTCCACCCCCCTCCCCCTTAATCTGTATGCTTACTTGAATGAAACTTATATCTGGCTTAGTGAAGGGTCTTATAGTCGTTTACATTTACTTTCTTTTGCTCTAATCTGGAAACAGACACTGTAATATATTTTGCCGGGTCAATTCCGAATCTTATAATGCTTATTTTCAATTCTGATACGGTGAAAATACAATTTGTGAATTGTTTCACTCTTCTGTTTAAATTTAATCATACTAAGGCAAAGCAATTGCTCTGTTACCTTAAGCAAAGCAATTTTTTATAACCCTAACCCCTTTGTGCAAGTTACTTCCTTGAATAATGTAATTTTACCCTTTTGACCACATTTGGATCCAGTGCAAGTTCATATTTTGAGTAATGTTTTGTTGCTTCGGTGTAGACTGTGGACAAACGACCTTGCTTTAAAAATTTACATAAAAGCAAGGGCTACGCCCAAAGTTGTTGCCTCGCCTTTGCCGAGAGAAGGGAATTTGACAAAATTCTTATTTACTCTAAACAGGTAAGCATTGACTAGCTTTTCTTATCATCTTTGATGGAACAAAGTAGGCCTTGGTTATGTTAAAACTGATGGAGAAATGATATTTGTTCTTTTGGGAATATTTTGTTTATTTATTTATTTCATCATCCTTATCTTTTGTTTTGTTCAATGAATCAAAGTTGTACAAAACAATATTAATGGTGGCATAACATAGGACACTCTTGACTTTTGTAGGTTGGGTACACTCCTGATTACTTATTCCTCCTTCAGACAATTTTGCGCTCTGATCCCCAGGTATTATTGACTTTTAGAAACAAATATCATCTGATGTTGAATCTGAAGCTGCTATCAAATGAAGTCTTACTATGTTGAATAAATGTTTCAGGGTGCTGTAAAGCTTTGCACTAATGATGTCTCAAATGGAGGGTGGTTGTCCAGTTGACTACAATGTTATCACAGATCTCTTTCTTCAGGTATTTGCTTTCTAGATGTTGTAAGTTCTTGTATCTTTTTGCTGTTGAGAAATAGCTTATGATTTGAAAAATGTAACTCTTTACTGGAAGTGAATCTTAAACTATTATTAGCAGTGTAAATTCATAGTTACTTAATTGATCTTTGTCGGTATCAAGTATCAAAATGAAATGCACTGTAGTAATTATGTCTGTATTTGATGATAAAGTATATTTCTTTTAGAAAAGGTCAGTAAGAAGGATACAAATTATGCTCCTTGAAATCAAAATAGTAATTTTGGGTTATATATTGTTCTGAGAAATTTTTAAAGGTTCTTTCAATGGTAAATCACTAAATTTAATTCAGAAATTTGTCCAGAAAATTCTGTCAAATGCAAATGCTATACTATGCGGCGAAAATTAGTGTAGGAAAATGTTTTATAAATTTATGGTAAAGTTTGTGAGCTTGCCTTTGAATTTGCCTCTTTACATTTGACATTCAAGCATTTTTCAATATAACTTGCTGTCTTATTGTTTCATATGTGGATCTATATGCAGCGTAACATGATCCGTGAAGCTACCTCCTTTTTGTTGGATGTTTTGAAGCCTAATTTGCCAGAACACGCCCATCTTCAAACCAAGGCAAGTTGTTAACATGATCATGAAGTAACTTCCTCTTTTTATGATTTTAGACCTAGTTTAAAAACATCCTTCCATGCAAAGTAAATCAAGCTTAGAATTGAACTGTTCACGCATGAGTAAAATTCCCACAAAAATTAATAATCTAATTGTAGAACAGCTGGTTTTTTATTTACTGAACATATTTGTTTCTGCAGGTTCTTGAGATAAATCTGGTCACTTTCCCAAATGTGGCTGATGCTATCTTGGCTAATGGAATTTTCAGTCACTATGATCGTCCACGTATTGCACAATTGTGCGAGAAAGCTGGCTTGTATATGCGTGCACTTCAGGTGAATAACCCATTGGGATGCATTTGGTTTTTATCTTAGATATGTTGGACAGTGTTAAACATTGTCTATGCTATTTTTTATGGAAATCCTTGAATTTTTTTCATATTGTTTGACATGGTTTTAATTGAAAAATGCTTACTTTTGATGCATCATTAATATGGTGATTTTTTTTGTTATAGCACTATGGGATGCATTTGGTTTTTATCTTTAGATATGTTGGACAGTGTTAAACATTGTCTATGCTATTTTTTATGGAAATCCTTGAATTTTTTTTCTTATTGTTTGACATGGTTTTAAATGAAAAATGCTTACTTTTGATGCATCATTAATATGGTGATTTTTTTGTTATAGCACTATACAGAGTTGCCTGATATCAAGCGTGTCATTGTCAACACTCATGCTATTGAGCCACAGGTTTGTGAAACATGATATACTTTTCAAACCAAATAATTTTTTTATTTCCTTTACTGATTATGGACATATTTTAGGCACTTGTGGAGTTCTTTGGTACCCTTTCAAGAGAGTGGGCATTGGAGTGCATGAAAGATCTCCTTCTCGTGAACCTGAGGGGAAATCTCCAAATAATTGTACAGGTAAGAATGGCTGACACCTATTCTCTACGTCAAACTCATGCATTACCTGCAATTGATAATGACTTAAGATTATCTTAAGTGCTATCTTAATTTAGATGCTAACTTGTTATATGTCTTACAGGCCGCTAAGGAATATTCTGAACAATTAGGCGCGGATTCATGCATTAAATTGTTTGAGCAGTTCAAGTCATATGAAGGGCTTTATTTCTTCTTGGGCTCGTATTTGAGCTCCAGGTGATTTGATTATGGATTGTAACTTTGCTTCTCTTTGTAATTCCAAATTTGATAACCAATGTCTATTGGAGGGGGTAATATAGGAGCAGCAAAGAGACCAGTTACTTTATATAGTAACCTAAAATTGGATCTCATTGGCAGTGAGGATCCTGACATCCACTTCAAATACATTGAAGCAGCAGCCAAAACTGGACAAATCAAAGAGGTGGAACGTGTAACGAGAGAGTCAAATTTCTATGATGCTGAAAAGACAAAGAACTTTCTCATGGAAGCAAAACTTCCAGATGCTCGTCCACTGATAAATGTTTGTGATCGATTTGGATTCGTACCAGATCTTACCCATTACTTATATACAAACAATATGCTGCGATACATTGAAGGTTATGTGCAAAAGGTAGGTTCCTTCCATTTTTATATTGATCACTGTTTAAGCATTCATTTTTCAGATTTCTTCCTAATCAGGGCCAGATAAAAACCAATAATATGGATGATTACTTGTAAGATATTACGTATGCAATTTAGATATCCAGAGGCCTTATCTATCTGGCAGATAAGTTGTACATCTTCAAGTTATAGGTCATTTGTATTAGAGAGATTTAGTATTGTGAAAGTAGTTTCAATAAACAGTTCTCATCATGTTATTGTTTAACGATATGAAAGACTTCTATATACACTAAAATAATTTATACCCAGTATAGTTACTATAAAGGACACATCCAGATATTGGAAAAAACACTGATATCCTAGATCCGTATCACATTTAAGCAAGGATTACAACAATGGGCCTTCTTCATCATTTCTTTGGTGGGGTTTTGTGCAGTTAATTAACAGATTAAATTGTTATTCTCTACTGTTGATTAGGTAAATCCAAGCAATGCTCCTTTAGTTGTTGGTCAGCTGCTTGACGATGATTGTCCAGAGGACTTCATCAAAGGTCTTATACTGTCTGTTCGTTCTCTTCTACCTGTCGAACCACTTGTTGAAGAATGTGAGAAAAGGTAAATTTAAGAACTTTGAAAGACACAAATTTCTCTTAGTGTTCTATATTAAGCTTACAATTATTGTTTGCCTTGTTTCTTTCAGGAATCGGCTTCGATTGCTGACGCAATTTTTAGAACATCTTGTGAGTGAAGGAAGTCAAGATGTACATGTACACAATGCACTGGGTAAAATTATTATTGATACAAATAATAATCCAGAGCATTTTCTCACTACAAATCCCTACTATGACTCTCGTGTGGTGGGTAAATACTGTGAGAAAAGGGATCCAACTCTGGCAGTCGTTGCTTACAGGCGGGGACAATGTGATGAAGAACTTATTAATGTTACCAATAAAAATTCTCTGTTCAAGCTCCAAGCCAGGTATATTCTCGAGGACTACGAGTTTCTGTTATATACATGTAGTTTTTTGCTCATCTAAGGAGTATGCTTTTTTACCAACTAGTATGGCACACTTTGTTTCAGATATGTTGTTGAGCGGATGGAACCTGAGCTTTGGGAAATAGTTCTTAATCCAGAAAATCCTTTCCGGAGACAACTTATTGATCAAGTTGTATCAACTGCTTTACCTGAAAGCAAGAATCCAGATCAGGTGTCTGCAACAGTGAAAGCATTTATGACTGCTGACCTGCCACATGAGCTGATTGAGCTTCTAGAGAAGATTGTACTACAAAATTCTGCATTCAGTGGAAATCCTAATCTGCAAAATCTTCTCATTCTTACTGCTATCAAGGCTGATAAATCACGTGTTATGGACTACATTAATAGATTGGACAACTTTGATGGCCCTGCAGTTGGGGAGATTGCTGTTGGAGCTGAGTTATATGAGGAGGCCTTTGCCATCTTTAAGAAGTTCAACTTGAATGTACAAGCTGTAAATGTCCTATTAGATAACATTCGAAGCATTGAGCGGGCTGTTGAGTTTGCCTCACGTGTTGACGAGGATGCAGTCTGGAGTCAAGTGGCAAAGGCACAACTTAGGGAGGGACTGGTCAGTGATGCTATTGAATCATTTATTCGTGCTGATGATGCTACACAGTTCCTTGATGTGATAAGGGCAGCTGAGCTATCGAGTGTGTATCATGACCTAGTCAAGTACTTGCTGATGGTAAGGAGTAAGATTAAAGAGCCAAAGGTTGACAGTGAGCTTATCTATGCATATGCTAAGATTGACAGGCTTGGTGAAATTGAAGAATTTATACTGTCACCAAATGTTGCTAATCTTCAAAGTGTGGGAGACCGTCTATTTGATGAAGCTCTTTATGAGGCTGCAAAGATAATATTTACTTTTATTTCCAACTGGGCTAAACTTGCTAGCACACTCGTCAAACTTGGCCAGTTCCAAGGAGCAGTTGATGCTGCTCGCAAGGCAAACAGTTCAAAGACATGGAAGGAAGTATGTTTTGCTTGTGTTGATGCCGAGGAGTTTAGGCTGGCTCAAATATGTGGCTTGAACATTATTGTACAGGTAATTAGATTTTTCTTGGCTTTTACCAAATTCATTTTTGATATGGTTACTTTTGTTTACAAAAAATGTGTGAAACACTGATTGGAGATAAACTAGCTCAGATATTAATGTCTCCAATCTAAGTCACATTTTTCTTTTAATAATAATTTGGAAAGATCTGCCTGTAATATTTCTTTGGAACTGTGAAATCAAGAAATTAATGTTGTGTTTTGACATTTATTTTTGTTTCAGGTGGATGATTTGGAAGAGGTCAGTGATTACTACCAAAACAGGGGTCGCTTTGATGAACTGATATCTTTGATGGAAAGCGGCTTGGGATTAGAGCGTGCACATATGGGCATCTTTACAGAGTTAGGCATCCTCTATGCTAGATATCGTCCAGACAAGCTCATGGAACATATAAAATTATTTTCAACACGACTCAACATTCCCAAGCTTATCCGGGTTTGTGATGAGCAGCAGCACTGGAAGGAGCTTACATATTTATACATTCAGTATGATGAATATGACAATGCTGCAACCACAATAATGAACCATTCTCCGGAAGCATGGGATCATATGCAATTCAAAGATGTTGTTGTTAAAGTGGCCAATGTTGAGTTGTACTACAAGGCGGTTCACTTTTATCTGCAAGAACACCCAGACCTTATTAATGACCTCCTGAATGTCCTTGCTCTTAGAGTGGATCACACACGTGTGGTTGACATTATGCGTAAGGTATGGCCCTGAATGTTAGCCTTTTACTCTGTTACTGTTTTTTTTTAAAATTAACTAAATGCCCTTTGGTGTCTTTCCCTTGTGGGTATTAAGTTTTTAAGTCGTTACCCTAAGCAGCCTTGCTATTTGAAACAATTTTATATGACTTCATATGTGTTTTGTTGAATTTGTAATGCAGGCCGGGCATCTTCATCTTATAAAGCCATACATGATTGCAGTACAGAGTAACAATGTGGCTGCTGTTAATGAGGCTTTGAACGGAATTTACGTAGAGGAGGAAGATTATGACAGGCTTCGAGAATCTATAGATATGCACGATAATTTTGATCAGATAGGGCTTGCCCAGAAAGTAAGGGGAACTTCTGTATTTGGTTTTTGTATTTAAGTAAATGCTTAGATGTACTTTATCATTTGAATATAATGTTCTAATGATGTCTGATTTCAATCAGGTTGAGAAACATGAACTTCTTGAATTCCGACGTATTGCTGCTTTCATTTACAAGAAAGCAGGGAGATGGAGGCAGTCTGTTGCACTGTCTAAAAAGGATAATCTATACAAGGATGCAATGGAAACTAGTTCTCAATCAGGTGATCGTGAACTTGCAGAGGAATTGCTCGTGTATTTTGTGGAACAGGTATACAGAGTGCCAAGATTCATTTGCTTGTGCTTCTAATAAGTTATGGTAGGTTTCATATTAAAGTGGGGCTTATGCATTTGGAACTGCAGGGCAAGAAGGAATGCTTTGCATCATGCTTGTTCACATGCTATGACTTAATCAGGCCAGATGTGGCCTTGGAACTTGCTTGGATGAATAATATGATTGACTTTGCATTCCCATACCTACTTCAGGTACCTGTGAATATTTGAACTTCCATGGAATGTAAATTCTCTTTTTAAGAAATATTTCAAATCTCCTGAAAGATTAATCCGCTAACTACAAGTGTTTTCCATTGTATAGTTCATTAGAGAGTACACTACAAAAGTGGACGAACTTGTCAAGGATAAGTTAGAGGCTCTTCAAGAAGAGAAATCCAAGGAGCGAGAAGAGAAAGATCTTGTTGCCCAACAGGTACATGCATTTTGTTTTATCGAGTCCCGAGGTACTTTGCATTTTGCTTTTTTAAATGCTCATGAACAATTTACTATTTTGACTGCAGAATATGTATGCCCAGCTTCTTCCTCTTGCTCTGCCAGCACCTCCAATGCCTGGCATGGGAGGTGGCTTTCAACCAGGTATGGGTGGAATGGGAATGCCTCCCATGCCAGCTTATGGTATGCCGCCTATGGGTGGCTATTGATTGGTTCTGAGACCTTCACACGGACTGCGAAATCCTTCAAGCATAGACGTTTATTTGAGGCTTGTATTTCATATTAGCAAGAGCAATGCCGGGTGGGTGTACATCCCATAAGTGATAGTTTGGCAGAGCAGGTTGTGAAATTTTAGGAACTCATGTTCAGTATGATTTTGTAGATTGGGCTGATTAGAAGAGGGCAATTTTTTTGTTTTTGCTAGACCCAACATGGGTCGTTTTCTGAATGGCATTTTTGTTTTTATTTCATCGTCCGTATTAATTCTTTAATTGACATTATTCTTTTGGTGCAGATGTAAACTTGGGTGTGCAATCATATTTTTTTCTTCTAATCTTTTTATTTCATTCCTAAGAAGATGACCATTATTGTCAATTGTTGTTAAGACATACCTATCAGTTTAAACAGCAAGGGACATTGTTAATCTGTGAAGAACATTTAGGGAGCTCATAGGTCTTTGATCCAATCTTTTATTTCATTTTATTTATAGAATGTACATGTTCTTCCCCATGAACGGCTCTCCAATTGTATTGGGGGGGGGGGGGGCGGGGGTGGGGTTCTCATGTATGGTTCAAGAATAAGTCGTCTCGTGTTCTTCTATTTGTCCTCATAAAGACATCTGCTACTAGCATATCTAGTTGATCCCTATTTTATTAGGTGGTCTTGTTTATTTTACTTGGAATACTAGTAGTTCATGTAAATCAGTTCGTTGTTGCTGTCAAATTCACGATGATATTGATTTATTGGAAAACTGAGATGCTAAAAAAATCCAGATAAAACTATTATCTGAATGGGGTAGCCTTTCTTAACTAAGGATACCTTATAGGGGAAACCGTTCCCAACAAAACCTTAGCTCTAATTTTAGGAACTTAAGAATATGGAAAACTCACTACACACCTAGTAGATATTTATGAATAAAATTTTCTAGTTTGTCAACTCATTTCTTGAAACATGTCTAAAAATACTTGTTCTGTGAAATATGCCTCAAAACTCCACCTGGTGAGAACATAAAACAAGCATGATATACACAATTATGAAAGTTTAGCCATGGAGATGTTTCTAAGTATTTTTTTCCTTTGGACTAGGCCATGTAAGATTCAATAAATCATTATGAAACAAGTTTAGGCTATAGACACCTATGGTTTTTCCATATCACAAGGGCTTGTATGACAACTCGATTAGCCATTTAGGATTGCAATCTTTTAACTCGTGCTAAATGGCAAGTTTTGTTTGGTAAATATTAATGATAATGCAGTGTAATGTGCTACAGGGGAAGGACTTATATGGCATATGTTGCCTCGAAATAAGACCATAGGAATGTCACGTCTCCTTGAAGCCGCTAGAAGCCTTCATTTCTCAACACACTTCAATTTGGTTGGTTTTCAAGTGTTTTAATGCGATTATTTGGCCTCAGCCTCACATTTGACAATTCATGTTGATTATTATGCAACCGTCAATGTTATAAAAAGTATCTATAATATTGCAATTTTCAATCAAGACCTTATACCGGAAGCACTAGAGCATTTTAACAAAATATTAATGATAAGAGGAAAAACCCATTGCTCTTTCTTGTTGCCTGTGTGTTTCTGGGGAAGGGGTTATTAATATCATAATAGTTCTAGATGATGTAAAGAAGCTTAAAGCACTCAGTTTTTAATGTATGACGGAGTTGAGAAACCTGAACAGTCAATGATGTGTGCTGCTGAGAATAATTGAATAGCCACTATGCTTATGCTTGTTGGAATGCAAAAAGCCCATTTCATGCTACATTTATTTACCGGTATGTAGGTCCACTCTTGGAGTGAATTTTTTCAACACGTGATGCATCCTGGTTCTTTAAGTTTTTACAACCCGTAATACCTTAAAAAAAAAGATTGGCAAAATGTTTTACTTTCTTATTAAGAAGATAATGCATGCGTGAACTATACTTTATGTAGCAACAGTAGTATGCTCTAGTTTTGTGAAACATAAGTATACAGAAGTGATTGGTGAGTTGGGATGATAAGAGATGTAGAGAACCAATTGTGTTTGTTGTTCAGTTGGTTGTCTAATCAATAAGAATGAAGTTTTTCATCAAATATTGTATCTTTATCAAAACAATTTGTATATTATTATAAAATATTGGTATAATAGATGACATCCCTTGTGAAGGTATGAGAATCATCAAAAGTTTAAAAACAAATTACCGAAATACAATATTCATTTGAAATGAGTATAGATAAAAGCCTTGTGAAAAATCTAAATATAACTGGTTACAGAGTGATTTTAACCCAAAATGGGGTCAAATGAGTGTATGGGAGGGGGGGTCGTGGGGAAATTTCATTACATACAATTTTGCAAACTTTGTAGACGACAAAATTTTACAAATAAGCCTACGGAAGATAGTTTATGGGTATCACGTGGATTAGGTAATCAAACTAACTATGGGTTCCTGAAAGATAGTTCACGAGTATCATGTGGATTAACCTAAGGTTCGTGTATTCCATGGAGGCAAATGATAATGCGTATAAATGTTTCTATGAATTCTATTTTGAGGATTGATCCCTTGTAATAATAATGCTATATTGTGGAGAATGAACATCCAGTACATACAGTAAAACAAGCAAGCGGCACATAAAGGCGTACAATTAGTTTGCTGCTCCACCAAAAAAACCTCTTCAATATAAGAGTAATCTTATTTTGTCAATGGATATGTAACTTGTTTAACATTATTTGACATCCTTTTTTTATCAAATAAGTTGAGAGCACCTTCTTCAATGACCAAGTTCATGCTTCCTCAACTTAATGTGCACCTTACCATTTAATGAGTTAAATTATGTTTCTTCAATTGATTAATATGCATTTATTATTATGTAACATTTTCGTGGCAATGAAGATGAATAACTTGGGGCATTCTTTGAAATCCAGTTTTTGATAAAAGAAGTTGAAATCCCCTCACTATTAAATGTATGCAAAGAACATGAAGTTAATGGTGTTAGCAAGATTGCACAAGGCACTTCCCTCCTACCTCTCATGCGATCCTTACCTCGTTGTATATACCTTTTCGCACGTTAAGGGATTGGATTGCGGGACAATAGGCTCCTAATTCCTATTTTAATTGTGTATAAATACACAAGCACCCTAGTTCATTTAACTAGTTGACATCCATTATCAATCTAGAGACGTCCTTTATTTTTAATGAGGCAAGGAGTTTTCAAATGAGTTAGAGAAAGTAATCATTGAGAATTTACAAGCATTTAGAGAAAAACATTCATTTAAGCACTAACATTCGTATTAGAGACATTGAATTGCCCCGTTTTGCTAGGATCAAGAATTGTTCAATATACTTGTGTGATGATTTCAATGTTGTATCAAACAGAAGGATTTGATAAGAATTGAGTTAAGTGAAACATCGATCCTTTGAAACAAACTCCACATTTTTGCAAAGACAAAAGCTAGAAAGTACTTCAATTAATGGACTAATAGAGAGATTAAATAGCGTGAGACTAATTGCAACAAAAAAAATGCTTTGACAAATTAACAAATAATATATCAAATGCTTGTGGACATATAACATTGCAATGACTAATAACATTTCCATATGTGAAGTAGGAGAAAATTAGACCCAATTCTTTCCTTCAAGACCAAATGTTTGGTGGGAGACTATCTCCCAATGAATTTATATTGGTGTTTATTTGATATTGGCTATTTTTCATCGTACGGATTTTGTATCCCTAAACTACAAACCAAAACCAAAAGAGGAAAGGCATGCAAAATGGAATGTTTTTTAGCATATAATCTCTTTTATAACACTCATTGCTAGGGTTAAGAGTTGGGTCGACTTTAGTACTGTTCTTCTTCTTTATTGGACGACCTTTCTTTATTTGCTACTACAACATCTCACCGTTGCCAAAGGTTTGTGTCTACCATGCTCTCCAATTTCCATAAGTAATCAATGGTCAACAATAATGTGTAAAAGCACATAAATCACAATGGTCAACTGGTTTGACCTCAAACACAAAAATCCTCAATCGTGTTCCATTGTGGATTTAGTGATATGCAGGTCATTTGCATACTAAAACAAGAAGTATCTTAAAGGCATTGACAATCTTTTTGAGGTGAATACATTATATTGTTGAGGTTGCTCGACTTAAAAACCTACACTATGTTGACAAGAATTTGTGCAGCACTTGATTTAAATAGAGGGCACTTTCAAAATTCATCATTTTCCCCAAATAATAAATTGTAAACAAGTGTCTTTTTGATGTCATATGTGCCACCAATATGGTCATTTCTGTCGCTCACAAGAAAAACTAATAAAATCTCCCATTCATTTGGTCTCTTTATCTTTTCTAGAATCTAAAGGCCCACCTTTAGAGTTTGAAGTTTCAATAGAAGAATTCAATTTTTATTTTAAAATATCAAATAAGGAAAAGATGGAAAGATAGAGGAATGTATGTAGAATGCCACCACCGGCCAATATTAGTTGATCTTTTCATAATTTTCTCAATAAAGATTTGACTCATCTTTAAGAGAGACAATTAAAAAGATGGCCCTTTCAATATTTCGTTATTTGATTTATTTATTAAATTTTGAACTTTCCTTTTATGATAGGAAGAGGTATAATTGGATAACATAAACTTATGTTAGGTGCTTTCATTCAAACAAGAAAACAATAATACTTAAAATATATAGTACATACAAAAAAAAAAAGATAGTACACCAAAGAAGAAGAAGATATTTTAAAGACAATACAAAGAAAATCTATCTCCACAAAATGAATGAATAGATATTTTGGGTTACATATTGCAGTTCATTATCACTTACAATCGTACGTGAAATGTACAATGGAAACGCTGAAGGGGATATTTTAAATGAGTCAAATTTGAATTTGGACTGAGAGCCATGCATAACATCATACACAAAATGAATAAAAGAACACTACTTTG
The DNA here is from genome assembly GCA_019776745.2 of Taxus chinensis. Lineage (NCBI taxonomy): Eukaryota > Viridiplantae > Streptophyta > Pinopsida > Cupressales > Taxaceae > Taxus > Taxus chinensis. Next base: position 621,762,665 of record CM034156.1, read on the forward strand.
AGTAGAATTGAATTTGGACGGAGAGCCATGCGTAATATCATCTCCAAGCAATGAAGGTGTCTTCTTTCCCAAGGAATCGGCCTCTACAAATCGTAAATAATAATCTTTTTTTTATTAATGGAGTCACCCAACTAAGAAACCATTAAAAGGTAGCGTCTTCCAAGCTAAACAATACTGTCTCCGACATGAAAATTGACATCTTGCTCGTGGCTGCATCCAAATTGGATCCCTTCAGCGTTAACAAGGCCACCCACGACCTCGATGAATGTTCCTCGCTTATGAGATTGAATGTTCCATAAGCCAGGACTCCAGTTGTGGAAGTACCGGGTCCATATTTATACCCGAACTCACGGACTCCACCACCTTCTTTTCCTTGCAAGGAGATGTCTTTGCAAGTGAAAGAGGCATAGGGATCGTAGATGGTGTCCTCTTGTTTCTTATACGTGATCGACCTGATGGATATCTCGTTTCCAATGTTGGAGGGGTTCCGAGTACACACAGATTGCATCGCCAATGTCCCCATCGAAATGGAAGGCATTTTGAAGACGACACGCAACGGCCTTAAGTTGTCCTTTTACAACATGTTAAAAATCCTTTTTCCGGATTGTCCACAGCTGTCAGGTTCGGTTTTTCGGATAATATGCGACGATACGGTGTCAGAATGAAGCCCTCGCTCTCCCCTTATATAATTTAAAGTAAGGAAACTTTTTAGACAAATTTTATGAAATAAAAATTATACAAATAACAATATTTAAAGAGTTGACTATAACATTTTATATATTCATTTAAAAAAAAAACCTATTTATAATTAATAATACATTTTTGTACAAATAACAATATACCCTATTTTAATATTCGAAGGATCTCATAAAAAGGGGCAAATATTAATCTCAATAAACAATATATACATTACAATTTAAAATATTTATTTTAATAAATTAAATTTGATCGCTTTTAATATTTCCATGCAAATGAATAGCGGTTGAATTGTGAATGGTTGAAATTAATTCATAAATTTGATGTCAATGCATGATAAAATGTAATAGAAATTGTTTTCATAAAATTGTAATCAAAACATTTAATTTAATATTACATACTATTAAGTGATAAACTATTGAAAATGTATAAATGTATCTAACATAAATATAATTAAAGAAATATATTTAAAAAAATATTATTTCAAGAATTAAATAATTAATTTTAAATGGTATATATTAAATAATCAAGATTTCATTGGGAAATGGCTTAGCGTAAATAATGTCTGTCCTCTGGTCAGATTCTGCACACCAGCGATCTCATTCCCAATCGCACCAAAAATGGCGTTTTAATGCCTTTGAAAAGTTTGTCCACTAGCAGAAGTGTATATGGTGCTGCAAATGATACGGTAGATTGAGGAGGGGAGGAGCGAAAATAGAGCCGAGGCGGTAAGGTTGAGGAATTTGGCCAATCAGGTTAAATAAATAAATCAATCAAACAAACTGATTACATCGAAGCGTGCCCCTGAGTACACTACCTCATTTCTTTTTGGGAAGAGAAAATTAAATAGAAATATTTGGATTTGTTCTTCATTGGAAGGGTAAGGCACAACACATAATTTATGTGGATGGTATTTCCTCTTTTGTTATCCTGCAAAATTGACAAGGGCAATTTGTAACTATAAGGGTAAAGAGTAAATTATGCATAATGTAAAGGAAAAAGTGAGGACCCTCTATAAGGCAGAAGTTTTAGCACTAACTATGAGTAACATGAATTAGAAATGTCATCATGCATAAGAGCACAAATCATACCAATGAAGCATCACCCAAAGACCACCAAAACACCACAGAAACTATAATGGATAACCAATGGGAAGGGAGATAATTGGAACATTGCAACCAAAACTAACAAACTTGTTTCGTCAACCACCAAGTGTATCAACATAACCACCAACCAAGACCACAATAGTCATACCCATATTATATAAAAATAATACGTAGATGAACAAAACACAAGAAAACCAAAGATTAAAAATATATCCCCCCAAATGTCATAAGAACCACCTGGACAAATCTAACCATTAGAAGAATCAAAAGTTCCATGTTACCAAAGGGAACATGATTTTTCTTCTTCTTTGCAAGGATGGAAAGCCTCAACAGATGTCCAAGTTTGACAATTGAAACATCTCAAAACCTCGTCCTCGCATAGGAAGTATTCCAACAATTGTAGTTACCAAAACAAATTTGGCCTTAAAGGTGAAGCCTGCACTCATTCCCAATTTCATGACTTGGGTTATGGATGGCATCGATCCCAAAAGGATTTCCTCAAGAGATGTATTTTTAATTTCATCAACCCATTCTTGTATATTTAGTCCACCCTCTGTTCTTTTATGCGTACCATGTTTGGGCTTGGGCCCAATCAGGGAAGGAACACTAAGAGGTTTATGTGGAATAGAGGACTTTTATTTGTAAATGTGAGAGTACAAGAAAATTTATGGAAGGGTTTGCATTCCCTTTCACGGTTTTGCATACACAATCCTAAAGAAGTCAATATTTCTCTAGCACCCAAACCACTGGATTAGAACAATTTGATGCACTTGAGATAGCCCATTGATCTCTAATCGATTATCTTGGGTTAGGGTGTTGCTAGAAATAAATTAAATATCACCCATGGGGTTGAAGGGGGTAGGGTGAGATGGAAGGCATCCCCAAAAGGAGTGTAAGCCTTTCATTGGTGGCAAAGGAGGAGGAGGGTACAAATTTTTCACCAAAAATTGGAATACATAAATTGCAAAGGTGATGGAATCCAACTTATGCAAGTATCTTCTTAAATAGATTATATGGAGCACTTCATATTTTTTAGATCTCCAACGCCCCTTAAGAAAATAATTCACCTAACCAAATATTCCCCTATCCCGTCAAGAGAGAAGCACTTATAGAGGATATTTGATGGAATTGAACCCACAAAAAAGGAAATAGGAGAAACTTAGAAGGGCACTCAATGAATAGAAATGAAATAGAGGTGAAGAAGAAAGGTGATGGGCCAATGGATATAATAGGATGAATGGAACAGTGAAGTTGGCACAGATAAGGGTGGAATGTGTTATTGATGACTTAAGTTGAGCTACATTATCACCTTTCAATGCTTTGAAGTGTTTTATCAAAATCAAGAGGCAATGGGGCTACCGACCTTTTAATCATGAGAGGATATATGAATTCTAATACAACATTTAGGAGGTTCTCCTCATCATTGGGGGAAGAAAATATAGGATTGGGGACATTTTTTCCCACAAATAACATCTAGCTAGTTAGACCAATAAAAATCAACATCCATGAAGATGATATTTTCTAGCTCGAGCCAATCAGAAGAGAGTGCGCTTTAAAATTTTACAAGACTCTTAGATCATCTCCTGAGTTTACCAAAAGATCACCATATCATTTCACTTCACAGTAGTAAAAAAAGAAAGAAATATTTTGGAAATGGTTCTTTAACCCAAAATCATGTTGAACAATATAAATAAGTTTCTAGTTTGGAGTGTTTCCCTTAGCCATTGTGGTGATCGTCTTCATTGTGTCGCCTTAAACTTCTAAGGAATCTATACCATGAGTCAATGCTAATTTGAGCCCTTCTACCACCACTATAACTTTTGCTTCATTATTGGTACCAAATGGCATGAAGATAGAGGAGGAAATGATGAGGGATCATTAGGGTAAGTGAAGAGGACATCCCAAAACCATCGATCTCGAGGTTTCCATGGGAAGCACCGTAAAAGTTTAGCTTGGCCCAGTTTTCATTTGGGGAAAGCCACCTAACTTGCAAGCAATCAATACTACGAACTTAAACTACTAATGGGGAAATGGTCATTGATCATTGTCATGTTGCAAATCACAAGTTTTGGAATTGAATTTTTTTAAATAGCAAACCCCTTATAGAATGTAGATGGTTTTTTTTTCTCTTTGTTATTTTTTATATGGGAATTTAAAGTATTATAGCACTTTTTTTTCTCCATTTAAGAAGTTAGATTCTTGGGGAGTAGTTGAAGAAGAAAAATATTTTCAATGCTAACTTAATGTTTCATGTTCCATTGAGAAGAATCTACACCCCTTGACTCCCTATTCTTACCTCATCCCCTTTCCCGTGTTATTATAATAATCAAACCACTATTTTTAAAATTTTAGGGGTATTCTGTGCTTCCTCTTTTTGTGTTCCCATGTTTTCATGTATTTGTTAAAAGGGGTACTTGGTGGAACATAAATTATTTTGGACAAAATTTAGGAGTTAACTCATGGTTTAAACTTTCGTAATATAGGAGTGAAATCTTGTAAACCATTTTGTGTATGTATGCATGTGTGTAATATTGTAATGTAATGAATATTTTTTTGTCATAAGCAAATAGCATTACAAAAAGGATCCACTCTAAGTTACATGCTTGGTTCACCAAAATACAAGGTATTTTAAAGGCCTTTATAGAACCCTTGAAAAATGTCATTTGCATGGTTTGCAATTTACCATGGGCTATGGTTTTCTAGAGGCTGAAACTACTTGAAGTATCTTCCTCCAACTTTCCTATCACTTGTAGAAATGAGCATTAGCAATGGCCCTTAAACTATACACATCTTGGAAAATTCTTAGAATAAGAATTTAAAAACATTTATACACATAGTTTTGTTGAATTTTAGCTATATTATAAAGAATTTTACACAGGGTTCAAAAAATTTTAGTGACTGTCAATTTGTTTCTCGTGATTCAATTTTAGATAGAGAAAGTTGTGATGGAGCTTGACCATTTTGAGAAAATATATATCTCATTGGGTTTAAGCACCTTGTATATGGAAATCCCCACTTGAGGATTCCATGTGTTGTTAAGATTAGTGTGCCATGGCACAATCGACTGAAAAAAGATGACAATTAAATATTATTGTCAACTAGATATTATAGGTGAGATATATCAAAGAGGTGTCATTCTCCTAGGTATCCTAGAATTTTGACATTAGCATTGGATATATCACTTATATGTTATAGATTTGATGTTTGGGATGCACAACCGTTCAATTTCTACACCCAATTTGATGATTGGAGGGATATTGAAAAAAACATGATGAGGATCCATGACTGGAGGACTTTTTGGGAGGTCATAAGCTCTCTAAATATCCCTAAACTATTACAGTACAGAAGAGCACTCCGAGAGCTTTCCAACTCCTATTGGAACACGTGAATCGGATATCGTATGCTTATGATATTGTTGGTCAAAGTTTTGGGTCAAATTGGGTCAACAAGGAAGCGCATGTCAAACAATACCATGGCTCGTGCACTGAGCCTATTCGTGTATTTTGGAGTTGATTGAGGCAAAAATGATTGTGGACGTGTTTGTTCTAAACCTCTGGTCTTCGTCATGCATGCAAAATTTTGGGTTTCAATAGTGGGGTCCACTCTCTTTTTTCATAAGGGGACCCGACCGTTGTATTACTATTGGTAGTTTTCACTTTCCCATTTTCACTATGCTATTTGGAGGCATTTTTCAGTTGACACGTAGTAGGATCAAAGGAGGATAAGAGGGAATTATATGGGTGAAGCCACATTTCTTGTTATCCAAGTACCACGGACTATCCACATCAACTCGACAAAACTCTATACCTATCTGTCAACTTCGTAGGTGTTAGAAGGATCCGTGAGTCATAGGCTGAGCCAGGGGGATCTCCTATGCTTACTCCCAACTCGCCACATTCCAACCACGATTGAGCCACTAAACAACCAACCACGTCGCACTCGCAGGGAGTTAGATCCAAAATGGAAAAATATATCGGGACGTGGCCACAACCACGATTCAACATATCGGCGACAAGCTATTAAAATCCTTTAAATTGTCATTGCCCCCTAAATGTGGGATTTTAAACCCAACCACATGCTAAACAAGAATTGGAAGGGATTTCGAAAGTGC